>ML778468.1:622842-656774 GCA_009831015.1 Picea engelmannii
TACGAGGAAATGTATTTGCATCAGCGTAATCTCCTTGCTGATCTGCTTGTTGTCTCCTCAGCTCAGAAATTTGTTGCCTCTGCTGTGAGGTTCCACCTCTTTCAGCTTTTCCCTGAGGTATCTTCCAATCCTCCTTGGGCTTCTGAAATTCTTTATGGGCAACCGCTTTGCCTCTTGGCTGGCTTCTGCCTCACCCTCGCTGTCCCTTCTTGCGACTCAGCTTCTCTTCGGCTTTTAGAGCCATCTGGTACGCATCCTCAACTGTTCGAATGGTGACTATGCTCAATTCATCCTAAATGTCATACCTAAGACCATTCACGTATCTTGCTACCTTTTCGTCATCACTTTCCCGATGACCAGCTCGAATGTTGAGCCTATAAAATTCCTCAGTGTACTCCTTCACCGTCATCATCTTCTGTCTCAGGTTCTGCATGCGCCTGAACAGAGTGATCTGGTAATCCCTCAGAATGAACTTCGCCTTCATCTTGGCGATCATCCAATCCTAGCTTTTGATCTTCTGTTTGCCTTTGGAATGCATGTCTACCTGCAACTCATCCCACCATAAGGCTGCATGTCCCTTCAACTTCGTGACGACATGCCTTACCTTCTTATCCTCTTCGATATCTTCGTAATCGAAGTAGGTGTCGAGTGCTCGGATCCAATCCAGCAACTCCTCTGCATTTAGACTTCCCTCATAGACGGGAATGTCCATCTTGGTCTTCGAGCTCATCCTGGCGATGGCTCTGATCAACCTCTCTGTTGATGTGTCTTCTGCTGAGACTTCCTCTGCGTTGCGTCCAACCTCCTCTTCTACCTCGGAGTCACTCAATTCTGCTACTCCAGCACCACGTCTTTGGGTGGTCTCCATTTCTTCAAGTCTAGCTCGGAGATCTCTCACCTCTCATTCCATCTCAGCATTACCTGCTGGCCTTCCCCTTCTTCGGGCATCCCTATCTTCACGATCAGGTGACTGTCTTTCTCTCCTGGGCGGCATTATGTCTCCTCTGTCTTTGCTTCAAAAAGCAAAGGTACTCCCGCTCTGATACCACTTGACGACAACCTGCCCTCTGCGACACGATCGCTCTCACCAGGACCTCTTTCAACCACGGGCCCGAAGAGTCTAAGCTCTTCCAACTCCCTCAGGATGTCTTCTACCCACAGTGCTCTTCTCGGGATCTCCCTTTCGTCAGTCGGGAAATCGGGTTTCGCGGATTCGCGAACCTTGTGTGCACTTCCCGTGCAATGTGAAACTCCGAATCCCGATCCCCGATGTCAACGGTCAACCCTTCTATGTATCGGGGATTTCCCTATCAGGAAATCGACAGATAAAAGGTGGTGATTAACTTACCTTTCAAAACCCCGAACGTCGATGTGTGATGCCACGTGATGTCCTCTGCTCCGTCTCCGTGGGACCCTTCGCGGCTCGGGACTTCGTTGTTTCTCCGTGCTCCCTTCGACTTCGAAAACACCAAAGTGTCGAGTCTCGACTCCTTGGGATCTCGTGCCACCTGTCCCTCCGACGATCGACGGTTCCGATCAAATCGGGAAATCGCAACTCGCGATATCAACGTGCATGCAACTCTTGCACTCACCAACCCCGATATGCAGATGTGCGATAGCAACCAGGTTCTACTTGCGCTTTGCAGGTTAACTCTTTCCCAGGAGTTCAAGTCGTCGATTCTCTTCCTCTTGAGAATCATCCGGTTCTCAAGCTTTCCCTTGGTTCAAATCTCCCCCAGGCCTGTTCCTACACATGAACGCGGAACTATCTCTCCTGAGCTGAATTCTCTCTGACTCTCTCTCAGAGACCTCGAGCACGATGCCTGCGCTCCACCTTCAACAACTTTCAAAGTGTTGAAGTCTTCCAGGTTCTGTGCTTTCACAGTCACAACAACCCCGACCTTTCTTTTCTCATACTTGCTACTGAGACTTCAATCCGACCTGCACTTCACCTGCACGGTTCGAATATCCCAACTCAATCCTGGTCGACGAGAATAAGAGCTTCACGGCTGAACCTCCTCAACGCACTCTATGCGGCGGAATTCGACTGCACTCTATGCAGGAATATCCTGGTTCAAACAGTGAAACACTTGGAACTTATTCTCTCATTCTCTCAGGTTTCAAACCTGATAGGCAATCACATAAGCAGCATATAAAAGATAAGCATAAAAAGAAGCAAGTATGCAACAACATAATATCAACAACACACAGAGATCAAACATATCCATGGAATTGAATCAAATCTTTCCTATTAATTCAATGTCTGTACATGGAGTTTCTTCACAAGCTCTCTGCTCTATTCTTTCTTCTCTCAATGCTAATGCTGAATAATCCAGAATGAATTACATTGTACAAAGGAGGGTGCCTATATTCCGTTTTCCCTCTCGAAATAAAAACTGTCTAATCTACAGTTAATTCCTATCTAACAACATTAAAACTATTAAATGCCTTCCTATCTATATTACAATACAAGTGCGCTCAGTTTTGAATGCCTTTAGTTAAATGGCGGTGCAACAATCTTCAAAGTAATTCAAAAATGTATGCGTTGGCGTTGTCCAGCTGTATGTTCTTTACTCCACGCGCTGGCTCGCATGATGACGTCGTAGATGCTCCTGCATCATTTAGCTTCCTGTAAATGGTGTTTTCATTTATACTTTGTTTATCCTAATAAACTAATAGTTTCTTGATAGCTTTAGACTTCACAATCTGTTATGTTTTTGGGATAATTCTTTTATAAATATCGTCCATATTTGATTCTTTAGATATTAACAATGTGATCATCCATTCAGCTTAAACAATAGGATTTCTCTTTAAGTTTTGGTTGAATGATTAAATGCAATGATATTACAATCATATTTATCTTAATGTAATTTCTTTCAATCATAAGATCACATCACCTATTCATATCATTCATTCTATTATTAAAACTCAACCACCAACACATTGTTCTGCATTTATTTAGAATAGTCTTAAGGTTCATTGCAAGTTTCTCTCTTGGATGTGGTAGTTGGATGTTATCTAATCATGTAGATGCCTGGATACATATCGTTAACTCACTAACAGGATAGCTCATTTTCATTTCTCTATCATTTATTTATCACTAAAACTCGAATGTATGGTTTGGATTTTGACTATCCACACGTTTTTGTTTCATAGTATTTTTTCTTATTAGTTTAGATTTATAAAGGAAAAACGGAAAAATATTTTATGCGCTTTTTTTATCTTCTTCTTCGAAGCAATTATTTTTCACATTGAGTTTCGTAAGTTTAGATTAAAACTTGCAGTTTGTATATCATGTATATAAGTAAGCTAAGTAAAGATTTCGTTTAAATAAATCTACAATAGTTACATTATACGTATATATATATATATATATATATATAGTGATTGGTAATTAGTTAGTTATTTTGTTTCTTTTATTTATTTCTTTTAGGACTTTTAGATTGGCTAACAGAGCCATCAAACCCGTCGGAATGAGTTACACCAAACGACTTGGGTTATTTAGACAACCCTGGACCAGACTCATTCTTCTAGTTGACGAATGGTCATTTTCGCCCGTCAACACCACCACAGATGGTCACAGTTTTTCACATGGCATCCACCACATTAGTTGGCTTCTGGAAGGAAGTGGGCCTTGCTCCATGAGGTACAATTTAGTATTATGGTGAGCATCATTTCAATATTCAATCCATTTGATTATGTTGTATCTTAGATTGCTCTATATTTCATGATATAAGCTTGGACATTATGCCTTTTCCCCAACTTCACCTTGGTGGTTGACATTTTTCCCTAGTAAGTGGTATTTCATGGGGATGGGTTTGATATTGGTAACTCCATTGATGAGCCATTGTAACATTCCCGACCATACTTACCACTTTCCATCAATATTACCCTCCATTTCCTTATATATTGGGATTTTAGGGTATATTGACCCAAGAAGGGGTTGTCCCTCATTCTATGGGAAGAAGGGGTTGAAGGCCTAGAGGGGTTTATGTTGGGTAAAAGATAAAATCCGTATTCAAACCTTCCATATTCTTCACCTAGGTATCACCAAAGAAAGAAATAAAACACTTATCTTTGAGTAATTGGGACCCACAATATGATAAAGAACGGTTAAAATGTTAGTTGAAGGATAGGAGGTCTCATCAAGAGTTGGCCTATCACATCCATAAATATCTAGTTGTATGACATTGTCATCATCTGGTCACCAAACCAGGGCAATGGCTCTTAGTTGAATAGTTGAGAGAAACGGTGTCTCATAATGAGCTAGCCATCTCATCTCCACTAGGTGTTTGTGGGTGACATTGCCATCATCTGGTCACCACGCCAGGGAAGTGACCTTCAATCTCTCCTTATTATATTATGAAAGAAAATAAAAAAAAACATAAGATAAAAGGAAATTGGTTGGCTTGGAAAAATTGCATCCCGGACAAAGTTACCACACACCCTCTACAAAGGCACCCATGAATGAGACACTATGACCCCTTGTATGTCATGAGCCCTATGCCCATTGAGTCTTCACCCAAACCACTTCATCCACTTTACATGGCTTAGAGAGGTATCTCTAGGAATCTCTCCTTAACCTAGGGAAAGATATACCCAATAGGACACTTCGTCTACCCTCCCATATTCAAGCTTGACAAGTCACATAGTGTCTTTGAGAAGTTAATTGTTTGATATAGTGATCTTTGATGCACATGCTTAGATGGATTATTTATTGATTGGATTCACTTATCATGATGTTATGACTTGAGATCCTTGGAGGGCATGCTCATTTGTCTTTGCAGGACCTAGTTGGTGGATAGTTTTGGGAGAACAATCCTAGCTTGGGCTTCCATGGGGCTACAAGCCCATAGGTTGGATGCCAAGGGCCCACATGTCAGATGAGAGAGATAAAACTTGGAAKGCCTCAAATATGACTTGKAMAACATATCCTATCCCCCACATGCCAAATGTTTTTCCTAGGAGAGGCAAAACATCATTTCTAGAGACTTGACGTCACCTAGGGGGGTTAGGGATTGGTGGTTGTGCCACTCATTTACACTTCGACTTTTTGAAGAGAAGAGGGTCTTCACCATGATGATATCATCTAGATGCTTGACATGTGGCCTTTGGAGGCCTACCTATGCCTATCCAACACCAATGACTTCCTCAAAGTGGCAAAACATCCCCTAAAGGAGTGACGTCCTTCTAAAATTAGGGTTTTCTTATGTGAAAAAGTGAATTTTAAATTAATTACTTTGTAAAGGGGGAAATATTAGGGTTTTTGACTCCTAATCTTGTGTTTTACTCCTTAATTTTTGGATAACTCACCTTGGTGGTATTTGTATAAATAGAGATCATAAGATCTCATTTTAAACATAACTCTCCCTCTTGTGAGAGGCCTTGGTATGAAATTTGCACCACACTTGGCTCTTTTTATCTCTTGTGCACTTTTTTATGGCTATATTTATGAATGGTTGATTGAGGAGGTCTAGCACTATTTTGGATTATTCTTTCTATCTCTTGTGGTGGATTATCTTGTCATTTCTCTTGATATTGGTATGGTATTTTACTATTATGCTATCATTTTTTGAAGTCAAGTATTGTTATGCTAGGAGCTAGGTGGGAGGTATAAGGGCATACACCCCCACCATATTCTTCATTATTTTATTACTTCATCTCATTGATTATACAAGGGTTTTCTAAGAGAAGTATAAGCACATACACCCTCTTAGCTTAAACCCTATCTAGAGAAACTTTCCTTGGGAAGTAAGAGGGCTTACAACCCCAAGGAGGTAGATTATATAGCTATTATTTATTTTATCCCATTAACCCAATAGTAAAGGCACTAGTCACTTATTATTGCATTGGATAAATAAAATATTGCATTGGGAAACATGAATTTCGGTTATTTTTACTCCTTGTACCTTGGGAGCCTCACAACCACTAGGGTGACCCCATCAAGGGGATACCTCTTTCTTATGTTACAAAATTTCATCTTCAACCATTAGGGCTTCACAAACCCTAACTCATTTGCTTGAATAACTCTCTTATCAACTATTGGATTTTGCTCAAAGTTTGCACACTTACTCTCCTTAGCCTAGCACAATTTTTGGCCAGGTTTGAGGGGATTTCAGTGGCTGATTTTCTTTCTGTAATACAATTAATGTTACAGCCACAAGGCTGATATAATTTATCTGCAAACAAGTATTTACAACAACCTTTTCTTTTGTGATAGAATATTGAATTTTCATCTTGAGTTTAGCTAGTGTTTCTCTTGTATTTTCTACTTGACCTATAACACTTATTGAGTAGCTTATAGTACCATTTACTTGTTGATATATACTGTTATCTATTTCTGGAATTTAGGGACGACAATATTATCTTTATGATCCAACTAACATATATCATTGCAAAGTGTCTTTTCATGTGTCTTGGGAATGTATAATCATCCGAAGAAGTACTATACCTGTGAGGCAACAATTACTTGAGTTGCAAGTCATATCTCTCTACCTTTTATTACACTTAAAATTTACCTCTAGGGGATTCACCTCCATTTCCCTCCATCTCCATCTCAATCCCACTAGGGTCACCAGGCTCACCTCCCTTGAGTGATCTAGTCACCCTTAAATTCTGAGACCTACATCGAGGTGACATTGGATGTAGGATTCCCAAGTTGTAGTACTTTTTTTGTGGTTGGTGTTGACGATTAAAATCGTAACGATGAATTCCTCCCACAAAGTATTGCTAAATATCTATTATTTAACTATGTTAATAATATAATACTGGTAGGTGGGCCCCCTTGTAGACTAGAGGTGCAAGGATAGACATATTACACATGTTTTGTTGTTGTTTTGATGTTGCCTACACAATCCTACATTTTTTACGATGCAGCATTGGTTTCATTTGGCATGATGTTAAGTGGATAATGAATTATTGTGGAATGTTTTTGGTAATCACTTGCGACACATAACAATTTTTATGGGTATGAAGAGCATGTTGTTTACAGTTGCTATGTTATAACCTTGGTAGTAATTCTTATGTTGATTACTTAGCCACATATATGCAAAGGATAATTTGATGGTAGCATGATCGAAACAAAGGGAAATTATGGAAAGGTTCTATATTTCAAACAAAAGGGAATAAAATATGTATTTGAGCTATAATAAAAGACTATATGCAAATTTCGAATGAAAGAGTTAATGGATAGTATTGTTAGTCCTAGTTGTTATGTTATTTTCTTGGTTAATGGAATATGCAAACTTTATTAAAATCGAATGGAGGCGCATATAGAAATGTTGATATGGATTATTGTGTGGAGTTATGGAAAGGGTTAATGTATGGAATAGCTCAGGTCACACACTATGCATTAGATACTGTCTCAAATCTTATGATGGTTTGGTATTCATTATGCGTTGGTTACATGGCTTGATTATTGGTGGATCTTATGCTTATTGGGTTGTATCATACTTTGAATTGAATGGGGCCAGGTGATGGAAGTGATTTTCATTTACTACACATCACTCAAAACTTTCCCTATCACCTGTCACCCTAACATTGTTCCATTGTTGCATTTTTTGCTCTGTTGGTTGTGAAGCTCCACATTTTTAGGTTGTTGGAAGGGAGAGCTCGACCAACTCACCATTTAATCATTTTCCCCATATGTATGATTCTTTTCTCTCCATCCATGATGTATTCTCTGTTGTATGAACCAAATGGTGGCTCAATGATGCTTGGATTCTGTGTGTTCTTGAGATTTTCGATTGTGTGTTAATGTGGTCTTATGTCTCTCTGTGATGACTGTAAAATGTTGGAAATTACAAGAAAAGGAATAGATATTATTAAGTTACAAATTGGTTGTTTTCTCAGTCAGTGTAGTTTTATGATGGGTCTCTGTGGAACAAAAAGTAACAATGCTGAAATAAGGTGCAGGCTTGATGATTGAGGGTTTTTGTTATGTGTATCAATGTCTGTCAACTCGTTTCCTCTCAGTCGTTGTGGTAATCCTTACCCAGTTTCAGAAAAATTTCCAACAGTAGTGTGTTCTTATATCAAACCCCGAACTACTAGCTCTTTCTTGATTATCTTTTCACCGAAAGCTTGCCAAAAGTCCAAACTTTGTCACTCAAATATTAATGCAGGCCTGTGTGTTTAATGGATATCAGATGCGAAGGGTTCCACATGCCACCCTATCATTCCTACTGCAATGATGTACGTGGGCTCACTGTCAATGCTTGTCAAAGGTTATTAACCTCCTAGGTGATTGGAAAGAGACATTGTCTCTCTGTGTTTGAATACCCACCATTGTTAATTTAACCCGCGTCTTGTCTCTGCAAGTGTTAGACGCAGCTGTGTGCACTAGGTTATTTTACTCTTACTGTCTCTACTCTCCTCGGGTGTTAACTATCGATTTTGTTGGCGGGACTTGGAGTAATAAGTAAGGATAGCATGGCTAACCGTTATGTCTTTTCAAAATATATTTTGGCATGTGGTTGATATAAATCTCGTAAGACCTCCAGATATCTATGTTTTTTTTTTTAAATATAAACATTCTCTTGTTGTCTCTCTATGCTTGATTTTGAAAGAGCCCGATTTGGACTATGGCTTGTCTTTTCTCTCCTCGGGAACCTTTCGCGGTTGTCAAGTATTGGTTATCAGTTAAATGGTTATGGAAGTATTGAAAGACACATGGTCTCTCGTTGATTCTATGTCTGGTCCTTCTATGATAAAAAATTTTGAGAAAATAAGAATGAAAACGAGCGGTTTCATACAGTCAAGGGATTTCTTCTTATTCGTCATGGTTTCTCTCACTGTTTTTTATCCAGCGTGGGCTTGATTGCATATGAAAACACCTATGTGAATTTTACTAATCCTGATCAGGGCTCTGGCAAGTTAAAAATATGCATGTGCGTCAATTTAGTTCTGTTTGTTTCATATATTATATTGGAATCATCATACAGACTATCAATCATTTAAAAAGGAAGTTATACCCACAAATATCAAGCTTGAGGATTATGTTGGGTTGATTGTTGTTGTTTCAAGATTTTGTCGATTGATTGATTGAAGTCATGTGTATAATCGGGTATGCTTTTAAGTTTGTCAATATTTTTGAAAATACACCTGTGTACATTTTAATTGGGCCTGATTGTTGATTGGAAAACAATGGATGTTGATTTTTTATCGTGGTGCATTATGCATTATCAAGGATAGTTATTGAGCATATTATTGTGCATGTTTTGATTAATTTTAAAAAAAGAAGAAGGGATCAACATTTTAATAAACAATATTGTTGAATGGAAAAGGTTTTTATAAGTTATAATTTCAAACATTGTTATAAATTAAGGAATTTTTGGAAATTTGATTATTGAAACAACAAGCAGTCTTGTATACAATTGAAGAACAGTGAATGTTGGTACTTTTTGGATTGATTTTGAACAAAGTTATGATTGATGATTTAGTTAATTTATTTTATGAATAGTATCCATCAAATTCCCTGTCATTTTCTCACTTTTTCTCTCAATACAAATCCCCTCACAATCCCAGATTCATTTTGCACACCATGTTCTTAAAATTAAATTAAAACTCTGTATTACAGTGATTAAGAAATAACACAGAGATGGATCACAACTAATATGATTTGTTTATTGATTGCATAGTAGATTATTCAATGAATTGTTGAGAATTATGATAAAGGATATTGTCCAGAGTCGATGATCCAGATTATTTTCAGCAGGAAATGAGAGTGGAGATATAATAAAGAAATGCATAGAGATATCACATATATTCAATAATATAACAAATGTATCAGAGATGCGATCATAAACATAGATATACAATAATACACAATTTCTATTAATGAAAGAAATGTACAGAGACTATAAAAATACAGAGTGAAAGACTCGCTAGAATGGTGGCATCTTATCTCTGAGAAGAGATGTGATGGCTACTCGCACTTGCGAGAATATGATTACAATGAGGCTCTGAAGGCCTTTTTACAATAAACATGAATTCCCAAAAACCTAAACCTAGGATATGAAGCGCCAAAAGCCATGTGGGCCCCGTTTGGGTCAGTTAGTACAACAACTTCCCGGGGTTGTAACTTTTTCATACGATCTCTGTTTTAGGCGCATGATAGCCCGTTGGAAAGGTATCATGGAGGAAATTCATTTTGGAAGAAATAATGAAGGAACTTCCATATTGCTCCCTATTTTCCCAGAAATTTCATTTCGGGCCTCAAAATGGCCCCGAAAGTTAAAACCGACTAAAAATAGTAAATACCCAAAATTGCCAAAAAAATGTTTTCAACCAGTTGGAAAAGGTGAATGGCCACTGATATCCACCTAGATCAATCCTCCCACCTTAGGAAGCAATGGTCTCCATTGTGTTGAGTGCCCAGGGGAGAGGAAAAAAAGTTTGTTGAATCTAAATCTTGGTGAGCTACTTGTCTTGTTGGAGATGTTGTGCTGCTTAGTTTGTGGAAGTCTGTCACAAACCTGTTGAGGCTAAGGTTGTTCAACAAGTCGAGCTACATGAGAAGAAAATTTTCAGAAGGAATCTGTGCGATTTGCTGCAACCTTGTCGACCTAATTCTATTGGATAGAAGGTTATTGGGGCAAGGCTGTAGTGGTTGCAATGTCCTTATGTTCCCCTTTTGAACAGGTTGTGAAGAAGATGAATTTTACAGTATGAGATACTACCTTGCGACATTGTTTAGGTGGAACAATAGTTGGAACTACCTCTTGTATTCTGTAGAGATGAGCCCCTAGAGAAACAATGACACTGCGGGGTCAAGACTCATAAACAACATGGAGTCTCCACATATATGGCTTCCCCAAGAGAAAATCACAGACATCTAGTGGGGAAACATCACATAATACCTCATCCTTGAAGGTTTGGATGCCGTATGAAAATTGACACTGTTGGCTAGCACAAAGATCTCGTCCGTGGCGAAGCCACCCGATGTTGTATGGCTACGAATGTGGTGTTGTCGACAATCCCAACTATTTGATGACCTCTGTTGAGATGAGGTTCTTTTGGCTTCTGCTATCAACAATAAAATGCAGTGGGGTCCCCTTCACCCACATTTGTGAATGAAAAAGGTGCTCCCCCTCTTATGGATCTGTTGGTTCTTCTGGTTGAATTGTTGTGATCGCGACAATAGCAGCGGGGTCTACATCGATGATTTGTCTTTTACCAGTAATTTCAGAATTAGATTATGAATCAGGGATCGGCTCCTTGTCTTTGATCTTGGCCACCAATGAATGTTTTGAGAGACACTCATCGGTGTTGTGTCAGGGACTTTTGTGGAAATTGCACCATTTTATGGTGTCCTTCTTTGTCTTCCCATGACCCTTCTTTTCCTGTGGCTTGGACTAGTTTTCGGGTGGCTATTTGTTAGGGTCATCTTTGTGATACATTGGTTGTGCCAGATCTTTAGAAATGAACTCCCATTTGTTCTCGTGCTTAAATTTATTCTTGATTTTAACAACATATCGATAAGCAACATCGAGTTATTATATGTCCAGAAAATCCATTTCAGTTTAGATGTATCTACGTAGAGCCCCACGGTATTTCAAAACCAAATGTCCTTCGGAGTCTTTGATACCCAGCTTCGTGCACAAGGTATGGAAGGCATTGGTGAAATCCGGAACTGCTTGGCCCCTCTCTTGCCGCAGTGTAGTCCATCTCATGTACTGGTCCTCATAGTTTCCAATAGGGAAATATATTTACTTTACCACATCCACAAAAAAATCCCAAGTGGTATCGGCCCCATATATTCCAGAATCCTTTGTAGAACTTTTCTCCCAATAAGTTTCCCACCAATGTTTGACATGGGAGATATATTTAAGGAGTGGGAAGGTGATATTTTCCCTATCGAAAAAATTACGAACAAAGAAATAACCTTCTAGCAGATTTAACCATGTGCTTAGGGTATCCACATCTATCTGACCTTCAAATATGGGAATATCAAAATTAACCTTTACCTTTAAAGGAGAGGTGCTTCCAAAGTGGTTGTTTGATGAATATGTGCATGTTGCTATCAGAAAGCGTCAAAGGATGTGGAAAAAATTATCCATCATTTTGTCCCTCTGTCACATGAGAGCTTGCTCAAGAAACAAATTTATAGGATTGTATGCTCCATTGTTTTTGTTTTCATCCACCATGGAGGGTTTCTTGGGTATGCGATAGTGATTGTCTTCAAGAGAGAAAATATAGACACCCAACTTGCTATACTCGACCTCATCAGGGACATGCACTGTAAAAATGATCAAGAGCAGCCTGCTCTGATACCACTGATCCAGATTATTTTCGGCACGAAATGAGAGCGGAGATATAATAAATAAATTCACAGAGATATCATAAATATTCAATAATATAACATAAATGTATCATATATGCAGCCATAAACACAAATATACAGTAATACACAATTTCTATTAATGAAAGAAATGTACAAAGACTGTAAAAATATAGAGTGAAAGACTCGGTAGAATGGTGGCAGCTTATCTCTAAGAAGAGATGTGACGGCTACTCGCATTCGCAGGAAGATGATTACAATGAGGTTCTGAAGGCCTTTTTACAATAAAAAGGAATTCCCAAAAAACTAACCGTAGGAGATGAGGTGCCAAAAGTCATGTCGGCCCCCTTTGGGTAAGTTAGTACATCAACTTCCTGGGGTTGTAACTTTTGCATACGATCTCTGTTTTAGGCGCATGATAGCCCATTGGAAAGGTATCATCGA
The DNA here is from genome assembly GCA_009831015.1 of Picea engelmannii. NCBI lineage: Eukaryota > Viridiplantae > Streptophyta > Pinopsida > Pinales > Pinaceae > Picea > Picea engelmannii. Next base: position 635,567 of record ML778468.1, read on the forward strand.
GGAAATTCATTTTGGAGGAAATATCAAATGAAGTTCCATATTACGCCCCATTTTCCCAGAAACATCATTTAGGGCCTCAAAATGGCCCCGGGAGGTTAAAAACTGCTAAAAATAGTAAATTACCAAAATTGCCAGAAAATTGTTTTGCGCCAGTTGGAAAAGGTGGGTGGCCATCGATATCCACCTAGATCAGTCGAGTGGGAAACAATTTGTGGCAAGATGATCCATGTTTTAAACTTCCTTTTTTTACTTCCTGTTAGAGTCCTTTTGTATGGTTTTCATCGGGGATATCTAAGCTTGACTTTGTTCCAAACTCCCTCAGGGATTTTTGTAAAGAGAACAATTCTTTTGATTTATGTGAATGAAATAAGTGATTGCTAGTTTGTCTCATCTCCGTTAATATGTGACTTGGTATTTTTAATTTTGTCTCCACATTTATTTTTGCATATGTTATATTCAGAAAATTCTATAAAAATGTTGAATTTTACAACAATCTTTTATTTTAAAAAATCAGCCTAAGCCCTTGTAACTAATACTTGTGGATTAGGAAACAATTTTTGAGGCTATAAACAAAGGGTGGTATTCCCATCTATCTTTCCTTAGACAAGAAAGATATGAAAATACTTGAGTAAGATCATTTCATATCTTTTCCTCAACATTGTTTTGGTGACCATACTGGGGAGATCTTCAATATCTCTCTGGTGGATTATATGCTTGAATTTCATTGAATATATTTGTATTTCTGATATCTTTCCTTGACTGTTTCTTTTCTTCATGTCTTTACATGTTGCAAGGCATCCCAATATTGAGCTCGGTCTTCAACATCAGACCACCATTGCTTTAAAATTGTTTAATACCATCTTAGATACTGCTAATACCCGAGTTGAGCTTATTCGCTCATGGGAAATGATTGAACAAGACATAAGTGTCCAAGAACATTGGGAATCTAGGCAAACACAACCTAGGAATAAACCATAGATTTTATTTTTCCTACAATTTTGACCTTATTTTCATGTTCTTAGACCCTCGTATCTCTAGGAGAAGAAGAGGTTTATCACCTGAGATTAACCTTATTTTTGAAATAGGAAGAGGAAATGTTGTTTTGTCAGCCCAACAAAGTTCTCTAAGGAGAAATTTTTCTGAGTCATCCATTTCTTCTTTCTCTCCATTACCTATCGTTCACAAGATGGCATCTAGTGGTGGATCTGGTAGTACTAGAGGTGCTTCTTCATATCAACCTTCAACCTCATATGTGATTGGTAGCTTATATAGTCACCAAGTCCCTATCCAATCTACTACCAATCCTGCCAAAGTCATTAGAAGTTATATGCTTTTTTAGTTTGAAGAAGATGCTACAACTACTCTATGGCATGTTTCCTCCCATATTAACCTAGCACCTGCAACTCATCCACTTCCTAAATTCAAAGAGCATCTCTCTAGGTTTTCAAGGAATAACAAAGTCACTACGAATGAACACTTGGTGGAATTTTCTAATGCTTGCAACAACATATGAGCCAATGACAATGACACTTTTATGCGCTTATTTGTGAATTGCCTTGAAGGGAAGGCTGCGATCAATTTATTTGACCTTCCTTCTAACATTATTTATACTTGGGAGGAGTTAGTTTATTGGTTCAAATCTACATATGTGAAATCCAAAAGCCCAACTGAGTAGTTGCGGGATTACAATAACATTTCTTATAAGGATGGTGATATTATCAAGTCCTTCAACTTACGTTTCACCAAATTATACAACCAAATCCTTGACCTCATTTTACCTCAGAACCAAGCCGCTTTCATGGAATATTATAATGCATTACCTTCCCCCTATCATCTTAGTCTTGAGGAAAAGGCCATTTATAACCTTGGTTCCGCTCTGGATATTTTTTTAGAGTATGAAGAATAACTTGAAAGGACAGGTCTTCCTAAGGGAGACTCAGTTAAACAGACATACATGTCCTCCCTCTTACAACTTTTACAAGACATGAATAATCAAATGATATCATATGAGCGGAAAGGAAATTTCCACTCTCTTACCCATGGGGCTTCATCTTCTTTTGCACCCCCTTTAGAAATCCTAGTGAAAACAATTTTCATCCTAAAGCTATCATGCCCCATATTTGGTGTAACTTTTGCAAGGAACACCATGAGGAAAGTACATGTGAAGTAAAGAAGTTTGCCAGAGATAAAATATTTGGTAAGAGACCTGAAACTACCGTTGTTGTCCTAGACTTTGTAGAGCTAGAAGATGTCATGATAATAAACACTATGAATAAATCCTACGCTTAAAAAGGAAAATATGATCCTCCTCGCACTTCCTCTAGCCCAAGATCATCTTCACGATTTTCTACTTTTCATGTTCCTAAGGATCCTGACAGTCAAGGAACTACCTCCCCTATTCCCTCTTCCAAATACATCATTCTAAATAAATTGGAAAACATTAAAGAAGATGCTACCATTATGGACATGGTTGCCTTCCTTGAGAAACAAAAGCATCTAGAAAATTTCATGGAAGGAAAAGATTCCATTGTAGCCAACCTATCTGAAGAGGTAGATGAAGAGGATTCGTTTGTAAATAAAGTAGGTTTAAATAACTTAGACACCCTGTAAAAAAAACCCTGTTTATATTTATGTAAATATTATGGACAAGATTGTCCATTGTTGTCTCATTGACGGTTGTTCAAGCCCAAGTGTAATGTCGAAAATTATTATGGAAGAGCTAGGCTTATCTTGTACAAATGAAAATGCTAGAAGCATGCTCTCTTATAATAGTTTACAAGAAACGACCATAGGTGAAATAAAGGACATGACCTTGGTTTTGTGCGCACATCCTGAAATAAGGACAACCCTTAATATTCAGGTAATAGAAATGAAAGTGAGTAATTACTCAATCATATTAGGAATAGACTGAAAAAAACTAATGGGTGGATACCTCTCTCTTGATGGGATGCACTTATTCGTTCCTTGGAATGGTAAAAATATCATAGTCCTAAGGGTGGGGGAAATTTCACCTTACATAGAATGTGTCCCACAACCTAATGTGAATTATATCGAGGAATACCTAGGAGTGTACTCCATCTTTGTAGATGAGGACGACACTACCTTGGAACAAATTGACTTAGAGGATGGGATGTGGCATATGCACTTTGATGGTTCATGCTCGAATGAAGGAAACAAAGTTGGTATTATCTTGTACTCTCCTATGGGTAAGATTCATAACTTTTCCTATAGGTTATATTTTTCTTTCACAAACAATGTCACTGAATTTGAAGCATTTATGCTAGGCATTAAAATTCCTATAATCTTGGTTGTGGTCACCTTACAGTTTTTGGGGATTCCAAACTTGTTGTAAACCTTGTACGTAAAATATATTCTCCTAGCAACAAGTTGATGAAGCATTACACCCAAACTGTTTAGGCACTTATCTCAAACTTACTATATTTCAAAATCACTCATGTTAAAAGGGAATTGAATTCAATGGCTGTCAGGTTAGCTATTTTTGCAGCCTCTCCTACTCGACAACTTCTTCGACAAAGACCTAATTGTACCTTTCAATATTTGTATTTTTCTCACATCCCTGACAACATAGATTCATGGCATGTCTTCCCTAGTGATGAGATCATCTATGCTTTCATTCAAAATCAACATTATAAGCCTAAGCAAATTATATTGATGGAATATAACAAAATTCCTAAAGGATTGACTCCTCTAGAATGTTCATTTTCATCGAGTGATGTAGGCAAGAAAGAAAAACATAAAGAAGAGGATTCAAAAAGGAAAGTGAGTGAAACCATTTCCTTGAACATTGCAACACATGAGTACCCAAATAATGTTAAAATAGGTGCCCAATGTTCTAATGAAGAAAAATTGAAGTTTGCTAAGTTGCTTGGTCAATTTCAAGATGTTTTTTCTTGGTTTTATGAGGATCTTCCTGGTTTTGATCTTGATCTTATACATCATGTCATTTGTATCAAGGAGGGAATAAAATCAGTTAGGAAAAAACAAATACCCATTAACCCTGCGCTGGAAGAAACTATTCTAAAGGAGTTGGAAAAACTCTTGAAGGCTGGGATCATTTTCCCGGTTAAGTATTCTGAGTGGGTTTCAGATTTGGTTCCCATTTAGAAAAAAAATGTTCATATCAAATTATGCGTAGATGTTCGTGCATTGAATAGGGCTAGTATAAAATATCACTTTCCTCTCCCTAAGATGGAAATGATTTTGCAGCAAGTTGCAGGGTCATAGATGATGTCCTTACTTGACGGTTTTTTTGGTTACAATCAAATCAAGGTAAAAAGGACAGATAATATAAAACCACTTTTATTACTTGTTGGGTCACTTTTTCTTATGAACGTATGCCTTTTGGCTTATCTAATTTAGGTGCTAATTTTCAAAGAGCTATGCAAATAGATTTTGATGATTTGATTGGTAAAATTATTCATATTTATCTTGATGACTTAATTGCTTATTCTAAAATCGATCAGATCATTTTGGTCATCCTAGAAATATTCTCATGCGATGCAAGAAATTTGGCATTTCTCTAAATCCTTCTAAGTCTATTTTCTGCATTACCAAGGGAAATGTCCTTGGACACATTGTCTCTGATTCAAGAATAAGAATTGATCCTGAAAGGATTGTTGCTATCGTAAATCTTCCTGCTCCTACTTCCAAGGAGGTTCAAGATTTCATGGGTGTTATTAACTTTGTCCGTAGGTTTTTTCTTGATTTTGTTGTAATGTTCAAGGCAATTTATAATCTAATTAGGCAAGATCGTTCCTTTACTTGGACATATGATGTCAAAAATGATTTTGTAGGAATCAAGAAAGCAATCAGTTCTGCACTGGTTTTGGCGAAGCCGAGTTTTGAGAAAGAATTTATGATATATATTAATTCCACAGAGGAAGTAATTTATGTTGTCCTCATGCAATGTGATGAAAAAGGTAATGAAAATCCAATGGCTTACATGAGTGAAATATTGTCTGATGATGAGTTTAAATATTATTTTATTGAAAATAATGCTTTCAATCTTGTTAAAGATTTTGAAAAGTTTCTCCATTTCATCTTATGTAAGAACACATTGTTAAAAGTACCTTTACCCACTGTCAAGTTTTTTCTCTCATAGACGTATCTTTTAGGGAAGATTTCACATGGCTTTCCAAGATCCAGGAGCATGATTTAACTATCGTGACTTCTAACACCATCAAGGGACGTCAATTATCCCTTCACTTACCTCAACATGATGAAATGATTGAAGAAATTGATGAACATGATAACTCTCTATGAACAATGTTCTACATTGAAAATCAAATCCTTCCTATTTCTGAACATCCTTGGTATACAAATTTGGTTTACTAATTGCAAAATCAAAGTTCTCCAGATAACTTAGATACCCATCAAAGAAGAAGGCTTTGTCTTGAATCTGCTAGATATGTCATTATAGGAGACTTATTGTTTAGGATATCTGTCGATGGTATGTTACTTCATTGTGTGAACAATGAGGAAGCACATAAATTGTTACAAGAGACTCATGGTTCCTCAAATTCTATTATTCATGAAGGAGGTCATTTTTTTGCTAAAACCATTACTTTTAAGATTATCTGGAAAGGGTATTATTGGCCTTCAATATTTCATTATTCTTATGCTTTTTCAAGATCTTGTGACAAGTGCCAAAAATTTGTTGGGAAAGAACATATTTCTACTATGCCTTTACAACCTGTCCTCCCAGAATTTCCTTTTTCAAAATGGGGTTTGGAATTTATTGGTTCTATTAATCCTTCGTCTTCAGTAGGACAAGTCTTTATCTTGAAATCCATAGACTATTTTACGAAATGGACTGAAGTTATGATGTATGATTATAGCCTTCAAAGTCAAAGACACAAGCATCGAGGTAGGGATATAACATATTAGAATTTAATTCAGAAGTAAATCGAGTTGTTGAGATATTTTGGAAACAACATTTTTAAAAGTGTTGACCGTAAGGGGTTGCAAATATAAAGTGTTGACTCTTATCTAGCAATAATTGTTAGTTATTGTAAGAAGAGAAAGTAGGTAACCACTATGGTCTGATAGGATAGGTTGTAGACAGGACACCGAGATCTCGTGGAGATAGTCTTTAGATAGTTTGTTGTTGCATTGTAAAATTATTATGAGATAGTGATCAATAGAACATAATAGAATATGAGAATTGCAATGTATATAATTTGTTTCATGAATGAATAGAATAGACATAATTGTCCCAAATATTGGACCGTGTTCATTTTAATGTGTGATTGAATGAATGTTTCATTCTGTGTATGTCATTTATTTCATTTCGTTCATGTATGATTGGTTGAGAAGTTGATCGTATGAGTTTGTGACGAAATTGGATAAGTTTCAATTGCTTATCTTCTGAAAATCGTATGCAAGGTATGCATATATAATGTAAGGAGTGCATTGAATGAGTATCAGATTGACTTAGAAGAGTTCAGAGAGAGAGAAGAGGAAACTTAGACTAGGTGCAAGGAGTGCACAACATCAAGAAGCGACCAAGCGTCGAAGAACCAAAACAGAGGAATGCCAAGAGGGTGAGAAGAATTGTTTTTCAAGAAATCCTTCGAACTGAGTTATCGAAATCCCCGAACACATGGAGTGCATGGGAAGTCGAAATAATTTAAGGATCAAGCTCATAAGGGATATAAATTTTCATAGGTGTTCACGAGATCCAATATTCGGACTCATAGGAGGAGAAAAGGTCGAAACATTTGAAGACGGATAAATATTCTAAGTTAGAAAAAATCAGAAGCTCAGGAGGAGGAGCGACAATGGCCATTAGATCACAGTGAAAAGGATAAAAAACAATATGATCGGAGCAAGGTGCATGAGCCTTAGCGCTTCGCACACACAGGAGAGAGAACTTACCAAGGTTTTAGAATTGATATTTCCGAATTCCAGAGAGCCGAAGAGCTGAAGTAAAATATCAATCGTCCGATCATTCGAGGTAGATCTAAACCATCAGATCATCTGAAGTAAACCTCAAGTGTCATACTGTCTGAAGTGAATTTGGACCATAGGATCTAGAAGGGACATGGCATGAATCTGAGGACCCGAAGTAATTCATAGCTATCAGATCAAGAGGAGATGTGGCATGAATCTGTCGACTCCGGGTAAAATCCCAAAGAAATTCATAGCCTTTAGATCAAGAGAGACGTGGCATAGATCCATGCACTCCAGGTAAAGACCCGAAGCAATCCATGATCGTCAGATCCAGAGGATAGGTGGCACAAATCCGTGGGCTCTGGGTAAAGACCTGAAGTAATCCCTGATCGTCAGATCAAGTGGACACGCATCAGTGGATTATAACCTTCAGATAAAATCCATTGGGAAAAAGGGTGAAGTTTGAGATTTGAGATCTCAGAAGTCTGAAGACCCGAAGGAGATCTCGATCATTGATAGAGAAGAGGGCCATAGGACCATTGATCTAGTTGAAAGGTCAAACACCTAAAGTAGAAGCAAGGTCATTGATTTAGGAGGACATGTGTTCGCAGATCGTCAACTTGAGAAGATTGATGTACGAAGGAAAGAAGGATTTCACATCCATTGATTTAGGAGGGGAAAATCTGATCTATATATTTTGAAAGGGTAGATATGAACCATCAGTTCAGACAGTACCGTCAATATCGGGAGATCGATGGTCCTATAGCATTGCGGGGACAGGAGTTTCATGAACTTTAAAGTGTTGATGGCGGGCTGCAATATAGACCGCGGTTTTGGCAAGAGGACACGTGGAGGCTCAAATAGAATTACGAGCTGAAAAGTAGTTTGATACAAAACCTATTTTGACCTCACCCGCAATCGCGTGGTCATGAGAGGTCATTTCCCAAGGTCACATCAAGAGGGGGATTATCAGAAAAAGGAACTAACGTCCAGTACTATGAGATTTCATAGGAGAGCGAGAGGGAAGGTTGTGGGTGCTATTAGACCTGTACCAAGAAGTTGAAAGGGCCTGTGTTTAGATATAGGAGGAGACCATTAAGGTTTCATAGGGTCATTTGACTCAAGAATAAGAGATCCTTGATCGAGAGGTCATGTATCCCTACGGGGGAGTAGGGGGGCTGCATCAGGTGGTATCAGAGAAGATATTGAATTTGTTTGTAGATAGAAAACAAAGGAGAGAGGAGGTAAGTTGGTATCAATTGTGGTATCAAGAAAATTGTATTTTCTTTTTTAAGGCATCAGAAGGTGACGCATTGAAATCATGCCACCCAAAAGGCATAGAGAGAATACAGAAATGGAAGAAGAAATGAGGTGACTCCAAATGATATTGGATGCCATGGAAACAATGCAGATGAGATCACCAAATGATGGAGATATCAGTGAATATGAGAGCGAAGAGATAGAGTTCGAAGAAAATGTAGCAGAGGATGATGCACAAGATCTCTTATTGAAAGTTGTTTCAAGGATAGGAGCCAGACCAAGAATAGAGGTACCAATGTATGAAGGCAATTTAGAAGTTGAATAATTTTTGGATTGGGTATGTTCTATGGAAAAGTACTTCGATTATGAAGATATCTAAGAAGTCAATATGGTGAAGCATGCAGTGACTAGATTGAAAGGTCACACAACACTATGGTGGGATGAACTACAAGCCGAACACAGGAGAGAAGATAAGAAGAAAATTAAAATATGGGATAGGATGGTAGCCAAGATGAAAGCCAAATTTATCCCAAAGGATTACCAAATCAATTTGTTTAGGAGATTGAAAAACCTGAGACAGAAAACCTTATCAGTGAAGGAGTACACTGAATAATTCTACAGACTGAACATCAGGGCTGGACAGAAAGAGCATGAAGATGAAAAAGCAACTAGATATATTAATGGCCTGAGATAAGAAATCCAAGAGGTAATCAACATGATATATGTTATTAAAGTCGAGGATGATTATCAAGTATACTTGAAATATTAAGAGAAATTGGCCAGGAAACAAAGCCAATGAAACAGAGGAGGAAATTCAAGCAGAGGTAAGGGAACTAGCAGAGAGAAGTTCCAGAAGACAAAGCATGAAGTTGGAAAGTAGCATAGTCACCCTGAGAAAGGTGGAAGTTCTAAGGAAGGACAACATGGAGGAAGAAGATCTTTTTCTAGAGGAAGAGGAAGTGCCAGAGGATGCGAAGTTAGTTGTTATACCTGTGGAAAACTATGGCACAAGTCTTGGGAATGTCCTAAGAGAAAGAAAGAAGGAGGAGGCAAAGAACACATTGCTGAAGAATAGAGGCATGTTGAGGAAGAAGAAACAGAAGGAGGAAGGAACCTCATGAGGAGGAAAATCCCTCTTAAACTAGAGAAGGAGGCAAAAGAACTAGTTCAACAAACAAGTCTATTCAGGACTGCTTGCAAGATGAAAGACGAAGTTTGCAAGGTAATCATAGACAGTGGGAGCACTGACAATATAGTATCCACAGAGATAGTGGAGAAGCTAGAGTTGAAGACAACTGCACATACAAACCCATATAAGGTATCATGGTTTCAAAAAGGACATCAAGTAATGGTAATTGAACAATGTCAAGTAAAATTTAAAATATGATGAAATATGGATGAAATATTATGTGATGTATTTCCTATGGATGTCTGGCATATTTTATTGGGGAGACCATTGCAGTTTGACAAAAATGTTATTCATGGTGGAATAACGAATACCTATACCTTAGAAAAGAATTGTAGGACACATATGTTATTACCAATATAAGACAAAGAGCAAAAGAGGGAAGCTAGTTCAAGTATACTTCGCATGAGTGGGAAGGAACTTTTGAATGAAGTCAAGAAGGAGAAGGAAATACAGTTTGTTGTAGTAAGGAATCCTAGAGTTATCCTTACAAATACTTCTATGGAAGATCTACCTGAAGAAATCCAGTAAATGTTAGAAAACTTTGATGACATAGTAGTGGATGAGTTACCTCATTCATTGCTACCCATTAGGAGTATAAGCCATCATATTGACCTTATTCCAGAAGCTATTTTACCAAACAAAGAATCTTATAGATTGACACCTAGAGAGAATGAGGAAGTAAAAAATCAAGTCCATGAGTTATTGGATAAAGGTTTATTTAGTGAATGATCCAGGTGGATATCGGTGGCCACCCACCTTTTCCAAATGGCTCAAAACAGTTTTCTGGCAATTTTGGCAACTTACTATTTTTAACAGGTTTTAACCTCTAGGGCCATTTTAAAGGCCCAAATGAAGGTTTTTTGAGATAGAGGTTATCAATGATATTTGAAGGAATTTTTGAGCCCCCAAAATGAATCTCCTCGATGACACCTTTCCAACGAGCTATCACATGCCTAAAACGAAGATCGTATGCAAAAGTTACAACCCCAGGAAGTTCATGTACCCACTTACCCAAACGGGGCCCACATGACTTTTGGCGCTTCATCTCCCAGGGTTAGGTTTTTGGATGTCTAGGGTTTTTGACATTCCTTCTTATTGTAAAAATGCCTTCAGAGCCTCATTGTAATCATCTTCTTGCGAATGTGAGTAGCCTTCACATCTCTTCTCAAAGATAAGCTGCCACCATTCTAGCAAGTCTTTCACTCTATATTTTTACAGTCTCAGTACATTTATTTCATTAATAGAAATCGTGTATCACTGTATCTATGTGTTTGTGGTTACATCTCTGATATATTTCTGTTATATTATTGAATCTCTGTGCATTCCTTTATTATATCTCCGATCTCATTTCATGCTGAAAATAATCCGGATCAGTGATATCAGAGCAGGCTGGTCTTGATCGCTTTTTCAGTGCATGTCCCCAACAAGGTCTGAGTATAGCATGTTGGGTCTCAAGATTGTCTCTCTTGAAGACAATCTCTCTTGCACACCCAAGAAACCCTCAATGGCATAAGAAAAGAAAAACGACGGAGCAGACGATCCTATCAATCTGTTGCTTGAGCAATCTCTCACGCGACAGAGGGATGAAATGATGGAGAATTTTTCCCAATCCTTCAATGCCTGTTGATAGCATCAGGCGCATATTCATCAAGTGTCCACTTTGGAGGCACCTTGTCTTTCAAGGTACAAGTTAATTTTGATATTCCTGTATTTGAAGGACAGATAGATGCAGAAGCCCTAGAAAAATGGTTAACTCTACTAGAAGGTTACTTCTCTATTCACAATTTTTTCGACAAAGAAAAGATCACCTTCACACTCCTTAAAGGTTTCCCTCATGTCAAACATTGGTGGGAAACTTACTGGGACCAAAGTTCCACAGAGGAGTCTGGAATATATGGGGCCAATCCCACTTGGGATTTTTTTGTGGATGTGGTAAAAGAACAGTATTACCCTGTTGGCAACAATGAGGACTAGTACATGAGATGGACCACACCATGGAAAGAGAGGGGCCAATCAGTTCAGGAGTTCACCAATACCTTCCATACCTTGTGCACCAAGCTGGGTATCAAATACTTCGAGTGACATTTGGTTCTGAAATACCATGGGGCTCTACAAAGATACATCCAGACTGAAATGGATTTTCTGGACATCTCATCACTCGGTGCTACTTATCGATATGATGTTAAAACTGAGTAGAAATGTAAGCACCAGAACAAACGAGAATTTGGGTCTACAAATACGCAACAACCAAAGTATGAAAAAGACATACCTAACAAACAGTCTCCCGAAAACCAGTCCAAGACACAGGAAAAGAAGGGTCACGGGAAGACAAAGAAGGACACCAGAAAATGGTGTGATTTCCATAAAATACCCTGGCACAACACCGATGAATGTTGCTCAAAAAAGTCATTGGTGGCCGAGATCAAAGACAAGGAGCTGAACCCTGATTCAGAATCTGATTCTGAAAATACTGGTAAAGGACAGATCATTGATGCAGATCCCATTGCTATTGTCGCGACCACAACAATTCAACCAGGAGAACCAATATCCTGAAGAGGGGGAGTGCATTTTTCATTCACATATGTGGGTGAAGGGGACCCCGTTGCATTTTATTATTGATAGCGGGAGACATAAAAACCTCATCTCAGCAGAGGTCGTCAAACAGTTGGGATTGTCGACAACACCACACCCACAGCCATACAACATCGGTTGGCTTCGGTAAGGACGAGATCTTTGTGTCAGCTAATAGTGACGATTGGAATATGGCATCCAAACCTTCAAGGATGAGGTATTATGTGATGTTTCCCCACTGGATGTCTGTGATGTTCTCTTGGGCCAACCATATATGTGGAGACGCCCTGTTGTTTATGAGTCTCGACCCCATAGTGTCATTGTTACTTTGGGGGGTCATCTCTACAGAATACCAGAGGTAGTTCTGACTACTGTTCCACCTAAAAATTACTGCAAGGTAGTATCTCATACTGCAAAATTTATCTTCTTCACAATCTGTTCAAAAGGAGAACAAAAGGACATTGCAACAACTAGAGCCTTGCCCCAAGCACCTTCTATCCAACAGAAGCAAGTCGACAAGGCTGCAGCAAAGTGAAAATATTCCTTCTGCACATCATCCTCTCATGTATATCGACTTGTTGAACAACCTCAACCTCAACAAGTTCATGACATATTTCCACAAACTGAGTAGCGCAACGTCTCCAACAATACAAGCAACTCACCAAGATGCAGATTCAACAAACGCTTTTCCCTCTCCCCCGAGAACTCAACGCAATGGAGACCATTTCTTCCTAAGGAGGGAAGATTGATATAGGTGGATATTAGTGGCCACCCACCTTTTCTAAATGGATCAAAACAGTTCTCTGGCAATTTTGGCAACTTACTATTTTTAGTAGGTTTTAACTTCCAGGGCCATTTTAAGGGCCCAAATGAAGGTTTTTTGAGATCCAGGTTCTCAATGATACACGAAGGTATAATTGATCCCCCAAAATGAATCTCCTCGATGACACCTTTCCAATGAGCTATCACACGCCTAAAACGAAGATTGTATGCAAAAGTTACAACCCCAGAAAGTTCATGTACCCACTTACCCAAACGGGGCCCACATGACTTTTAGCGCTTCATCTCCCAGGGTTAGGTTTTTGGATGTCTAGGGGTTTTGGCATTCCTACGTATAGTAAAAAGGCCTTCAAAGCCTCATTGTAATCATCTTCTTGCGAATGCGAGTAGCCGTCACATCTCTTCTCAGAGATAAGCTGCCACCATTCTAGCGAGTCTTTCACTCTGTATTTTTACAGTCTCTATGAATTTCTTTCATTAATAGAAATCGTGTATCACTGTATCTATGTGTTTATGGTTGCATCTCTGATATATTTCTGTTATATTATTGAATCTCTGCAATATCTCTGTGCATTCCTTTATTATATCTCCGATCTCATTTCGTGCCGAAAATAATTCAGATCAGGGAAAGTATAAGCCCATGCGCAGTATCAATTGTGTTAAGTCCAAAGAAGGATGGAGGTTGGACAATGTGTACATATTCCAGAGCCATCAACAAGATAACCATTAGGTATAGATTCCATTTACCAAGGATGGATTATTTGATGGATTGTCTGAGTGGAGCAAGCTATTTTTCCAAGATAGGCTTGAAGAGTGTATATCATCAAATAGGGATGAGAGAGGGAGATGAATGGAAAACAACATTCAAGACAAATGGAGGATTGTTTGAATGGTTGGTCATGCCATTTGGGTTGACAAATGCACCAAGCACATATATGAGATTAATGAATTAAGTATTGAAATACTTCATAGGAAAATTTTTCATAGAATATATGGATGACATACTAATCTCTAGTAAGACAGATGGAGAACACTTAAGATATCTAACATTAGTGATGGAAAAGCTACAGCAAGAAAAATTGTCGATAAATCTGAAGAAAAATTCTTTTTTATGAAGACATAACTAATATACTTGGGTTTTGTGATCTCTTCAAATGAATTGAAGATGGATCCATAAAAGGTGAGAGCAATCAAAGAATGGCCATCACCAAGCAACATATTTGAGGTAAGAAGTTTTCATGGTTTAACAAGTTTTTATAGAACGCTTATCATACATTTCAGTGGTATATGTGCACCCATGCTGGACACTTTGAAGAAGAAGCACAAGTCCTTTAGTTGGTCAGAGGAAGATCAAAAAAGTTTCAAAGTGTTGAAGGAGAAGATCACAGAACAAACAATTCTCGTCTTACCAGATTTTGGAAAAACATTTCAAGTGAGATGTGATGCAAGTGGATTAGCTATTGGAGAAATGTTCAGTTAGGATAATATGCCAGTTTCTTATTTTAGGGAGAAGCTGAATGACACCAAGAAGAAGTATTCCACATATGAAAATAATTTTATGGGGTGATTCAAGCTTTGAAGAAGTGGAGACAATATCTAACTCCTAAAGAATTTGTCTTGTACAATGATAAACAAGCTTTGTAGTTTATTACTAGGCAAGAAAACTTGAATCAGAGACATGCTAAATGGGTAGAATTTATGAAAAAATTTACTTTTTTTATTAAACATATTTCTAGAACTGCTAACAAAATTGCATATGCTTTGAGCAGGAGGAGTTTGATTGTACAAGAATTCCAAGTGGAGACCTTAGGGTTTGAACACCTCAAGGAAATGTATCGAGAAGATCCATATTTTAAGGAAGCTTATGAGGCATGTAAGAATGATTTGTTGGGAGACAAGATACCATGGACTGAATATTTAATCCAGGATGGATTATTGTTCAAAGGAAGCCAACTATGCATACCAAGATGCTCAATGAGAGATAACTTGTTGAAAGAGAAACACAGTGGAGGTTTAGCTGGACATTTTGGTCATGATAAGACATTTGCACATATGAGTAATTTGTACTATTGGCCGAGAATGAGGGAAGAGGTGAAAAAGTTTTTAAACAAATGTAGAATTTGTTAGTATACAAAAGGAATACAACAGAACACTTGTTTGTATCAGTGATTACCAATTTCAGAAAGGTTGTGGGATGCAATCAGTATGAATTTTGTTTTGGGATTGCCTAGAACTCAGAAAGGGAACGATTCCATATTTGTTGTGGTGGAAATATTTTAAAAAATAAGACATTTCATACCATTCTTGAACACAAAAGATGCTACACATATAGCCAATTTTGTTTTAAGAGAAGTAGTGAGACTACATGGATTGCCTAGGAGAATAGTCTCAGACATGGACACAGAATTTGTAGGACACTTTTTGAGAACTCTATGGAAGAGGATGGGGACAAGCTTGTCCTTTAGTTCAACATAACACCCTTAGACAGATGGACATATTGAAGTAGTAAACAGGAGTCTGGGAAACTTGTTAAGAGGATTATTCACTGAGCAAGGTCGTCAATGGGATTAGATTATGGTAAAAGCATAATTTGCATTCAACAAATCAGTAAATAGGAGCACAGGGAAAAGTCCATTTGAAATTGTGTATGGTATACAACCAAGAGGGATTACAAAGTTGAGAGATCTTAATCAAGATGAGTTAAGAAGCGCTGGAGCAGAAGATTTCGCAACAAAAATGATGAAACTCCATGACAGAGTCAGAGAACAACTACAGGAAAACAACCAGAAATGAAAGAACAGAGTTGATCAAAAGAGGAGAGAAGTTCAATTCAAAGTGGGAGATGAAGTTTTAGCTCATTTGAAAAAAGAAAGGTTTCCAAGGGGAACACATAACAATTTGAAGATGAAGAAGATAGGACCATGTAGGATTCTTAGAAAATTTGCAGCCAATGCTTATGAAATTGAGTTGCCAGACAATGTTGGGATATCAATGATATTCAATGTTGCAGACCTATATCCTTACAAGAGAGATGCGGGAGGGACATGACATCTCAGCATTTAATTCATAAGTAAATCGAGTTGAGATATTTTGGAAACAACATTTCTAAATATGTTGTGTTTGTAAAGTCATATAGGACTATAAGGGGTTGAAAATATAGAGTGTTGACCCTTATCTAGCAATAATTGTTAGCTATTGTAATAAGACAAAGTAGGTAACAACTATGACCTGATAGGATAGGTTGCAGACATGACGACGAGAGATCATGGAGCCAATCCTTAGATAGTTTGTTGTTGCATTGTAAAATTATTATGAGATAGGGATCAATAGAACATAATAGGATAGGAGAAAGATGTAGTAGATAACTGCAATGTATGTAATTTGTTTCACGGATGAATACAACAAACATAATTGTCCCAAATCTTGGACTGTGTTCATTTTAATGTGTGATTGAATGAATGTTTCATTTTGTGTATGTCATTTATTTCATTTTGCTCATGTATGATTAGTTGAGAAGTTGATTGTATGAGTTTGTGACGAAACTGGATAAGTTTCAACTGCTTCTCTTTTGAAACTCGTATGCAAGGTGTGCATCTCTAATGCAAGGAGTGCATCGATCGAGTCTCATATTGAATCAGAAGAGTTCAGAGAGAGAGCAGAGGAAACTTAGACTAGGTGAAAGGAGTGCACAACATCAAGAAGCAACCAAGCATCGAAGAACCAAAACAAAGGAACGTCGAGAGAGAGAGAAGAATTTATTTTCAAGAAATCCTTTGAACTAAGTTATCGAAATCCCGGAACACAAGGAGTGCATGGGAAGTTGAAATCATTTAAGGATCAAGCTCATAAGGGATAGCACTTTTCATAAGTGTTGATGATGTCAAAGAGCCAGACTTGTAGGAGGAGAAAAGCTTAAACCTTTGAGGACCGATAAATCTTCTAAGTCGGTAGAAATCAGAAGCTCAGGAGGAGGAGAGAACGTGGTCATTGGATCACAATGAAAAGGATCAACAACCGTCTGATCGGAGAAAGGTGCACAAGCCTTAGTTCTTCGCACACACAGGAGAGACAACTTACCAAGGTTTGAGAATTGATATTTTTGAAGTCCGGAGAGCTAGAGAGCCGAAGTAAAATCTCAATCGTCCGATCATCCGAAGTAGATCTAAACCTTCAGTTCATCTGAAGTAAACCTCAAGCATTGGGTTGTCCAGAGTGAATATGGATTGTCTAATCCAGAAGGGACATGTTGTGAATCTGTGGACTCAGGGTAAAGTCCCAAAGTAATTCATAACTGTCATATCAAGAGGAGACGTGGCATGAATCTGTGGACTTCGGTCTGGGTAAAATCCCGAAGAAATTCATAGCCATCAGATCAAGAGAGATGTGGCATAAATTCATGCACTTCGGGTAAAGACCCGAAGCAATCCTTGATCATCAGATCCAGAGCACAGGTGGCACAATTCTTTGGGTTCCAGGTAAAGACCCGAAGTAATCCCCGATCGTCAAATCAAGTGGATACATTTCAATGGATTATAGCCTTCGAATAAAATCCATTGGGAAAAAGGGTGAAGTTTGATATTTGAGATCTCAGAAGTCTGAAGACCTGAAGGAGATCTCGATCGTTGATCGAGAAGAGGGCCAGAGGACCGTTGATCTAGTTGAAAGGTCAAACAGTTGAAGTATAAGCAGGGTCGTTGATTTAGGAGGACAGGTGTTTGCAGATCATCAACCCCAGAAGATTGACCTACAGAGGAAAGTAGGTTTTGAGATTTGAAAAGTCCAAAGTTTGAAATCATGAAGGAGATCACATCCGTTTATTTAGGAGGGGCATATTTGGTCCATGGATTTGGAAAGGGAAGATCTGAACCATAAGTTCAGATAGTATCGTCAATATCAAGA
This sequence comes from Picea engelmannii, assembly GCA_009831015.1. Lineage (NCBI taxonomy): Eukaryota > Viridiplantae > Streptophyta > Pinopsida > Pinales > Pinaceae > Picea > Picea engelmannii. Next base: position 653,178 of record ML778468.1, read on the forward strand.
GATCAACGGTCACGTAGAATTGTAGGGATAGGAGTTGTGTGAACTTTAAAATATTGAGAGCGGGCTGCAATCCAGACCATGGTTTTGGATAGAGGACACATGGAGGCCCAAAGAGAATTGCAGGATGAAAAATAGTTTTATCCCAAGCCGCTTTTGATCGCACCCGCAATCACATGGTCACGAGAGGTCATCGCCCAAGGTCACATCAAAAGGGAGATTATCATAAAAAGGAGCTAACGCCCAATACTTCAAGATTTCATAGGAGAGTGAGAGGGAAGGTTGTTGGTGTTGTTAGACCTGCACCAAGAATCCCAAAGGGTCTGTGTTTAGATACAGGAGGAGACCATTAAGGTTTCAAATGGTCATTTGACTCAAGAATCAGAGATCCTTGATCGAGAGGTCGTGTATCCCTATGGGGGAGTAGGGGGTTGCATCAAGTTATCCTTCTTAAGCATTTGAAGGATGAGCAAATGATTTCTTTCCTTGAAAATAATATTTTTTCCATATTTGGTCTTCCTTTGGAAATTATTACAGACAATGGTCACGCTTTTATTTTTGCTAAGCTGACCCAATTTTTAGCTAAGTTTCGGGTTAAGAATTTTACCTCATTAGCTTATTATCCCCAAGGAAATGGGAAGGCCAAGTCTACCAATAAGAATATGGTAAGAATTATCAAAATGCCCATTGAAGATAGGCCTTGTCAATGGCACACTCTCCTCACTTAATCCCTTTGGGAAGATCGCACTACCACGAAGATGAGCACTGGTTTCACTCCTTTCCATCTTGTTTATGGTCAATAATCCATTCTTCCTATTGAGATATAACTTTCCTCCTTAAGTTTAATGATATAGGTCAAAGAATTAAATTCTTCTGATGGTTCTCAAAGAATGAATGCACTATTGGCTTTAGAGGTGGAAAGGATGTTTGCCTTCGATAATATAAAGAGAGGACAATAGACTGTTAAATTGTTTTTCAACAAAAGTGTTGAAGTTGTCAAATTTAAAGTCAATAAGAAGGTATTGCTATGGGATTCAACTCATTGTGACAAAGGAAGGCATTAAAAGTTTCAAAAATTATGGTTGGGTCCTTTTAAGATCTCTTTTGTCATGGGCGCAAATTCTTAGATTCTAAAGGACTTACAAGAGCGATTTTTTTCCTACAACACTAATGGTTCTCACTTAAAACATTATGTGGAACCAACTTGAAAAATTTAACGTTGTATGGAATGTTTTATGTATTATAGTAGTTTTTCATTTCTTCTTTTACATTTCTAGTTTTCATTTCTATTTTTACATTTTTGTTTTTACATTTCTGTCACTTCATTTCTGTTTATTTCAATTTTGTTGTTTCATTTCTGCCATGACATTTCTTGTTTTTTGTTCTTTTTGACTTAATTTCTTGTCAAAATAAAATGTTGGAACAATTTTTCCACAATGACGCTTCTGCAAAGTATTATTAATCAATAACAATCCAGTTAGACAACTGTCATGATGTTTCCCTTGAAAGCATCATTGAAATTGTTATATTCGTCAACTATTGTTTTATAAGATATTTGGTTTTATCCCTCTTCTGCTTTCCTTTTCTTCATCCATTTCAAGATTCAAAAGAGCAGTTCAGAAAAAAATTTCTCCTTGAAGTCAAGAACATTTTTTTTTGAATGATTATGCTTAGAAGGATAAACCCCCTCATACTTAACACTTTCCATTAGTTATTCCCAAATTCCCTCTCATTATTCCCTTAAATATGATCACTTCCCCCTTAGCATAGTCATTTTGATTTATATCTTCTTGATCTGATGTTACTTGGTCTGTGAAACCAGACAATCTAAGTTCTTAATCTATTGGAAACAGATTTCCCTGTGGATTCGCTAGTTTGTTGACAATTAAAATCGTAAAAGTAATAATAAATCTATTCTTGGATTCCATTGTCGAATTGTGATGATAACGATAGTTTTCATTCATTAACCAACAGAGAATACCTGAAAATAAAAATATGTTATGAAATAATTCACTAATCATTGAAAGTCATCACAAAATCCTTCAGACATAATAATGTCCTTTGGAAACATTTAAATCACAAAATATTCACACAATTCAAAGAAAACGACTCAAATAAGAAAAAACCAGTAAAAGATAAAAGGGCTATCAAAAGACCAAATATTTAGTCGAATCAATTTTTTGAAGTTATTACATTATAATCCAACCATCACACCAAAATAATCCATAAAATCATATTCTTGGATCATGATAGAGTCGGATGTCATGAAAGCGATATTTTCAAATGGTCAAGGGGGTCTCTTTGAATGTTTACAAAAACTTCAAGGGGAATTGTTGGGGGTCCAACAATGGTGCAATGTGAGATGCATGGTGTGGGTATTTAAATTGTTTCTTTCTAGGATCAAACTTATTGTTTATGTTCTTATCTTGCCATGTTTTATTATTTTCGGGCCTTTGTTTAAAATGGGTATAACACAATTTACAGTTTCTTATTACCTCATCAATCATTTCAAGATTAAGGAACTCAATTTAATCCTTATATGTTTGAGGAAAGAAACTCATGAACCAATGTACCTTGTCTTTCTCTTCTCCAAGGTAAGGTACATACCTCATCAAATTTACAAACTTGGTAACAAAATATTCAATGTTTATTTGTCTTAACTTAAGGTCATGAAAATCCTTAGCCTTTTCATCGAAATAACTTTTAGTTAATTATTTTTGTTTAAAGTATTTCTTAAATATTTTCCAAGTGATTTCATTGCTTCTAATTTTTTAACCAATTTTTTTATCTTGCCACCAAATTGCATCTTTCCCATTCAAATGATATATTTTCAGTCTAGCCCTTATGTTCCGAGAATAATTACAAATTTGAAAATATTTTCCCATGTTTAGTAGCCAATATTTTCCTCCTTTTATTTCCCCATCAAAATTGGGTGGTCTGATTTTTTTAAATTCACCAGTCAATTCCATTGTATGCCATTTTCTTTTTTAGGTAATCTATTTTGCAAGGTGTTGTCTTAAAAAATGTTATTACTATTTTCCTCAGTCTTCGATGTTATTTTATCACTAAACACCAGGTGTTCCCTTCTCTTATGAGATTTATCATTAGATACTTCCTTCTTGGCATTATTAGAGGTTTTTCATGTATTCCTATTATGTTTCATGTCTATCATATTTTTAGAAAGATTTCATTTAATTCCTCTTGTTCTCTACTTGCTTTCAGTAGTTTTCATTGTCGAATTTGGTACTCTGCAATTCGACCTTTATACTTCTCATGGTTTCAAATAGCTCTAATGAATTATTTTGAGGTTGTTCATTGTTCAACTCTACATACATTTCAGGTCCACTTGGTGTTGTTTTTCCATTTTGGGCAACCATGGTGTTTGTTGTTCTTTATGATAAGTGCAAAACACATTTTACGTTAATATTATTGTTTACATAATTCTGCAATAATTTCTTAAATTATTAACGAAATAGTGTAATTGGCTTGAGCCCATCAGGTCCTAGTGTTTGGACCCTGCTCTGATCCCATTTGTAACATCACCTCAACTGAATATATATATATATATATATATATATATATATATATATATATATATAT
>ML778468.1:656958-673299 GCA_009831015.1 Picea engelmannii
TATTCCCATTAAATTGGTCATGTTAGTGTACAAAACTCATTCCTAAATTTATAATTAGTACTCTTAAGCAAGGAAAACCCATAAATTACCTACTCTAAGGTTGAAACCCCACCTTTTTCTCAAGTGTAGGAAAACATATCTCTTTACAAGGGTGTTTCTTTTGGTTCACCACAATTTCCTCATAACTTTGTTATGACAGTTTTACTATATAGTTTTCTATTTCAATCCTTTTCAAAATATAACACCAGTGTATCAAATACTAGGTTCAATCGACAACCTCCAATCCATGTCGTCATAGGGTATGGCGCATTGGCCTTCATGGATGTGACAGAATAATGGACATGATTGTACTTTGTGTGTTCTTTGGTTACCTACATCTATTAGTTTACTTGTCGAATGGCTCAAAGGCCATGTGGTTGCTATTACTTTGGGTAATTGCACCAACCGAAATCTCTCCACATGGTCAATTTATGGGGGGTGTAATAACTCAAACCCAGACTTACCGATTGTTTTTATTCGTGCTATTAATGGCCATTACTCAAATTCTCATACTATCACGGTTCTAGTGTAGGCACCCTCTCGATCTCCGAGACTTTACCTCTTCTTCGTTTTTCTATAGGTGTCGACCAAAATAACCTTTATATGGCTAACACAAAAGTTTCTCGGTTTGTTTACTCTTATGAAGGAAATACACTGGTGAGTAATGTTATTAGGATTATCTATAATGTTTACCATAAGTATTGTCACCTGCATTCTAACTATGGGTTTTATGACCAGGCACCCGAACTCATGTTAACTTTGTATTTATGTTTCGTGGATGCGATTCACACACACGACCCAATACCCTGTTGTAAATATACATGCACGTTCAAGTATTATGACTAAGTTTGATCATTTTATCCTTTACAAAAATGCACACCTCTAAATTATTCAAGATTGGTTTTCTGAGGTTTAATATTATTTACCATATGATTGTTCTCATTTAATTGCAGGTAGTATTACTCCACCGAAGGGTTTTGCTTCCAAACCCGTTATCACAATACCTGCTGCAGGGGACATGCCAGCCAACAGGGCATCGATTTGCTCGAAAATGTTGTTTCCACTACTTTATAGGTAAGGGTAATGTATTTACCTTATCTTCATTTCATATTATAAGAATTCATTCCACAGTAACCTCGCATTCACCTGTATTAATTTTAAATTTGTTTCCTCATATTATAGGGAAAATGGCCCCTCAGCCAATTTCAGGATTATGTAAAGACTAACATCGATCTCTGTACTCAAGTATGGGTGCGTCCCTTTTGAGTTCATGCAAGTAAAACCCATCGTTTGTCACTTCTCTATCTCGGTCACTCATTTATTTTCTATTAAACATTATAATTCTCTACCTCTAATTATCATTCCATTTTTTTTCTACAAAGGGAAGATACTAAGTCATAACTAGGTGAAGACCCTCTGCTAAGCGTCTACATACTTAACCACAACCTTGCCACCTCAAAGTTTAAAATATGTAAACATAAGGTAACAAATGTGTCATTACTGACTCCACATTCTTTAGGATCTCTGCGGTATATTGATACATCATGACTGCCAATAATATTGGCATGGTTTTGTTACAGTTCGCAATGCTTTTTAGCCATCTTAGCTTTATGCAGACTTACTCTGTAACAATTGAATTGACTTCCTATGTTTAAGAGCCGACTATATTTGTATAGGGGTTATAAAGAAATTAATACTATTATTTTTCATATTACCTCTGTAGTGTTTGTAGTATAGTTAAGTTGATATGCACTAAGATTGGTTCTCTAGATACAAAATGTTGTGTATATAAATATCATTCTTTTGGATTTGATATATAGAGATTATTCACTTATTTCTATTTCTTGAAAGTAATTAAAAGAATTTAATTCGTCAACATATTATTTTCATATTCTCTGTGCATTTGGAAAACAAATTCTATTTATTCTATAAGAAACTCATGATAAATGTTTCTACAAAATCATATGAGTATCTCTATTTGTGTTTGTTATCATAAGAAAACTTTAACTGAGAAACATTGCATGTCTAGGGTTTCATACTATACATCACGACTACTCATATTAGTTCGCTGGTTTGCTAATATACATGAAAAATATTGACCAATGATTGTTAAGTTATTCTCTAATTATTTCCCTATCTAAACTTTCTCTGTAATTGTTAGCAATAATAAATTGACTCATAGATCTTCGTTTATTTCTACTTTCACATCAATGTCTTCAGCCAAATATTGTTATAACAATATAGATTAATATCCAACTAGAATATTCAACATTTGAGATAATAATTCCAAGGAAATGAAATAATAAAAGTAGATATAGATATCTGAATCACAAAGATTTATTGGGACAAACTGAGGAGAGAGTCAATATCCTCCCAACCATAGACTACAATAGCTACAGTGTGCTAACTATGGTCACCCCAGAGCCAAATAATTTATTCCACAGGAAAAATGAGAATGTCAATAAGCTTCTGTAGAAAATGTTCGAGAACTTGCCTCTTTCTTAGACCCACTAATATCTAACCTTGTACAAGTACTCAACAACATCCTATTTACACCATACTTGTTCCTTTTTTATAGTTATCCTTCTAACTAACTCTTGGGAGTCTTGGCCTAACTATTTGCTAGCTTGTTTCCTAAACACCCACACTCTTGTGGGTAGCTTCACACTTGTCCTCATGGAAAACAATCACTATTACCCTAGTGGTTTTTATCATTTTTTCACTTTTCCCATAGAATAAATTATTTATCTTTTTATAGCTCGGTTCTCACATAAATTTATCTCAAGTAATTTTAAATAAAATAAAAATTAACAAACAATACTTACATAAATATTTTTCACCAATAAGTACTTATGGTGATAAAAAATGTTAATCAAATTTTTTCCCAATGTCATAATTCAATTTTCACAAACTCATAGATTTACTCAAATATTTAATTTGGAGGGATGTTACAATACATATGTACCAAAACAAATTCAAAAGTTCTCAAAAAGATGAGGGTATTCTTCCCACACAACATCCTAATTCTCCCAAGTGGCATCATCATGACCATACAAGGTCCATTGGAGCATTACTATCCATATGCCTCGATTCTGAAGATGATTGATCTTTTGATCCAATATGTGAACCATATGTACTTGAAAAACATCTTCTTGCTCCACTTGAATCACATTCCAATCAATGACATGATTTGTATCAACTATATATATTTTAAGCAAGGATACATGGAATACATTATGAATATGCATTGATGGAGGCAAGGAAATCATATAAGAAATGGTCCCAATCCATTCTAGGATTTTGAATGGCCCACAAAACCGTGCTGCCAACTTTGAACAATTTCCCAACTTAAGGGAACTTCTATTGGCATTTACATTTAGAAACACATGATCACCCACATTAAATTCCCTATGAGTTGTTTTCTTATCATCATAACGTTTTTTCATGTCATGTGCACTCTTTAAATTCAACTTTATCTTCATCATATGTTCTTCCATTTCTTTGAGTAGTTCAGGCCCAACTACCGTAGGTTCTGTTGAGTTATTCCAACTGACTAGTGTATTACATTTCCTGCCATATATTTCCTCAAATGGACTCATCTTCAGGGATGCTTGTTATGCATTGTTGTAGGAAAAATCTACTAAGTGTGGATAATCCTCCCATTTGCACGGTTTATCGATGGAATACATTATTAGCATATCTTATATTATTTGATTCACCCTTTATCTTTGCCCATCCAACTCTAGACATCTGTATAGACACACAGAGATAATAGAAAAGAAGTTTTTCCTACATATGGTGTATTTATGTATTTGTATTCATTGTTATTATTTTATATGTCATTCATGTTTGAATGTATGAACTAGTCAAGTATTTTATGAGTTTCAATTGTTTCGCGTCTTAGAGTTTCTGAGTGGAAGGAGTGCACACACTCTGCAAGGCATGCATTGACAGAGGTGCGTTAACCTCAAGGAAAGCTTAGGAGGGATACCGTTGAACCTTCATCAACAGAAGTGTAAGGAGTGCACAGGAAGAACTCTTTGTCGAGTTCAGAGAGAAGCAAAGTTACTGAGAACTTTGTAGAGCTATGCTAAGAAGGCATCGAGCGAGTGCAAGTGTGCATAGGAAGAACATTATGTTGAGTTTGAGAAGAACATAGTTACTGAATACTTTGTAGAAGAATATTTTCAAGGTGCGTATCGAGAAAGGGGAACACCAGGAGGGCGAGAAGTATTTATTTTCAAGAAATACTTTGGATCTGAGTTTGACGAAATCCTAGAAACACAAGGGGTGCATGGGATATTTAAATATTCGAGGATATCAAGCTCAAAAGAAATAACACAAGGAGTGCGTCGGTGACGCACTTACTCTAACTCCTAAAGATTAGAAGATATAATGCAAACAGAGTGTAATAGATGAACTTATGCCAATTCCAAAAGCTCAGGAGAGATAGTGTTTTCAGACGCGTAGGCGAGACCCAAAGGTCGGGTTCATGGGAGAAAGTTCAAAGGACAAAAAAATATTTGAATACTTTCAAAATATTCCAAGTTAGGAGAAGGTGGAAGCTCAAGAGGAGGAGCGACAATAACCGTTAGATTGGTTGTGGGAAAGGAGACTGGACCATAAGATCAATGTCAAGTGACATAAGGAAGTGCAAAGGAGGAAACAGATCTCAAGCATTGGATCTAAGCACATAGGATTGACCGTCGTCTGATCAAAATAAGGTGCATGATATTTAACGCTTTGTGTACACACAAGAGAGTGGAATTGAAAAAGTCCCTAAGTCCCAAAGTCATTTGGGATAGTCCATTATTTGGGATGACGTGTGGCAGAAATACATCAAGTTAGGGTGAAGGTGCTCAGGGAGGAACAAGCACATAAAAGGTTGAAACACCTGAAGCTTGAAGAGTCGAGAGTCGTCGATCTACAAAGGGAAACTTGTCAATAGATAGATATCTCCGGGTAAGTTGTAGTGAGGTTTTAGTTGAGCACTGAGATCTCCAAAGCCTGAAGAGATGAAGAAAATATGGACCATTAGATCCAGGAGGGCACATGGTGAGAGATCGTGAATTCCAGCTAAAGTCACTCTAAGAGAACGCGAAGGAGAAAGGTTTGACATCACTGAAGCCCAAATAGCTAAAGAAAATGATAGTCATTGATTTGGAAGAAGACAATTGTCACCAGATCGTGGAATTCATAGGATTCCACTTCGAGGTTTCTATGGAAAGAAGTTTTAGAAAGTTTTGAAGCGCCGAAGGCCGAATTGGTTAAGGGTCGTTGATCTCACAAGGAGAACGTGGAGCATTGATCTGCACATGGAAATGTGGAGGAAAAAGATTCACTCTGTTAGACAACCATTAATCTGTCATTGGATCAAGAGAGGATAGGTGTCATAACATCGAACACTCTAGAAGATTTCACTTAGGATATTTGTGGTTGGTCTAAATCGCAGAAATGACGAGAGTCGTCGATGTGAAGGAGGACATGTGGCACCAGATATAGGAATCCATAGGAAAGAATAGTAGGGACAAGTCCAAAGGCCTGGAGAAGATCTCGATCGTCGATCGAGGAGGGAGAGGAAGGACCATCGATCTAATTGAGGAGGCCAATGTACCAAAGTGGAAGCACAACCATTAATTGGGGAGAGACGCGCCAACAGATCTTCCACCTTGGGAGATACCCAGTCAGCAGAGGTGAGAATTTGAGAATCGAGATCCCTGAAAGTCGAATTCACTGAGGGAATCCTAGCTGTAGTTTCAGGGAGACAGGTGGCAATAGATCTTCCACTTCAAAATATTTTCATGCAGAGGAAGCGAAAGTTTGAGAGTCAAAACTACCAAAGGATGGAATGCCAGAATCAATGACAGTCGTTGATTTAGAGGGGATTTGCGTGGTGATAGATCATGAAGGTATGAGATCGTACATGACGGGAGAAGAGGTCGTTGATTAGATAGTTGGCCAGAGACACGTAAATATTCTATAACAGTCATTGATCGAGAAGTAGCGATGAGAGGTTAAAGATTGAAAGTGGGGAAGAATTGCAGGGCCAGGACAATCTCGGAAGATAATATTTCTTGATCGGGCCGCAATTTCAACCACTATTTCGACAAAGGGATACATGGCAACTGGAGGTGTATTTTCAGGTGAAAAGTGGGTTGGTATAAACCACTCTTTCCCACACTTGCAATCGCATAGTTCTGCAAGGTTATAGTCCAAGGACATATTGACGGAAGGGTCTAGTGTAAAGGATCTAGCACCCAAAAATTGAAGAGCGCCAGACCGCGCAGATGGAGGGTGCAGGTATTCAAAGGACCTGCGTCTAAAGAGGAAAAAGGGACCTGTGTAGATTTGTTTTGGGTTCAATTAGGAGCCCAAAGAGTCGATCTGACTCAGAAGAAGGAAATATCCATAGATCGGGAGATCACACATCCCTAGGAGGGAAGGTGGTCTGCATCCGGTGGTATCAGTCCTAGTCGTAGGTTTAGGGAGACAGGTGGCAACAAATCTTCCACTCTGAAAGATTTCCATATAGAGGAAGCGAAATTTTGAGAGTCAAAATTCCTGAAGGATGGAAAAATGGAATCAACAACAGTCATTGATTTAGAGGGGAGTTATGTGGTGATAGATCACGAAGGTCTGAGATCGTACGTGTAGGGAGAAGAGGTAGTTTATTGGACAGTTGGCTAGAGATAGGTGAAGATTCAATAATAGACATTGATCTAGAAGTATCGTCGAGAGGTTGAATATTGATGGTGGGGAAGAATTGTGGGGCTAGGATAAGCTCAGAAGTTAATATTTGTTGAGCGGGCCACAATTTCAACCATTATTTCGATGAAGGGATATGTGGCAGCTGGAGGCGAATTGCAGGGCGAAAAGTCAGTTGGTATAAACCACTCTTTCCCGCGCCCCCAATCGCATAGTTCTACAAGGTTATATCCCAAGGACATATTGAAGGAAGGGGATAGTGTAAAGGAGATAGTGCCCAAAAATTGAAGAGTGCAAGAGTGCGCAGATAGAGGGTGCAGGTATTCACAGGACCTGTGCATAAAGTGGAAAAAGGGACTTGTGTAGATTATTTTTTTGTTTGATTACGAGGCCGAAGAGTCAATCTAGCTTAGAATAAGGAAAGATCCAGAGATCGTGAGGTCGCGCAACCCCAGGAGGGAAGGGGGTCTGCATTAGGTGGTATCAGAGCTAGGTTTTGTTTGCAGATAGAAGACAAAGGAGACAGAGGAAAAATACATTATTTGTTTGTAGATGTAGGAAAATGAGAGACGGTGAAAGGATATACTCTAATACCTCGTGGTATCAGAGTTGATATTTTTTTTTGTATATTTTAGGCAAAAGGAGACAAAGCTTGAATTTTGTCTATAGATTTCAAGCGAAAGAGAAAGATGAGGAGGCCATAATTTTGTTTGCAGACAATAGGGAAAGGGAGAGACGGCGAAAGGACATGACCTAATAATATCAGGTGGTATCAAAAACAAGAATTTTGTTGTAGACAACATGTGAAGCATCAGGGTACTGATGCTTTGTAAGGAAGTTTTTGCACGCGTACAACAGTAGAAAAAATTTAAATAGACAGGTGATATGTAAGAGAATATGGGCATACTCTTTGATGTAGAGTGATCCATAGGCTTGCCAGGAGGGCAGGTAGAAGGTGAAAATGGATATTGAAGGCCATGGGCATGGTCAAAGAGAATACCGCAAGAAGAAGAGAAATCCATAGATGGACCTGGAGCTTAGTGAGATAAGAGCAAGGATGGAGCAAATGACATTAAAAATGCAGTGAGATGCTAAAGCACATTGGGTGTATGAGTGGCCCATGAAGAATAAGGTTAATTGGTTAGTCAAGAGATTGTTGGCCATAGTACAAAAACAGTTGTTAAAGAGGTGGCTGAGGTATATTGAAAACCTCAGTGACACATATGAAGAAGTGGTTTACGACTGTGAACCAGAAATTGGGAGACACCTCAGTCATCAGGAGGAGGTGAGATCAGATAAAGATCTCATAAACTGTGAGGAGAGAATAGATGGATTTTCATATTTCCAGGTCATCAATGAAATGAGATCATTGGAGGATCTCATAGACTGTCAGGAGGACAACAGTGGAAATTCATACTGCTAGGTGGGCAGAATTGGACTTTCAAGTTGCCATGTGGGAAATGGAAATAGATCAGGTGGAGGTCTCGTATGTTTGCAGAGGAGTAGTCCTGAAAGTTCAAATTTCCAGGTGGAAAATGAGATGGGATCGATTGATCTCATAGACTTCCAGGTGGGCATAAGAGAAATCCCAAATTGCAATGTGGGCAGGGGGAAAGAAACGAGACTATCTGAAAGTCTCAAGAGCTCAAAAGTGAGTTCATGTGAGAAAGGAGTGTTGATAGATGAATATTCATGTGGATTTGCAGACAATGTGAATGAATATGATGAGAATTTAAACACTTTCACCATCCAAGAGGAGGATCATAGGAGCATTCTGTTCATTGGGGGAATTTAGATATTCCTACCAAACAACCTAGTTGAGGCCAGAGAATCTGTTGCAGATTCAACAACAGAAGAAGGACAACCAACGGTGACTGTCATGATGAAAGAAAATATATCATAATTTTCCCAAGGAGAAAAGGAAGAAATGGATCAGACACTGATATCTACCCCAACAGAAGGGGAGGAGCATTCAGAAGAATGGCCCAAATTTTTCAGCCAAGAAGTTGAAATAGAGATGATTGCAACACTGGAGCCTGCAACAATAGAGGAAACAAACAACATGGATTTTGTTGATATATATGAATAATTGGAATCCCTAGAGAGAAGGGTAATGGTTAAAATCTTGAACATTCGACAACTCAAGTTGGAAGTAGATGGAGAATCATACCATCCTGAGGAACGGTTGGAGGGAGCTCGAGATATACCAACAGGAGAACTAACAGAAGCAAAGTTGTCAGGAGGAGAAAATGAGAAACAAATCAACAATGGGACTATAGACCTGAAGTTTGTAGAAGGGTGGAAAGCTAAGTCCACAAGAGATGGGGAAAGTTGCAAGGGGGATCAATTTACTCTACCCACTAATAAGGAAGAGTTGCAGACAAGAAGACTACATAAGGAGAACCAGCCACTGGAGCAACTGGACAGGGTCATAGAGGAGATTAGGAAGCTAATGTTGAGGTCAAAAAAAGTAGTTATAAAAGGGAAGATGAGCAGAGGAGAGCCTTCCATAGCAGCTAGAAAGAAGAAGAAGAATATGCAGAAACAACAATAACAACAAGGTAGAGGAGCAAGAATAAAACTCCAAGGAAGAGTTTGGGATCAAGGAGGATTTCAACACTAGAGAAGAGGAACTCATGAGTAGGAGCTCATATTTTTCCTAGCAGTGGAGTATGATGCATGAGCATCACTCCACCTCAACAAATGTGCCAACACGCCAATACACAGATGCACAATGGAGAAAGGGAGAGGCATCGACCCTCCCATTTTTAAAATTTGAAATATGATTCAATAAGGATTTTGTTAAGGACATAACCCCTTATGTAGGAATAACAATGTATTCTGATGTAATAAAGGTCAATATTAATAAGGCCTTGCAATAAGGTAGAATAAATCGAATGTAAGAAGACCTAATAGAAGATTCCACTTCTAGAAGGATCTTCCTCTAGATGGTTCTCTTGATAGACATATTTAGTATAAATGGGAGTCGAGGGTATGTGAACCCTATCTTGGATATTATTTTAATAGAGCTCTTCTCAACTGGAGGTTTCCCCCTCGAAGAGGTCCATGAACATTTCTTTCAGTAATTGAAGTTCTCTTTCTGGTGTTATTCTATTATCATTTCAGTATTATTGTGGTGTTATTCTGGTTATATTGTTGTTCATCTACCATTTCTAGCATTTTGTTTTTGTTCTGCATACTTTTTATATCTAGAATATTACAAGTGGTATCACAACACTTTCCTTGGCAGAAAATTGTGGGTTAATTTTTTTTCAGGGTAGAGACATATTCTGACGTCTTTAAGCCACATAGATCTGTCGTTATGCGCATAAACCCACTATTGAGGGATTCATACACATAGGAAATACAAGTGGTTCTTAAGCACACATATGTTGGCCACCCTTGTAACCCTTGTTGGTACCCCTTCGAGTGTCAGTGCATCAGACAACACTTGTGTATGGATCGGTCTAGATTTCCTGAAGCCCTATGTAGATAAACCTATCGGTTGCCTAACTACTATAGTGCCACCGAGAACAACACTCGGGAAGATACTCTCTAGTACCTAGGTAGTCGGGTAGTATAGATAAGAGCACAATCTAGCCTCCTTAGTTAGTTCCCTGAGATATTGGGCCAAATACTAGTGTTGGACCCCACACGTATATCAGAGAGCTATAGCATAGGGAAAAACCTTGTTTGTAGAACCCTTGAATACCTAACCCTTGGGGACAGACACAAAAAATAAATTAAAACATACAAGATCTATTGCTGCACAACATTGTTCGGGTTGCCAAATCACTACACATTTCTTCCTGGTTAAGCATTTGGGCATTTCATCACTGCATTATTCTTCAAACCAGAGTATAACTCTGTAGGTGTTCCAAAAAAGTCTGAAAATTTTTGCACCATTATTTGAGACCTATTCCATTGGATTTATCTCTTCACCCTTATCACATTCATACATATCATTTTTCAGCAAATGTTTTGACCCAACCCACCCCATTTCGGTTCCCTCATCATCATGGACCATACCCATATCCAATACTTGGAAGCTCACTTCAATACCTTCCAATCTAATTTCAGAGAAACCCAACAATAAGTGAAACAACTCGGTGCCAATGTTGTTGCCATCAATACAACCATGCAGTCCTCCATCGTTGCCTCAATCGAGGATCTCAAACATGACATGAATAACCATCTTGAATCTTCTTTTTTTTATGATCTACACCAAGCTGCATAACCTTGTAGATGACCCTTTTTCTGACCCAGTCCCACATATCGAAGCTAAAACTTCCTCTCATTCCCATAATTTTCAGCACCATCACTTTTAGTGTGACCTACACCTTCCGTGGGTGGATCTCACCAAATTTTATGGTTGGGATCCCACTGGTTGGATAACCCAAATGGAACATTATTTCTATTTATATGGAATTACAAATGACTTGGCCAAACTATGATATGGTGTTCTCCATCTAGATTAAGAAAGTTGGTAATGGTGGCAATGGAGAAAAACTTCCTGTCAAGGGTATATTACTTGGACACACTTTGTAGCAGAGATTTATGAACATTTTGATAGTGACACCAACCATTTAGGATGTTTGAAAATTTTGAAAAAATTGAGAACAGTGGAAGACTTTATAGATGCTTTTGAACGCCTGACCTTTCAGACAGAGACCATGTCTGATGCCTTTTTCTAAGAATGTTTTATCAGTGGCCTCAAGGATGATATTCATGCTCATGTCCTCATGGATTGGCCTTAGAGTTGGGTTGACGATACTAAATGAGCTAAAGAATCACAGCAGGTTGTATCTTCCCAAAACCAGAAATCCCCCTTTATTCCTTGCACTAAACTAGTAAATCTCACTACTCCCTCTACTCCACTAAAGATCCAAAAATTGACCAGAGCTGAAATGGTTGAACACCAACTCAAAGGCCTTTGTTATAATTGTGATGACAAATATTTTCTGGGCCACAAATGTCAGGAACAAAATATTTTTATGGCCATCTCGAAGGATGTTTCAGAAGAGGATGTTGAAACTTCCCTTGTGTCTGAGTCACCTAGAACCACGAACATAACCCCTCCCTCAAACCCTCCTGAAGTAGAACCAGCCATTTCCCTAAATGCTCTCACTAGTTTCTCTGCTCCCCAAATCCTCAAGCTAATTGGTTACATCAAGCATATGAAGGTCATCATTCTGGTTGATAGTGGCAATGCCCATAATTTTATTCATCGCCAAATTACCCAAGAAACTCATTGTTATATATATGCAGTCAATAATTTCCAAATCATGATTTCCAATGGCAGTTCCATGAAATGTGGAGGGCATTTTGAAAATGTGCATCTCCAAATTGGTCACTACCACCTGTAATCTCATATGTTTTCTATCGACATGGGTGGTTGTGACATTGTGTTGGGTGCATACTGGCTAAGGACTTTGGGTCCCATTCTCATGGATTTCAAGGAATTAACCATGCAATTCAACCAAGAGGGCCAAAAATATAAGTTCCAAGGCATCACCGTTGGTTCACTGGAGATCATTAGTTCCCATCGCATGGAAACGCTGCTAAAAAAATTTCACTCTGGCGTTATTGCCCAAATCCATGCCATACAGGCAACTGAGACACCCTCTGTGCCGCAAGACCTCCATTCCATCCTCTCTAAACATCAAGTGGTATTTTCCACTCCCGAGGGAATCCTGCCTTCCCGTGGTGTTCATGATCATTCCATTCTCCTTATACCAGGAATCCTCCCTCCCAATACTCGTCCCTATCATCACCCATTTTCCCAAAAAAATGAAAATGGGAAAATGGTTCAAGAATTGCTCAATGCAGGCATTATCTTCCCTAGTACGAGCCCCTACTCTTCTTCTGTGGTCATGGTCCTGAAGAAAGAATCTCCTTAGTGCATGTGTCCTAACTTTCGTGCCCTCAACAAGCTCACCATTAAAGACAAATTTCCCATTCCTATCAGTGATGACCTCTTGGATGAATCGAGTGGCACCCAGTTCTTTACTAAACTTGATCTTCATTTTGGCTACCACCAAATCCGTATGAAAGATGTAGACATTCCTAAGACTGGCTTTAGAACTCATGAGGGCCACTATGAGTTTTTGGTCATGCCCTTTGTCTTGTGTAATGCCCCCTCCACCTTCCAAAGCCTCATGAATCATGTCTTTCACCCCTTTCTTTGTCATTTTGTCTTAGTTTTCTTTGATGACATCCTCATATATAGAAAAACCTGGACAAACCACCTTGCTCATGTGGACCGAGTTCTCCATCTACCCTCTCAACACAAACTTTTCCTGAAACAATCTAAATGTTCTTTTGGCACCTCAGAAGTTGAGTACTTGGGCCATGTTGTTGGTAAGAACGACGTCAGGGTGGATCCTAAAAATATTGAATCTATGAAAGATTGGCCTCACCCAAAGACTCTCAAAAGCTTGCGAGGATTTCTAGGCCTAAAATTTTATTATTACAACTTTGTTAAGAATTATGGAAATATTGCGACACCTCTCACGACACTTCTTAAAAAGAATTTTTTCACTTGGACCCCAACAACTACTCAGGATTTTCAAACCTTGAAGATGGCCATGTGCAACACTCCATTCCTGGCCCTTCATGGTTTCACAAAGAACTTAGTCTTGGAATGTGATGCTTCAGGGAAAGGTATTGGTGTTGTCCTTATGCAAGAGGGTAGGCCTTTGGCCTTTACCAACAAACAATTGTCTGAAAAAAATTTGGGAAAATCAATCTATGAAAAGTAAATCATGGCTATTCTTCATGCCGTTGATTTGTGGCACCCTTATCTATTGGGGAGACACTTCCAAATTAAGACAAACCATCAAAGACTCAAGTATTTTCTGGAACAATGCATTTCCTCCCCAAAGAAACAAAAATGGGTGACTAAGCTATTTGGATATGATTATGATATCATTTACAATAAAGGCAAAGACAATGTGGTGGTTGATGCACTTTCCAAAAAATATGAAGATTAAGGCTCCCCTTTTTATCTCTCCTTCATTGTACTAGATTGGCTCCAAGATGTTCACCAGGAATGGCTACATGATCCCAAAAGTTCACATCTGATACAACAATTGCAGTAGAATTCTCTAGTTTCCCCAAGGTACTCATGGCTCCATGATGAGCTTCGATACAAAGGCCATTTGTATTTAAGTGAACAGTCAAAACTTAAATCCATGGTTCTTTCTGAGCTTCATGCTACACCCACAGTTGGGCACTCTAGGTTTACCAAAACCTATGACAGGGTCAAACGTTATTTTTTCTGGGATGGTATGAAACAAGACGTTCGTAATTTTGTGGCCGAATGTGATGTGTGTCAACCCAACAAGGGAGAAACAGACACATTTTTTATCACAGTGCAATCGCTTCCGATTCCACCTACTATTTGGAGGGATATCTCTATGGATTTTATTACAAGATTACCTAAATCGAGTAATAAATCAGTCATCATGCTGGTATTTTATCACCTTTCCAAGTATTCTCATTTATGTTCTCTTCAACACCCATTTACAACATCCACAGTGGCTCAAATTTTCACATATCAAGTCTTCAAGCTTCATGGCATCCTGCATTCTATTGTTTCTGATCGCGACCCAACTTTCACCATCAATTTTTGGCAGGAACTATTTAAGCTACAAGGCACCCAATTGCATCTCAGCATATCTTATCATCCCCAGATGGATGGTGAAACTGAATATTTCAACAAGTGTTTGGAAACATATCTGAGGTTTTTTTCATCAAAAAAAAAAAATTCGTGGGATCAATGGTTACCCCTAGCTGAATGGTGGTACAAAACTTCATACCATACAACTACACGCATGACTCCTTTTGAAGTGGTCTATGGAAAAAATCCACCTTCAGTCCTCTCATATTTACTAGTTGTCTCGAAGGTCCAGGGGGTTGACCAAACACTTACAATTTGAGAGGTTATTCTGTGTACCCTCAAAGAAAATATGGTCATGGCTCATAATCGCATGAAGCAACATGCAGATCAAGTTCGCTCTGAATGTCAATTTGCAGAAGGGGATTAGGTGTTTCTTCGACTGCAACCTTACAAGAAAAATTCCCTCAAGGTTGACCATTGTCAGAAACTCGCACCCAAATTTTATGGTCCTTATACAGTTCTCAAGTGTGTGGGACAGGTGGCCTATCAGTTAGCTTTGCCCAGCCAGTGTAAGATACATCCCACTTTTTATGTTTCATGCTTGAAGACAGTGATTGGAACTAAGTTCCAAACTCAAACCAACCTTCCCGATTTGGACGAAGAAGAATCCATTTGGATACAACAACAAGCAGTTTTGGACTAGCATGAGCATCGCCTGCATCAGCTAGCCATCAAGGAAGTAGTCCAGTGGAAAGATACAACTCGAGTAGATGCCACTTGGGAACCAATTACCATTCTGTAGCAATTTCCACATCTCGAGCCTTGAGGACAAGGTTGTTTTTAAGGGGGCAGACATGTTAGTGACCTAACCCCTTACATAGGTAGAAAAATGCATTTTGATGTAATAAAGGTCAATATTAATAAGGCCTTTCAATAAGGTAGAGTAAATCGAATGTAAGAAGACCTAATAGAAGCTTCCTCTTCTAGAAGGATCTTCCTCTAGATGGTTCTCTTGATAGACATATTTAGTATAAATAGGATTCGAGGGTATGTGAACCCTAGCTTGGATATTATTGTAATATAGCTCTTCTCGATTGGAGGTTGCCTCGTCGAAGAGGCCCATGAACATTTATCTTAGTAATCAAAGTTCTCTTTCTGGTGTTGTTCTGTTGTCATTTCAGTATTATTATGGTGTTATTCTGGTTATATTGTTCTTCATATGCCATTTCTAGCATTTTGTTTTTGTTATGAATACCTTTTATATCTGGAATATTATAGATTTTCATGTTGTAGGGCTATAAGAGCCAGGCCATACCTTTTTACAAGTAGTGGATAGGGTTGATTTAAATGGTTTCCTGTAGCAAGTCCAGATTGTAGTCAGGTCTGGACATTCATTTATGGAATGAGGCGTAGGAGTATGGTGTCGTAACTGAGACAGTGATAACACTAAGGCGATGAAGAGGATAAGATCATAAATCCCTCTTTTGGAATTAGGAGACTTGAGAGAGAGATCTCAGGTAGAGAGTCTTAGCAGACTTAGGAGGTAGAATAGTTCTGAGAGAGAGCTTGAGAGAACTGGGACTCTGTTGCAGTACATTTTTTGTAAACATCTATATAAACACATAAAGATAATACAAAAGTAGTTTTTCCAACATATGGTGTGTTTATGTATTTGTATTCATTGTTTTTTTTTTACTGTAACGAGTAGAGGGATTTGTATTAAAAATGGCAAAGCCACAAATCTGTTACAAAGGCATGGCTGCACAGAGCCGTTGCCTGCAAACGAGGAATACAATACTTAAAAAACCGGAGGATTTGCTTCCCAAGTCTGTGATGGAACTGATACTAAATTTATTTAGTGACCTAGCTTCTATACAAAATGCTAGGATGCTTAGGAGTCTTCAGACTGGAGCATTCAGTGCTGTGGGCACATTACTTCTCAGAGCTTTCTCCCCATTCAAGATTCAGCTTGGACA
>ML778468.1:678967-695270 GCA_009831015.1 Picea engelmannii
GCCTTACAAAGCTCGAGGGTTCTCCTTGGGATGTCTTCTTCGAGCAGGCTGTGATCAATTTGCTGAAGGTCGAAGAGGGGGAGGGAGGGGGCAGCGGCTCCCCTCCGTCCTGACTTGCCATGGCGGCCGATCCTGGCAGCACTCGAAGCACGTCAAACCCTAGGCGCTGTCCCAAACAGATCTCATTTTCAGCACGAGAAAATTGTAGACATATTCACTAAAGCGCTTGGAAGAGAAAAGTTTGTATTTGTATTCATTGTTATTCTTTTATATGTCATTCATTTTTGAATGTATAAACTGGTGAAATATTGTATGAGTTTCAGTTGTTTCTCATCTTAGATTTTTCGAGTGCAAGGAGTGAAAAAAGTCAGCAAGGAGTGCATTGACAGAGGTGAGTTAACCTCAACGAAATCTCAGGAGGGATATCGTTGAACCTTCATCAACAAAAGTGTAAGGAGTGCATAGGAAGAACTCTTTGTCAAGTTTAGAGAGAATCAGAGTTACTGAGAACTCTGTAGAGCTCTACCAAGAGGGCATCGAGCGAGTGCAAGTGTGCACAGGAAGAACTTTGTGTTGAGTTCGGGAAGAATATAGTTACTGAATACTATATAGAAGCAACTATTCAAGGTGTGTATCAATCAAGGGGAATGCCAGGGGGTGAGAAGTATTTATTTTCAAGAAATACTTCAGATATGAGTTTGGAAAAATCCCAGAAATGTAAGGAGTGCATGGGAGATCGAAATATTCGAGTAGATCAATCTCAAGAGAAATAATGCAAGGAGTGTGTGGGTGATGGACTTATTATAAGTCCTAAATCTCAGAAGAGATAACAGAAAGAGAGCATAAGAGACATACTTATGCAAGGTCCAAAATCTCAGGAGAGATAGCATTTTCAAACCCACAGGCGAGACCCAAAGGTTGGGTTCGCAGGAGAAAGTTCAAAGGCCAAAAAAATCTTTGAACACATTCAAAATATTCCAAGTTGGGAGAAGGTGGAAGCTCAGGATGGGGAGAAACAACAACCGTTATACTTGTTGTGGGAACTGAACCTGGACTGTTAGATCAATGTCCAGTGACATAAGGAAGCACATAAGAGGAAACAAATCTCAAGTGTTGGATCTGAGCGTAGAGGATCAGTCGCCGTCTGATCATGAGAAGGTCTATGAGATTTAACGGTTTATGTACATGCAGGAGGGTGGATTCACAAAATTCCTGAAGTCGCAAAGTCATTTGGGAGGACGCGTGGCAGAAATCCATCAAGTTTGAGTGAACACGCTCTAGGAGGAATGAGTGCACAGAAGGTTGAAACACCTGAAGCCAGAAGAGTCGAAAGGCCGAGAGTCGTCGATATGAAAAGGGACACTTGTCAACAAATCGCGATCTTCGGGTAAGTTGTAGTGAGGTTTCATTTTAGAACTAATATTGTTGAAGCCCAAAGAGTTGAAGAAATGCTGGACCGTTAGACCCAGGAGGGAACGTGGTGAGAGATCGTGAATTTTGGGTGAAGTCACTCTAGGAGAATGTGAAGGAGAAAGGTTTGACATCGTCGAAGCTCGAATGACCGAAGAAAATGATATCCGTCGATCTAGAAGAGGATAGGTGTCACCAGATTGTGGACTTTGGAGGATTCCACTCTGAGGTTTTTATGGAAAGAATTTTTGAAAAGTTCCAAAGTGTCGAAGGCCGAAGTGGTTAGGGTACGTTTATCCCACAAGGAGCACATGGATTTTTTATCTATGAAGGGACACATGGAGGATGGATATTCACTCCATTATATATCCATTGAAAAACCATTGGATCAAGAGGGGACAGGTGTCAAAAGATCCAACATTCTGAAAGATTTCACTTCGAAGATTTGTGGTTGTTCAAATTTGAGAATTCCGAAGGCCCAAATCCCAGAAACAATGAGAGTCGTCGATGCAAAGGAGGACATGTGGCACTAGATATAGAAATCTAGAGGAAAGTGGAGGAAGGATAGGTCTGAATGCTCGGAGAATATATCGATCATTGATTGAGCAGGGAGCGGAAGGACCATCGATCTGATTGAGGAGGCCAAATTCCTAAAGCGGCAGCACATCCGTTGAATGGGGAGACACACGTCCGCAGACATTACACTCAAGGAGATACCCAGTCAACATATGTGAGAATTTGAGAATCCATATCCTCGAAGGCCGGATTCACAGAGGGAATCCTAGCCATAGGTTCAGGGGGACAGGTGGCAATAGATCTTCCACTACGGAATATTTCCATACAAAGGAAGCGAAAGTTTGAGAGTCAAAACTCCCAAAGGACGGAAAGACAAAATCAACGAAATTGTTTGATTTAGTGGGGAGTTACGTGGCGGCAGATCACGAAGGTATGATATCATGTGTGAAGGGAGAAGAGGTCATTGATTGGACTGTTGGCCAGAGATAGGTAATGATTCAGTAAAAGTTGTTTACCGAGAAGTAGAGATGATAGGTTGAAGATCGATGGTGCGGAAGAATTGCGGGGCCAGAATAAGATCAAAAGATACATCGAAGCTGGAGGTGAATTGTAGGGAGAAACACCAGTTGGTCTAAAACACACTTTTCCACGAAGACAATCACATAGTTCTATAAGGTTATAGCTTATGTACATATTGAAGGAATGGGATAGTGTAAAGGAGCTAGCACCTGAAAATTGAAGAGAGCCAAAGCGCGCAGACAGAGGGTGTGAGTATTCATAGGACCTGCGCGTAAAGAGGAAAAAGGGACTTGTGTATATTTTTTTTTGGTTCGATTAGGAGCCCAAAGAGTTGATCCAACTCAGAAAAAGGAAAGATCCAGAGACCGAGAGGTCACGCAACCCTAGGAGGTAAGGGGGTCTGCATCAAAAACATTTGACATCCTTTTCTATAACTCTTCTTCAGCTGCAAGGATGAAATTTCTCTAACAATTAGTGCTCTGGGAATTTCTCTAACATATGATCTCCCTTACAACCCCAATATTGAATAGGTGGTTGTCTTGGCCTTTTTCCTAATTTCTTTTTCATTATGGATTCTTTAGAAATTGGATTTTCCTTATAGTTATTTTTGAAGAATTGTGGACGAGTCCCTTTCTTCTTTTGTTCCATCTTTCTTTTCTTCTTTTCTTCCCAAGATTTTTGGTACATTTCTTTCCCTTTTTGCTGCTCATAAAGGAACTTAGCCCTTCTTATTGTTTTCTCCAATGTTTTTGGATCATCATATTGTATTATGTCGCTAATAAATGGTGGAAATCCACTCAAATATATATAAATATTAACTCTCTCATCCTTGATGAAGGAAACATATTTCAACAACTCTAGAAACCTCATTTCATACTCATATATATTCATACTCCCAAGCTTGATTTCAAAGAACTCTTTCATTTTATTTTCATAGTACCTCTTAATGAAGTATTTCCCTTGAAAATACTTCATTAATTCTCTCCAAGTCACCTTATTTTCATCAATATGTTGTACTTTCACATATTGGTCCCACCACATTGATGTTTTTCCTTTGAGTTGATAAATATCAATTCTACCTTCTTCTAGTGAAGAGTAGTTGTGCAATTGAAAATACTTTCTCATATTTAGCGACAAAGTCTTTTCATCCTAATCTTTTTTGTGTTCACCATCAAAAGTAAGAGGCTTTGTTTTTTTCATTTCCCCCTATAGTTCATCCACACCAGTCATATTCCTATGATTCTTGACATGACTTGAACTACTATGTGCTTTTCTAGTGGAATTCATTGGAGAGTGATGGGGCTTCCTTCCAACACTTCTATTGTGCATTGATCCTCACTTATCATGAGACTTATGGATCCCTGGTCTACTTGACTCAATCTTCTTATCCATATTATTATCTAATATGTACAATCTTTGCATTAGCTCGATATTGAAGTTTTCCTACTACTTCTTGGGTTTCATAAGCCTCTCATTGTCATATTTATGACTCAAGACATTCATTTGCAATATTTTTATGGTTTCTTCCAAGTTCATACTTTCTTCTTTACCTTCTCCATGTCCATAGGAATTTGTTCCTTCATTACCCATATGGACATACATTCCTCTGATCTTTTATTCATGACTGAATATCCCCTGCACATCTTCCATGATTCTAAACTTGTGTTGATCATGTTCAGATCTAATGATGTTAACTCTAAAAAATTTGCAACAAACAAAATTTGTTAGGCTAGACAATTTAAGAAATCATGAAATGATGTACAATTTTTTTTTTCATACAACATGAAAATTCTTTCTTCGCATTTCTTATGAAGTTAACTTACCAATCAATTTTGCGGGCACTTCTTCTTAGTTACTAGAATGTGTCAATTTTACATATGCAACGCTAAAATGAAGTGCATGTTCTGCACATCAGTATCAATGTGTACACTTTTATATCATGCACCAATCTGTATTGAGTACAAATCCTATGTTGCTAGCCTGTAACATCCCGCTCGATTGAGCACACTTTTATTGCCATATTCTTTGAGGACACTTATGTGCAAGTGATCCGGTTATGGTATATTATGATTTCATGTCAATTATGGGTTATATATGATGATGATGATGATGTGTTGTGACTTATTGTTAATTTGATATATATATATATTGAAAGATGTTATTGACGAGTTGTCCTAAGTGTGCAGGACACATGACAGGTTGTGGATGCTTATGGCATCAATGGAATTCCTAGGACTCTGGATTGAGTCAGGGAGTGGATTGTATTTTTTTGATTAGTTCATTTTACGCACATGCGATGTATGATTTATTTCAGTATAATTTATGTACATGGGTTTTTGACATTGTTTTTGTCAGTGGATGTTGGCTTGACAATGCTTGCTAATCCGACTCACATAAGGAGTAAACGGGCCGTGCATAGAAACCAGACATTGATGGAGAGGTGTGGAGGCATCCATGTCACAAATTACTAACACTCATGTTGTGGCCTGAACGGTAGGTTAACGATTACCTAATTCAAGAGGTCCATGATGTCGTGAGGGTAGAATGAGACAATCATTCACAAATATTTCTAAGGGGAATGGAATAAGGAAGAATCCTTATTCCTTAGAATCCTTTAGTCTCTCACAAGGTCGATCAAATGGAGTGTTGACTCCAAAGGTTCAGATAAACTTCCAAAACCAGTCAAAGGCGAATGGCACCCTTGTAGCATAGAGATTCATATTGAAGGGCACGTCATGTAAATAAAACTCGAGTCAATAAATCTAGGTGGCCTAGAAAACATTGAAATGATTAGACCTTGTTACAATTTTTTTTTAATTAAACAGTAAATTGTTAAATATAAATCCTAACAAAAGTCTAAGCCTAAGTCCAAGACTAAGTCTAAGTCTAAATTTAGATAAAGGACTAAATGAATTATGACATAAGTAAAATATTTTAGAATATAATCAAACTCTAGGAAAAAGTGAAATAAAACTTAAAGGTTAAAATAAAATGCACATGTGTGCATGAAATTAATAAAATCAATTTTTAAAATAGAAGAACGAATAATATGAGAGAATAGGAGTACACATGGAATAGAATCTTGAGTCAAGGTACCACTAAGTCTAACTAGTAGAAGACTTCTAATCCAACTCTAACTAAGATATAGTTAGGGGACACTCATTAAATGAGAATTTGGGGAACAAAGGGACAACTAAGAGTGAAAATATGAACACATTGAGGAATGTGAGGGAAATTGACATTTTTTAAATAAAGTAAAAATGGTAATTACTTTTGCAACTTGGGGAGAGGGTGACAAGTATTTGGGTGAATAATACTAATTAAATTAATTAAAAATATATAGGACATGTGTCATTGAGGATTTTTATTTAAAACAAATGTGGTACAAGGGAAAATAGATCACTTAGTCTTGGTAATGTTATGCTGCTCAAATTATTCTGGACTGTGTTTTACTTATGAGAGTTGGGATACCAAGCTTGTAGAAAGAGTGGAAGCTTTTCCTTGCGAGACAAACATTGGAGCTATTGATTGTTGGTTTCATGTGTGTGGCTCCTTTGTAGCTTGGGGGGCTAAGGGGGAAGAAAAGTACCCCTAGCATTGGTTGGGAGGTATCGATGAATTTTTAAGGATTAGCAAGAGGGAGAATAGAAGGAGTGCAAGCCTTTGAAGGACATTGTTCCATATTCTTTGATTCCATTATTTTAATTTTGAAATTGTATTCATAATGTGATTAAATTGTATTAGAATTTTAAAAGACAATGCAGGATTGATTGTATTGTGAAGATGAATTACAAATTTTTCCTTGAGTTATTGAGTAATGTAAATTGAAATTTTGTTCTCTATCATTTGAAATAAATGTGTTCATTGCCATCTTACTCTATAACCCAAAATTTTAGAATTAATTATTGGATGCCATTTTGTTATTCATATCAGAATGGGTATTTTCCATAGATCGTTGCCAATTATTTGTAGATTCGTTATTTTTATATATTACTCATGTAAATATTACCTTTATGTGGAATTTCATTCCTTGTATTCAATGTGAATTAGAATCGCAGGTTGTTTTGAGTTGTGCATTAAAATTTAAGATCTATTACGGTAAATTTCAATAATTGTAGAAGGTAAATTTATTGGAACGATCACATTATGGTGAAGCTTGAATTGTAGAAGATTCACTATTTTGTTTTAGCACGATCCTTTGTAGCTTTTATAATAATAAAGGAGGCAGAGAGATTTCTACTCGAATCCTCTATATTTGAGTCTGATTTTTCACCTTCCTTCACTTCATCCCTTTCTTTACCAACCAAGAAAAAACTTCTCGAATCCTTAAGTAAATAAAAGCGTAACTACAGACAAACTGTAGCTCTGTTCTTTCTTGGAATCTCTACTCGGTCACCGTAAATCCTTTCTTGTGTGTTGTTTATTTTATTCGGTAGCTTTAGAACCTTAATTTCTTGAAGGTGTTTTCAGAAGCAGTGACAACTATGTATCTTGTATCTACCAATTTAAATTACTACCCACATTTTGTAATGGAATGGAACCAAACATTGAGTAGCTTTTATGATATGTAATTGATTGGTGGTTGACTAAATTTTGTGCTAGTAAAATTAATTTTGAACAATTATGATTGCACTATGATCGTGCATATTATTGTTAATTCTAATTCTTGAGTCTAGATTTGAAGAGGATATGGGAATAGATACCTCAATGTTCCTCAGAACAGTCGACAATACTGAGACCTTTAATGGTCAAGATGAATCGGATGAATCCTAGACTTGAGCATTGATTATGTGTCTTGGAGGTTCTAACCTTCCAGGTAGGTTTGGCTGGTAGATTTCTGTGTTATCTTTATGTGATGAAAATATTCAATTAGTTATAGTGATTATGAATTTGATTATTTTCGTGTTGGGATACAAATAAGAATAGAATGTGTATTATTGAAGTATGTTAATGATATGTAACACTTTTTCTAATGATGTTTCAATAAAAAATAAAATTATTTGCCACTACTGTACTCACTTACATTGATGTTGCAAAAGAGAGATCGTTTCATATGGTATCAGAGTGGGTTCAACCCTACGACATTGGACTCTTATGTCTTCCACTATGTTAAATAAATGATTAAATATGTATCGCTAATTAATTTTGAAAATTATCCATGCAGGTAATCATGGTTAGAGGATGCAGGGGAAGTAGATGATGTGGAGCTAGAGGAAGAGGTGTGACACCTTCGATAGTATCCAAGCCAGAGGGATCTAACCCTCAGGGAGATTAGCATACTATTGAGAAGGAGCATGTTGTTGTGGGAGATGTGGTAGGTATGATAAGATCCTTCCAAAGGATGTCATAGGCATTGATCAACTGCCTGGACCGAGATGAGAGCAAAGCATTTGTTCCCAATGAGGGTTCATAGCTAGTAGTAGTAGAATACACAAAGAACTCAAGATGTTGAAATTTCCAAGGTTATGTGGTGCCCCAGATGGCTTAGTCGTTGAGGCATGGTTGTATAACATGGCGATGTTCTTTTCACTTCACGATTACACCTCCAACATGAAATTCTGCATGGTGGTCTTTCTTCTCAAGGGGAGTGCTCTTCTATGATGGAATATGCTCCTACCTCAACTAAACACGGTCTTTGAAGACGTTTCATGGGACTTGTTTGAGGAATGGTTTTGGGAGAAGTACTTTTCCGAGGACTTCATTGAGTACCATATTAATGATTTTAATGCCTTATGACAGGGTGGTCATACAGTGTCAGAGTATGAGGTTAGTTTCATGGAACTACTTACGTATTCTCCACATCTGAACACGAAGAATTTAAAGGTCAACAAGTTTGTGTTTGGCCTTAAATTCAACATTTGTGTGAAGGTGAGGATCTGAATTCCTCAGAGGTTGAATGATGCAGTTTAGAAGGCCCTTATAGCCAAGGAATAATTGAATAATGGGGGTCAGGACAAGGATCCTTATATACCAACTGGACATACGACATCAGGAGTGCAACAACATTAGACACCATCTAGACAGACTTTTGGGCAACAAGATACGCTCATAGGACCTATCTACTCGACACTGTGATGAAAAAATCCTCAACAAAGGACTCTTTATAGAGGACGATAGAAGCAATAGTAGTGTCATCTCCAACAAAAACAACATTTTAGGAATGTTTATCAAAACATACCACGATCACAGACTACTAGGCCAACAACTTCTAGTTCGGTGACTAGGAGCACTGGACCAAGGACTAGATGTTGAACATGTGGAGAGCCACATTACCCATGATGTTTTCTAATTGAGAAGACTAAGGAGGCTAGATCATCAGGAAAAACTATTGTTGGAGATTTGGGAAAGGCCCATAGGATACATGCAATGGTGAACAACCACCATGCTGAGCATCATTCCACTGTGCTCGAGATGTCAAGTACAATCATCGACCAAACTTTTAGTATTTTGATAGATCCAAGTGCTACAAGGAGATTTATCTCTAGTATAGTTTTAAAGAGAATTAAGGTAAAGGAAGTTGAACAAGACGAGTTCAGATACATAGAAATGGCATCAGGTGGAAAATAGAAAGTTGGAGGAAAGTTTATAGACTGTAGCATTAACTTAGGATATTTTGTAATGAAGGTGGATCTTTATGTCACGATATTAGGATCTTATGACATAGTGATTGGTATGGACTGTATAGAATCAGTTGAACGATACTTAACTGTAAGACAAAATGGTTAAGTTTGACAGATGATTTGGAACAAAATAAAGTGATTGTAGGAAGAAACCATGGGGTGTCTCTGAGGTTTATTTCTTCCCTACAGTTGCAGAAGAGTATGCGCAAAGGATGCAAGCCTTATTCAATATTAGCACTAAACGAAAAGGGCGAGGAAGAAGGATTATAAAACCTTCATGTAGTATAATAATTTGTGGATGTATTTCCAAAAGAGTTTTGAGGTTTACTACTTGAAAGAGAGTTTGAGTTTATAATAGACTTGAAACCTAGAACTGAACCAATAAACCAAATGCCTTACCCAATCTCAGCATCTGAATTACAAGAATTGAAAATGGAATTGAATGAATTGATGGGATTGTGACTTATATGTCCAAGTCTATCATCGTGGGGTGCGCCAATGGTAGACTTGGACTTATATGTCCAAGTATATAGATCCAAGTGCTACAAGGAGATTTATCTCTAGTATAGTGCTAAAGAGAATGAATGTAAAGGAAGTCGTGCAGGACGAGTTCAGATACGTAGAAATGATATCAGGTGAAAAATATACCAGGATCACAGACTACTAGGCCAACAACTTATACTTCAGTGACCAAGAGCACTGGACCAAAGATTGGATTTTGAACATGTGGAGAGTCATATTACCCACGATATTGTCTGATTGAGAACGCCAAGGAGGTTGGATCATCGAGACAAACTACTGTTGGAGATTTGGGCAAGGCCCATAGGATACATGTAGTGGTGAAAAACCACCAGGCTGAGCATCATTATGCTTTTCTCGAGACCTCAAGTACAATCGTCAACCAAACTTTTAGTGTTTTGATAGATCCAAGTGCTACAAGGATCTTTATCTCTAGTATAGTGCTAAAGAAAATTAAGGTAAAGGAAGTCGAGCAGGACGAGTTCAGATATGTAGAAATGGAATTGGGTGCAAAATAAAAAGTTGGAGGAAAGGTTACAGACTGTAGCATTAACTTAGGATATTTTGTAATGAAGGTGGATATTTATGTCATGATCTTAGGATATTATAACATAGTGATTGGTATGGAGTGGACAAAATCGCATGAATGATACTTAATTGTAAGACAAAATGGTTAAGTTTGATAGATGATTTGGAACATAATAGAGTGATTGTAAGAAGAAACCATGGGGTGTCTCTGAGGTTTATTTATTCCCTACAGTTTGAGAAGAGTATGCCCAAAGGATGAAAGATTTATTCAATATTAGCGCTAAATGAAAAGGGAGAGGAAGAAGGATTATAAAACCTTCATGTAGTACAATAATTTGTGGATATATTTCCAAAATATTTTCTAGGTTTACTACCCGAAAGAGAGTTTGAGTTTATAATAGACTTGAGACCTAGAACTCAACTGATAGAGAAAATGCCTTACCATATCTCAACGTTTGAATTACAAGAGTTGAAAATGGAATTCAAGGAATTGATGGGATTGTGACTTATATCTCCAAGTCTATCGTCATGGGGTGTGCCGATGATTTTTTTTATAAAGAAGGATGGGTCATGGCGGATTTATATTGACTATCATCAATTGAACTAAGAAACGATCAAGAACCAACATCCATTGCCAAGGATAGATGATTTGTTTTATTAGATGAAAGGAGCAACGATATTTTCAAAGATTGACTTTAGATCGGGATATCATCAATTACGGATTAAAAAATAATATATCCCTAAATTGCATTTAAGACAAGATTCAGACACTATGAGTTTGTTTTTTTACTCTTTGGATTGACGGGAGTATTCATGAGTTTGATGAATGGGATGTTCAAATAATTGGATAAGTTTTTTCAAGTATTTATTAATGACATATTGATTTATTCTCGGATGAAATAAGAGAATGAAAAACACTTGATATTGGTTCTACAGTGTCTAAGGGAAAAAAAATTGTATGGGAAGCTATCGAAATGTTCTTTTTACCAGTCAAAGCTTCATTACTTAGGACGTATTATATCTAGTGAAGGTATCGTTGTGGATCCAACGAAAGTATAGGCCATTATGGAATGGCTAGAACCAAAAAACGTACAAGAAGTACATAGATTTATGGTTTTAGAAGGATATTACAGATAGTTCATCGAAGTTTTTTAGAAGATAGAAAATCTGATCATGGAATTGCAAAAGAAAAAAAAGAAGTTCGTTTGGACAAAGAAATGCGTGAAAGAATTTCAAAATCTTAAAGAGTTTTTGTTTCAGACACCAATACTCAAATTCCTCGTCATGGAAAATGAATTATTGGTATGCATGGATGCATCCAATGAAGGATTAGGTGGAGTTTTGATGCAAGACAGTTGAGTGATTTCTTACATTTCAAGGAAATTGAGAAAGCATGAGGATAATTATGCAACACATGACTTGGAGCTATTAGCAATTCTATATGCCTTGAGAGTGTGGAGAAATTATCTGTTTGGATGAAAATTTGAATTAAAGACATATCATTGTGGATTGTAGCATATATTTATGTAGAGTGACTTCAATGTGTGACAGAGGAATTGGTCAGAATTACTTAGCGAATATGGATTTGAGATTAATTACATTAAAGGAAATTGTGAATAGAGTAGTAGATACGTTGAGTCGTAGACCATGCATATTCTCAGTAATACCTCTTAAGATGAATATTTGACAGAAGATCCTAAATTTACATATAGAATACGGATGGTACAAAAAAGTTAAGGATAATATTGGACAAAATACCATGATGGTACCAAAGTTTGAAGGATATTCTTTAGACAACGATGGATTGTTGAGATATAACAACATAATTTACGTACCTCCTAACGATGAATTAAGAAGTTTGATTCTAAGAGAAGATCATCAAGAAGTATACATGGCTCATATGAGAGTCATGAAGATGAATGAATAGATTAAGCCTTTATTCTTCTAGAAAGGAATGAAAGAGGACATAGCTATTTACGTGGCGAGATGTCTAGAATGTTAGCAAGTCAAGGATGAGAATAGACATCAAAAATATTGTTACATCCACATGATATTCCTGAATTGAAATGGGAGGTCATTTTGATGGATTTTATTGTTGGATTTCCACTCATGTCAAGAATATATGATTCGATTTTTGTGGTAGTTGAAACTTGGACAAAGAGTGCACACTTTATTCTAGTGTGTATGACATATCAGTTGCCAGACATAGCTAGAGGCTTTTTCAACGATATTGTGAGATTACATGGTATACCAAGAAGGATCATATCCGATAGAGGTGTTGATGAATGCAACTATAGGAGACATCATGTAGATTACAAACCTATGAGATGTGGAATATGGAATCTATGTGAAGTCTTACTATCAACTTACAAACCTGAGAGAAACACCATAATAAAGGGTTCATGGTTCCAACCTGGGATAGGGGATAGGAATGTATATGGCCTCCTCCATGATGTGAGAGAGAAGATCTTGAGATGATTATCCAATGTAAGAGAGATCTGTTGAGTTAGGGAAATCCCAAAAAGCGATGGGCACATCATCATGAGAATAAGAATGAAGATGATGTGATGGCCTCCTCTGAATAGCAGTAGGGTTGATGTGAAGACTCCAAATGATCCTCCTTTCGGTGGCAGTGGGAAAGTAGATCTATAGAGAAGACATGAATATGGATGAGCATAACTGCATGTGTGAGGACCTAGCTCATTTGTGTAATGCAATGACTCAGGTCTATGGCATCCCTATGGATGTGGCCCCTAGTAGATGATAACTAGTGGGTGTATCAGATCATTTTCTATATACTGTTAATGAGTTAGACCTACTGGTAACACTAGTTATTATGTAAAGGGTATAGGTCGGCCCTATGTTAATATAATTAATATAAATAATATAATTAATAATGAAAATATTAATTATAATAATAAAGTTTGTTTGACTTAGAGAATTCAGCCATGTTGTGCCAATAAGACACCCTTGCTAAATCAATCAAAGTCTAATGTAAGTAGGAGATGATTCTCCATTGTACAATCACATCCTCAACACATGTTTTGGTAATTTCAGCAAGTACTTCTCTTTGTCAAGGGTGTGCACCTCTCTTGGGCACTAGGGTTTGTAGGGCTTAAGAACCCTCTTGTGTGCTAATTCATTTTGGTGGTGAAAGGTCTTTCTGTTGAAGAATATAGAAAAGGATTTGGATGGGTTTTTTTCCCTTCTTCAAGAAGTTTTTCCCAGGATATATCTTGTGTACTTGTGCATGGTGTTTCTTCTTCTTTTCTTGGTTGCTGCAACATTTATGGTTATGGTTATTTGATAAAATGGAATGAAATTCATGCTTAACCTAATGCTATGAAAACTTAACATGGTATCAGAGAACAGGTTGTGAAAGAACCCATTACACAAGCAAGTCTCACAAGCATTCTTCACAAGTAAAAGGAAAAACATCACTGTTGTTGTACATGAAAATTAGGGATTTTTATTTAAGAAGATTTTCAGCCTCAAAACTATCAAGAAAAGTGCACCCTAACCCAAGGAAATCTTTGGCACCTTTAGCGCAAATTTTCAGTACCAAAGTACTAGAAGCACTAGAAAACCAGAAGCACGTGTCCAAAAATCCATTGGTCAGGTTTGAGGGGGTAAATTTTGGATTTTCAGAAATCTGACTGCCCCAGCTTACTCGCCTCAGCTCAACGCATCTATACCCTGGATCAGAATTTCAAAATTTGAAGTTTGAAAAATTAGGGTTTCCTCATAAAAACCTAAGTTGAACTATCAATTACAGTTGTAGTATCAGTTGAAGTATTAGTAGTTTTACCAGTTGCAGTCACCCTTGAAGTATTTTAAGAAGTTGGTAAATATTATTGTTGATACCAGATGGTGCCACTACCTACAAATTCTATCAGAGGTATGTACTCACATATGTTTAAATTGTTAATCTTTAAAGGGTATTTGCAGGAGAAGGGATCTCGTGTCATAGATCTAGAAGGATCTCAATATCCAACACATTCATAAGAATAATGTAACCCAGGTTTGATTATTCTGACATGCATCTATTTGTTATGACATTTATTTGATCTAGGTTGCATGTTGAATATATGACCATCATACTAACGTTTGGTGAAAATTAAAGTCAATATATTAGATGGATTAAATTTTAGATCATAGAGTTTGTTCTCTAACCCAAACTTCTCTCAAGATATAATATTTTCCTAGTACAAAAGACTAGTTGAATAATGCACTTGGTATCTTGAGTGAAGGAGACTTGGAAGAAAAGAAACACACTGGAAGTGAAGACTCCAGGTTTGATTTTTGTAATTGTCATTCCTCTAACTTATATTATTAAAGTTTGCTACATTACAAATACGTGTTGTAGCTATGATAACAATCCTTAAAAAAAAATTGATTCTAGAGGTGTACTCATTATTCTTCTTTAGGAGATATTCTTGTTTTGGTTCCTCTTGTTTTCTTGTTCCAGACAGGTCAAGAACAAATGAAGATGCTTATCCTTTAGAGGGAGTCACATTGACTCGAAGAGAGTGAAAAATATTTGAGAAAGAGGAAGAATAGAACCATCCTTGAGACAATGAATGCAATAATGCATGATCATAATATTTCTATGATTTCATGGGAAGAAGCATGCATGACACAGTGTATGTTCAGAAAAGGAGTCTTCACCAGAATAGAAGCCTTCACCAGAGTGAAGCTTGCGATTCAACAGTTCAAGTTATTTGGGTGCCCAATGTATCTTCATGTACCCAAAGAGAAGCATTCCAAGATAGATCCTTTATAAATAAAGGATACAGTGAATCTTCAAAGACATTCCAGACCGACATCCCTAGTTAGAGACAGATTGAGACAAGTAGAAACGTTGTCCTTGTAGAAGAGATAATCTTTCAAAGATCCAGAGAATATCAGATGGAGATTGATATTAGGACTATACCTTCTCCCCCTCCAATAGTTCAGAGGGAGAAAGACATTAGTCCAGTTCCTCCAGTTGATATATTCAAAGATATTTCAGTAGGGCATAAAAGGCCTACCTAAACTCACTCTACTAGAGGCAGAGAAAGATACAAGCTTCTCAAGGCACATTCCAAGAAAGAAAAGAGAGATTTTTCAAGATATCCTTCAGTCATGAGCCACTTCATCGAATCTGAGACTCCTTGTCTTAGATAAGAAACAAGAGAACCCATATGGAAAGATTCCATAATAGAACAATATCAGTACATCTTAAAGAATGATGCATAATATATTATTCAAGGACCAAAAAGGGAAGTTTGTGGTAATTTCCAATTTGACCTATAAGATCAAGCATGCAATTGATGGAAGTGTGAAGAAATAAAAAATGATATCTATAGCTAGAGGTTTCTCATAAACATAGGGAGTTTTATATGATGAGACACTTGACCCAGTGAACCTAGTACACTTCCAGCCGTACTACCATCCATGAGTTGGAAACTATAGCAGATAGATAGATTCTTGATGAGTTTCAGGAAGAGTATTTCTGATCAAAACCTATACAGTGTTGATGATGAGAACCTGATCCTGATGACTTATTCATAAAGATTTGTTGTTGGATACAAGTAATCCTTGACTTCTGAAATTGAGATGAATAATCCAAGTATTATACACTACTTCTTCAGACAAGAAGTATGGCATAGGACCGATGAAATGTTTCCTGCTTCAAGGAAAATATACATAAAGAATATTAAAGAAGTATGACATAATTCAAATCTAACATGATGGATTTAAAGAAGAATATTCATGTTGAGTCAATATGATACCAATTCAGAGTTGATTGGATCACTGATGTATCCATTCAAACACTGGACTTGATTCATGCCGATTCATATTAAGTAGAAATTATAGTGGACCAAAAGAGCACTTCCTACTGATGTTGTATCTTGAAATCTTCCATGATTTCCTAGTGCAGCAAGAAACATAACTCTGTATCCTTAAGTGCACTAGAGACAAATTATATGTATATATATAGTAGTGAGTGTGTGAAGAAATGTGGTTTCACAAACTTTTGACAGATTTACTTGACCATGAGATGGATCTTGTTATCCCCGATATCTAGGGATAACTAGGAGATCATGTCTCGAGGCCCACATGGTCCTAGACATGGAGTATCGAGAGCAGGAGTGACTTGAGCATGGCCCTGGAGGGCCCATCTTTCTTCTTCTCAGCCAGACTTGTCC
>ML778468.1:698276-763064 GCA_009831015.1 Picea engelmannii
TAAGAACAATGTGTAAAACGCCTTGATATTCCAGTGTTTCCTGATGGTTCAAAAACACGATGAGATGAAATACCATCATATCATATATATGATACAGAAGAAAGATTGTATACTTGCAGTACCTTCGTACACCTGAGCATACTGCAAACATTTACTTTGTGAAGAAATACTTCTGAGTTAAGAGGGAGTATGGATGACATTAGCCAAAAACCAAACTCAGACTACATCGGTATGAGACTTGGCTTGATGGAGAATTCCTCCCTAGCTGAGAGGGAGTGTTGATGAATGAATATATAGGAGACATCCTCCAGCCTACAAACCTATGAGATGTGGAATATAGTAGCTATGTGAAGTATTACTCTGAGCTTACAAACCTGAGAGAAAGCCCCTAATAAAGTGTTAGAGGTTCCAGCCTGGGAAAGGGGCTAGGAATGTATATGGCCTCCTCCATGAGGTGAGAGAGAAGAACTCCAGATGATTATCTGATGTAAGAGTGATCTTTTGAGTTAGGGAAATCCTGAAAATCAGTGGGCACTTCATCATGAGAATAAGAATGAAGATGATGTGATGGCCTCCTCTGAATAGCAACCAGAGTTGATGTGAAGACTCCATATGATGCTCATGTTGGTGGCAGTGGGAAATAAGATTTGTAGAGAATACATGAATATGGATGAGAATAAGTGCATGTGTGAGGACCTATCTCATATGTGTGATGTAGTGACTCGGGTCTATCGAATCCCTATGGATGTGTCCCCTAGTGGATGAGCACTAGTTGGTGTATTATATCCTTTTCTATATATTGTTCAAGAGTTAGACCTACCTGTAACCCTAGTTATTATGTAAAGGCTACATGTCGGCCCTATGTTAATATAATTAATATAAATAAGATAATTAATAATGAAAAAATTAATTATAATAATAAATATAATAATTGAGTGTGTTTGACTTAGAAAGGTTGGCCTTGTTGTGCCAATAAGATGCCCTTGCTAAATCAATAAAATTCTAATACAAGTAGGAGATGATTCTCCATTGTAGAATCACATCCTCAACACATGTTTTGGTAATTTCAGCAAGTACTTCTCTTTGGCAAGGGTGCAGACCTCTCTTGGGTGCTAGGGTTTCTAGGGCTTAAGCACCCTCTTGTGTGCTAAGTCATTT
Source organism: Picea engelmannii (assembly GCA_009831015.1). Lineage (NCBI taxonomy): Eukaryota > Viridiplantae > Streptophyta > Pinopsida > Pinales > Pinaceae > Picea > Picea engelmannii. The sequence continues at coordinate 699,435 of ML778468.1, forward strand.
TGGTGGTGAAAGGTCTTTCTCTTGAAGAATATAGAAAATAATTTGGTTGGGTTTTTCTCCATTATTTGAGAAGGGTTTCCTAGGATATATCTTGTGTACTTGTCAAAGGTGTTTCTTCTTGTGATGTTGGTTTTTGCAACATTTATGGTTATGGTTATTTGATAAAATGAAATGAAATCCATGCTTACCTAATTCTATGAAAATTTAACAAGAGGATCGATGTTTACAAGATGGTTTTGGAAAAGTTTCCAAGAGGCCTTGGGAATGCATTTTAACTTTAGCACAACATATCACCTAGAGATAGACAAACAAACAGAAAGAATGAACCAGATTTTGGAGGATATGTTGCGTATGTGTGTAATGGATCAATAAAAATGTTGGGAAGACTTATTTCCATTGGTAGAGTTTCCATACAATAATAGTTAATAGATTACGATTAAGATGGCATCATTTGAGTTTCTTTATGGGAGACTGTGTCATAATCGATTAAGTTATGATCAACTTGAGGATAGGGTCCTAGTGGGAATGGAAGTGATCTAATAAATGGAAGAGAAGATGTAATCGATAAGACATAGGATTAAATAAGTGAATGATCGACAAAAAAGTTATGTTGATGTGCATCGCGTTGACCTCATTTATGAAGTTGGTGATAGAGTTTTCTTGAGGGTAAAACCGCACAAGAGTTTGACCAGTTTGGAAAGGGTAATAAACTCTCTCCTAGGTTTTTGGTACTCTTCAAGGTTGTGGAAAAGAAAGGACTAGTGGCTTATCGACTAGCCTTTCTTGATTCTTTGAGGCGTATGCACGATGTATTTCATGTATTTGTTTTACAACATTACATTAGTGATCTGTCACATGTTATTGACATTATTTCTTTGTAGTTGTCACACGAGGGTTCTCTCATGGCAGATCTAGTCCACTTTCTATACCATCGCATTCGACATCTATGAGATCTAATAGTCAATCAGGTCAAGGTATAATGGGACAACTATAGTCCACACTCGGCTACCTGGGAGGACACACACGAGATGCATAAAAAATTTATGTACTTGTTTGATAGATTAAGAATTTAGATCTATGCCAGATACATTTATTTACTTGCTTTTATATACAGTATAAACTTCGAGACAAAGTTTAAAACAAGAGGGGTTATATGTAACATCCCCCTCCACTCAACACACTTTTATTCACATATTATTCGAGGACAATTGTGTGCAAGTGATCTGGTTATGGTATATTATGATTTCATGTCTATTATGGGTTATATATATGATGATGATGTGTTGTGACTTTTTGTTAATTTGATGTATATATATTGGCATATTCTATTGATGATTTGTACTAAGTGTGGAGGATACATGTGAAAGGTTTTGGATGATGATGGAATCAATGGAATTCGTAGGTCTTTGGATTTAGTCAGGGAGTGGATTATATTTGTTTAATTATTTGATTTTTTTCACATGTGATGTATGATTTATTTCAGTATGATTTATTTGTATGTATTTTTGACACTATCTTTTCAAGTGCATGCAGGCTTGACGATGCTTGATAATCCGACCCACATAAGGAGTAAAGCGACCATGCATTGAGGGAGAGGTGTGGCAACGTCCCTACCATAGCCGACTATCACTCCCATTGTGTCCTAAACAATATATTAACGATTACCTATTTCAATAGGTCCACGATGTTGTGAAGGAGGACTAGTAAAGTCACTCACAAAAATTTCTAAGGGGCATGCAATAAGGCAAAGTCCTTATTCCTTAGAATCCCTTAGTCTCTCACAAGTTTTACCGAATGGAGTGTTGACTCCAAAGGGTCGGACAAACTTTCAAAACCAGTCAAAGGTGAGTGGCACTCTTGGAGAACGGAGGTGCGTATTTAAGGGCATGTTGTGTAAATAAAACCTAACTCAATAAATCTAGGTGGCCTAGAAAACATTGGAATGATTAGACCTTGTAAGAATAAAATATTTAATTAAACAATAATTTATTAAATATAAATCCTAATAAAAGTCTAAGCCTAAGAATAAGACTAGGTCTAAGTCTAAATTTAAATAAAGGACTAAATGATTTATGACATAAGTTAAAATATTTGAGAATATAATAAAACTCTAGGAAAAAGGGAAATAAAATTTAAAGGTTAAAATAAAATTCACATGTGTGGTCCCTAAGGTGTAGGGAAATCAGTGACAAAGTGTTTTGATAAGGCACTCGATGATATTAAAGTCACTGGTTCGAAACCTGTTGGGACAAAAAATCCAGTCATGTTAAGGGTTGGTGTGGCTCAGGCTGGGTGTGATTCCCAGGTGATTTTGATGGCTTAGATTCCCCTGAGTTACAGTTTCTCATCCACAAGCTAGTTCTGCAGATCACGAACAAACTAGAAAACAAAAAAAAAATGCACATGTGTGCATTAAATTAATAAAATGGATTTTTAAAATAGAAGAAATAATAATATGGGAGAATAAGAGTACACATGGAATAGAATCTGGAGTCAATCTACCACTAAATCTAGCTAGAAGAAGACTCCTAATCCAAGTTTAACCAAAATATAGTTAGGGGACACTCATTAAATGAGAATTTCGGGAACAAAGGGACAACTAAGAGAGAAAATAAGAACACATTGGGGAATGTGAGGGAGATTGTTTTTTTTTTAATTAAATAAAAATGGTGATTACTTGTGCAACTTGGGGAGAGGGTGACAAGTGTGTGGGTGAAAATACCAATTAAATTAATTAAAACGATAATTAATTGTGCATAAGTACATGTGTCATTAAGGATTTTTCTATAAAACAAATGTGGTAGAGGGGAAAAGGGATCACTCATTCTTGGTAATGTTATGTTGTCAAAATTATTATGGACTATGTTTTACTTGTGAGAGTTGGGATACCAAGCTTGTAGAAAGCGTTCAAGCTCTTCCTTGCAAGGAAATCCTTGGAGATATTGTTTCTTGGTTTCATGTGTGTGGCCTCTTTACGGCCCAGGGACCTAAGGGGGGAGAAAAGTACACCTAGCATTGGCTGGGAGGTACTGGTGATGTTTTGGTTATTAACAAGCAAGAGAAGGGAAGGAGCATAAGCCTTTGAATGACATCATCAACTCTATGTATTCTCTAGTTCCTGTATTTTAATTTTGAAATTGTATTCATAATGTGATTAAATTGTATTAGAATTTTAAAAGACAATGCAAGACTGATTGTATTTTGAATATGAATTGCAAATTTTCCCTTCAGTCATTTGAGTAATCTAAATCGAAATTATTTCTCTGTCATTTTATTTCAACCCAAAAAATTTGAAATAAATGTGTTCATTGTCATCTTACTCTACAACCCATAATTTTAGAATTAATTATTGGCCGCCATTTTCTTATTCATATCAGAATTGGTATTTTCCATAGATCATTGCCAACTATTTGTAAATATGTTCTTTTGATATATTACTCACGCGAATATTACCTTTCTTTGGAATGTCATTCCTTGTATTCAATGCAAATCAGAATCACATATTGTTTTCAGTTGTCCATTAAAATTTAAGGTCTATTATGGTAAATTTCAAGAATTGTAGAAGGCAAATTTATTGGAACAAGCACATTATGGTGAAGCCTAAATCATAGAATATTCATTGTTTTTTTTAGCATGATCCTTCGTATATTTTATAATAATAAAGGAGGTGGAGCGATTTTGACTTGGATCCTCTGTATTTGAGTTTGATTTCTCATCTTCCTTCACTTCATACCCTTCTTTATTAACCAAGAGAAACTGTAACAACCCCTTTGTTATGACAACATATGGCGATGTACAAATGGGTAAACATAATTTTTTTCATTAGAAAATTTAAAATCGTCAAAATGTAAACTAATAGCAATACAAGCGACGCATCATCATAATCAATAACGACACAAGCCAACACATTAACATAAATAATAGTGACAGATGATAAACACATAAACATAAATAGCGACATCGTTCAAATCATCATAGTAAACCGAAGAAAAATATAAATAATGATCAACCATATCACTGAACAAAGAAGGAACTACCCGCCCAACCTATCTTGCATTGTTAGGACGTCCAGGAAACATAAGCAACACTCAAGCCCAGGATTCATCTGATTGATTTTGACCATTTAAGGTCTCATGGATGGTGATTGTTCTGAGGAACAATGAGGTTTCTAAATCCCACTAATCCAATCAAGATTAAAATTAACTATATCAATCAATCAATCTTAATCATCAATTATTCATGGTGCAGAACAAAACTCTACTACAAATTACATCAATTTAGAAGCTGCATTTACCACCTATGGATTATTCCAATGATAGTCCAACTATGATTTTCATACAACAAATTAATTTCATGGCGCAAGAGTAATCATGAACTTTATTTTCATGGAGCAAGAGTAAGCTAATTACTTTATCAATAATACATCAACATTAATTTCACAGCGCGCGAGTAATATAATTACTTAATTAATCATACATCAACAATATTTTCAAGGTGTGTGAGTAATCTGATTACTTAATTAATCATACATCAACATTATTTTAAGGCCCACGAGTAATCTAATTACTTAATTAATAATAAATCAACATTAATTTCATGGTGCAATAGTAGTCATCAACTTTATTTTCCTGGAGAAAGAGTAAGCATCAATTTTATTTTCATGGTGCAAGAGTAATCATCAATTTTATTTTCATGGTGCAAGAGTAATCTAGTAACTTAATCAATCATACATCAACAAGGACTTAGAGATGACCTAAAAATCTAGTTTACAATTAAAAGGAAGCACAAATCTTATTTAAAGCAATGTATAAGAACTCCAGGCTAATTTAAAAATCCATATTAGTTTTAAAGGAAGGACCCCATATTCTTTTAACAATACATGCGAACTTCAAGGTTAATTAAAAATCCATATTATAGTTTTTAAAGGAAGGAACCAATCTTCTTTTTAATAAAACATGAGAACTTCAAGACTACATAAATGTTCTTAAACAAGGATCAATATGTTTTCATCTCCATCTAAGTGGTATGTAGATCAAGTCCTATCAAATGTGAAGGTAAGGACTCTACGCTGGATTTTAAAGCCATCAAGGAACCTAAGGAACACCCCACTAAAACAAGCAATGCCTATGTTATCTTTAAAAATACATTAATAAAAATGGATATCAATGGAAATCCTTACATAAGGATCAAAAGCTAAATCACAGGTGAAGAAGGACATCAGAGAAAATGAGCGTTAAAATGGATTGACATTAATTTTCTTCTAGGCAAAATCTATAAAGTAAAATGCTGCAGGGAGAGCTCAAATTAATTCGATGAAAGAAAATATTTGAAGGAGATTCGCTACAGGAGAAGCTCATCACACTCGCTGGAAAGTATCTATGAGGTAAATCCACCTCAGGATATAAATTATTAAAATTGTTTGGGAGAATACACAAACATTGGGCAAGATCTCTACATGAGAGGTATTTGCAAACTCTTGAATAACACAGAGAGAGATGGGATAAGTTTCTATGGGAGATGGGCGCACTAGGCGAGCCTGATTTTTGTTTGAGGATTGAGTGAAGAGAAAGGTCGCACATATGCATGCCTGATATTTGTCGATGGAAGGGAAAGGGATGACGCACTAAAAAAAATGGATTTTGTCAAGTAAAAGAGAAAGAAAAGTGCACTAAGCAAATCATATTTTGTCAAGGAAAAGAGTAAATAAAGGCACACTCAGCAAATCGGATTTGTCAAGGAAAAGAGAAAAGAGAGGTGCCCCTAAAAACAAATACTCAAAAAAAATTGTGGTCATACTTAATTCATGTATACAATTGCCCAGTAGCGAATTAAATATAAAGATTCCTCCAGTAGCTCAATGTGGGACCTACATAATTCAATCTACCTTGAAGGCATAGTACATAAGGTGCTTACACGTAGTGCATGGGAAGATCCTTGGAGATTGTGCATTTCATCAATGCTTAAGGTTATGTTTTAAAACATTTCATACTAAGTTGGCATTGCCATCCCTACAACTAACCAATGCTAGATAATGATATTGTTTAAACCGTGGTCGAAGGTCATGATCATTTATAATAAGACGAGAAAAATAAAATAAAAATAGGAGGAAGCTAGCGCAAATCCATTACTCGTTGCAAGACAAGAATATGAACTTCAACTCAACACTAAACTTATCAAGGATTCATAACAACTCGACATCAAATTTTCAGCCACAGTTCATGGTAATGTCTAAAAAATCATATATAACTTAATATTATTACAATTAAAATACTCAAGAAGAATACCATAACTAACAACGACGAAATTGAACATGGTCTTAAGCGGTGGCACTCCTTTCGATCTACTACTTGTTAATCATTGAGACTTCATCGGTACCTCTCATCCAACCTTAGGAGTACTCTTCTTCCCCTTACCCCCCCCCCGAGCCGCAAAGGGGCCACAGACAAAAATCCAAAAAAAATACTCTAGATTCGATCTTGGCTCGCAAGGTAGAGCCACCATTGTTTCTCAAGTTGGGTATTCCTACCCTCACAAGTAAAACCAGTCAAAAGATATGTAGCATAACTTTACCCATCACACGTTTTATCCATTTCTCATCTAGACCATTTGTTTTATAGAATTTTCTCAATGACACATCTCCACTTGCACAATTAATTCTCTATTTAATTAAATAATTTAGAATTATTTCCCCCTTACACTTGTCACCCTCTCCCCAAGTTGCACAAGTATATATACATATTATAATTTAATTAAAATTCAAATTCCCTCACCCTTCCTAAAATCACTTCTTAAGTATCTCCTAGTTCTCTCTTTATTCCCCAATTCCCATTTAATGTCTAACGCCTTACTAAATCTGAGTTGAGTTAAAATGGGGTCTTCTTCTAGTTAGACTGGTGTTAACTAGACTCTAAATACCATTCTATGCGTACACCTATTCTTTTATTCTTTATTCCTTTCTTATCTTAATTTTTGAATTTGATATTTTCTTTCACACATGTGTATTATATTAATTCTTCAGACTTAATTCAATTTTCCTAATTTCTTAAATTGATTTACCTCATTCCCATTTTTATTTAATTTATAATTTAGTTTTAGTCTTCTTACCAACTTAAACTTAGATTTAAATTTTGGAATAGGATTAGAATTTCATTTGAGGATTCAAAGTTTATAATTTCAATCCTTAAGTAATTAATTAGAGTCGGAAATGCTTGAAGATTTTACAAGGGTTTATTATTCGCCCAAGTTTTTCTAAGATACCTAGATTCATTGACTCAAGTGTTACTTTTGCAACGTGGCTTTCAAGACGCACTCCATCCTCTAAGGGTGCCACTCACCCTTGACTAGTTTTGGTAGTTGTCCAACCCTTGGAGTCAACACTCCATTTGGGCAACCTTGTGAGATACTAAGGGCTTCTAAGGAATAATGGCCATGCATAATTGTGTGCCCCTTAGAAATATTTGTGAGCGACTTTCTCAGTCTTCCCTCATGACATTGTTGACCTCTCGAACTAAGTAATCATTAACATACAATTCAAGCCATGGCAGGAGTTCTAATAGGCTATGACAAGGAATCTGCCACACCTCTCCGTCAATATCTGGTCTATGTGCATGGCCCCTTTACTCCTATATGAGTCATATTAGCAAGAATTAGTTAGCTTGCATCGATCAATAAAACACTGTCAATGATCCATATATAAAATCACACTATAATTGATCATATGTCACATATTCATAAATGAAGTACTGAAACCAATATAATCTACTCCCTGACTCAATCTGGAGTCCAAGGTAGTCCATTTATGCCATCAACATCCACAATTTTCCAGTTGTCCAACACACTCATGGAAACTCATCAATAACATCTATCAATACACATATATAAGATAACATTAAATCATAATCCATCAATATCATCATAAGAATCCATAAGAGAAACAAATAACCATGTAGTTTAACCAAATCACTTGCACGCAAGTGTCCTCAAAGAATAAGTCAATAACATGTGCTCAAAAGAGAGGGATGTTACATACACTCCCTCTTGTTTTAAAATTCTTCTTGAAGTTGTACAGTATAAAAAATGCAATAACAAAAGTTTCTAACAAGATCTATATGTCTAATCTATCAAATAAGTAAGGAAACTGATGATGCATATCATATGCATCCTCCCGTGTAATTGAGTGTGGACTATAACTGTCCCACTGGACCTTGACCTGATCCATTGTTTGATGTCGTAGCTGTCAAATGAGATGGTCCAGAATGACAATTGGCTCCACCATGAGTGGACCCTCGTTCGGCACCTACAAAGAACTCATGTCAATCACATGTGTAGGATCACTAACATAATGTCTCAAAACAGATACATGAAAAACATCGTGCATACACCTCAAAGAATCAAGCAAGTCTAGTCAATAGGCCATGGATCATTTATTTTCCACAACATCGAAAGGTCCCACAAACCTAGGAGATATTTTATCACCCTTTCCAAACTTAATCGAAATCTTGTGTGGTTTCACCCACAAGAAAACATGGCCGTAAAATTCATAATTGAGATCAATGCAATGCACATCAACATAACGCTTATGTCAATATTGTGCTTCTTTAATCATTTTTCTTATCATTTGCATTTGTTCTTCCATTTCTTGGATCAGTTATAGTCCTAACAGGACCCTATCCTCAAGTTGATCCCATCTCAATGGCGTCTGACATGGTCATCCATAAAGAAACTCAAACGGTGCCATCTTAATGGTTCTTTGATAAATGTTGTTGTATGAAAACTCTACCAATGGAAATAACTCTTCCCAATTCTTATGTTGGTCCATTACATACATACGCAACATATCTTTCGAAATTGGGTTCATTATTAATGTCTTCCTGTCAGTCTCAGGGTGATACATTGTACTAAAGTTCAGTTGTGTTCCCAATCCCTCTTGGAAGCTAGTCCAAATCGTCTTGTAAACACCGATCCTCTATCGGATATGATCCTTTTTGGAACACCGTGTAATCTCACAATCTTGTTGATAAAAAATCTATGTATGTCTAACGCCTGATACGGTGTATGGACAAGAATAAAATGTCAACTCTTCATCAGAGTGTCAACTACCATGAAAATTGAGTCATACCTCCTTGCCTTCATCATAATTCCAACAATAAAGTCTATCGAAATGACCTCCCATTTCGATTATGGAATAGCATGTGGTTGTAGTAATCCTATCAGATGTTTGTGTTCAAATTTCTCTTGTTGACATTCTAGACATATCACCATATAGCCAACTATGTCTACTTTCATACCTTTCTAGAAGAATAAAGGCTTTAGGTCTTCCCTCGGCCTAGATGAGACATGTACACTGCGAGATGTGCTTCACTTAATATCAACATTCTTAATTCGTCATTAGGAAGTACATAAATATTGTTGTTATACCTCATCAATACGTCATTGTCCAATTTATAACCCTCAAACTTTGGTAACATCATGTTGTCTTGTCTGATATTTTTCTTAACCTCTTTATACCAGTCATCGTTGATCTATATAATTAGAATCCTTTCTAGAGGATTCGTCCAAAGAGGTATCACCGAGAAAATGGGTGGTATCTAACTCAATCCATTGACCACTCTGTTTACCTTTCCTTTTATGTACATGATCTCAAAATCGTATTCGTTAAGTAATTCTGAGAAACGCTTTGTCGTGCGTTCAAGTCACTTTGCGTAAATATGTGCTACAATTCACAATGATATATTTTTAGTTTGAATTTTTGTCCAATCAGATAGTGACTCCACACTATCAAGGAATACACAATGGCCAATAAATCCAAATCATGCATTGTGTAGTTATCCTCGTGATTTCTTAATTTCCTCGAGATGTAAGTGATCACTTGACTGTATTGCATCAATATTCCACCTAAACCTTCCTTGGACATGTATGTGCATACCAAGAATTCATTTTCCATATCGGGGACTTGTAGTATCAATGTTGTCATCAATAACCCTTTGAGCCTTTGAAATGCTTCCACGCATTTCTCAGTCCATACAAAAATATTTTTTTTCTTTTGCAATTCTGTGATCGGATTTTCTATCTTCAAAAAAGATTCGATGAATCGTCGATAATATCGTGATAAATCCATAAAGCTACGTAATTCTTGTACATTTTTCGGTGCAAGTCATTCCATAATAGCCTATACCTTCGTTTGATCCACAACGATGCCTTCATCGAATATAACAATCCCTAGGTAATGAATCCTCGATTGGTAAAGATAGCATTTCGATAGTTTCCCATATAATTTGTTTTCTCGTAAACACTGTAGTACTAAGTGAAAATGTTCATCATGTTCTTCTGTCGTCCAATAATATATCAGTATGTCATCAATGAATACTTGAACAAACTTGTCCAAGTATATGCAGGACACCCCATTCATCAAACTCATGAACACCCCCGGGGAGTTTGTCAGTCCAAATGGTAAAACCGTAAACTCATAGTGTGTGAACCTCATCCTGAATGCAGTCTTAGGAATATATTTCTCTTTAATTCTTAACTGGTGATACCATGATCTCAATTCGACCTTGGAAAACACCATCGTGCCTTTCATTTGATCAAACAAATCATTTATTCTTGGCAATGTATATTGGTTCTTGATTGTCGTCTTGTTCAATTGGCGATATTCAATGCAAAGTCTCTACAACCCATCCACCTTTCTTATGAAAATAACAGGCACACCCTAGGGTGACACACTTGGATGTATAAGTCCCATGTCCAAAAACTCCTTCAATTGTATTTTCAACTACTGTAACTTAGGCGTTGACATCCAATATGGTGTTCTTTATATCGATTCAGTTCCAAGTTTCAAGTTGATTGTAAACTCCAAATCTCTTTCGTGCGACAAACCTGGTAACTCTCTTGGAAACATGTCTGCAAATTTCTCATACTACTAGAATTTTTTATAATCCTTCTACCTCACCCTTTTTGTTTAGCGCTAATATTTCATATAACTTACATCCTTTGCGCAAGCTCTTATGTAGTTGTGGGGAAGAAAGGAACCTCAAGACAACTCCCTGGTTTCTTCCTACAATCACTCTTCTCTGTCCCTCATCATCGATCAAACTCAATTGTTGTGTCTTATAGTTCAGTATTGCATCATGTGATTCCAAACAATCCATACCGATCATGATGTCATAATATACTAAGATCATGACATATAGGTCAAACTTCGTTACAAAATATCCCAAGTTAATACGACAACATGTAACCCTTCTTCCAACCTTCTGTTTGGCACCCGAAGCCATTTCTACATACCTAACCTTGTCCTACTCGACTACCCTTACCTTAATTCTTTTCAGCACTGCACTATAAATAAATCTCTCTGTAGGACCTAGATCTATCAAAATACTAAAATTTTGGTCAGCGATTGTACTGACGTCTCAAGCAGAGTGGACTCGTGCTCAACCTAATGGTTATTCACTGTTGTGTGAATCTTGTGGGCCTTGCCCAAATCTCCAACCGTAGTGTGTCATGTTGATCTGACCACTCTGGCCTTCTCAACAAGATAGTCTCACTATTAATGTGGCTCCCCACATGTCCAACATCCAGTCTTGGGTCTAGTACTCCTGGTCCCCAAAGTAGAATTTGTTGTCCTACCAGCCTGCGTTCATGGTTTGTTCTGCAGGATAGGCCTAAATTGTTTCTACTACGGGCAATGTTGCTACCGATGTGGTGGTCCTCTGTAGGGAGTCCTTTTCTAAGGATTCATTCATCGTTGTGTCATGAATGTGGATCCTATCGATGTATCTCGATACCTTGATGTATGCTTGGATGGTGTCTAATGTTGTTGCGCACCTACCATCGTCTGTCCAGTCGGTCTTGCAGAAGTCATTCCCTGACCCCTGTTGGTCAACTCTTCCTCTGCTATGAGGGCCTTCTGGACTGCATCATACAACTTATATGGCATTAGGATCCTCACATTTGCACGAAGTTTAAATTTAAGGTCGAACACAAACTTGTTGACCTTTAGCTTCTCCGTGTTGAGGTGTGGAGCATACCAAAGTATCTCCACAAATCTGGCCTCATACCTTGGCACTGTACAACCACCCTGTTGTAAGGAATTGAACTCATTGAGATGGAAATCAATGAATTCCTCTGAAAAATACCTCTCCTTGAACCACTCCTTGAACATTTCCCATGACACGTCTTCGACAACCATTTTTAGTTGAGGTAGGAGCGTCTTCCACCATAGAAGAGTGCTCCCCTTCAGTTGAAATACCACCATGCAAACCTTCATGTTGGAGGTGTAGTCAGGAAGTGAAAAGCACATCTCCATGTTCTCCAACCATGCCTCCATGATTGAGCCATCCATTGTGCCCATGAACTTAGAAAAGTTCACCTTCTCAAGTTATTTGTCAATGCTACCACTTCCAGCTGGAGTGCATTTTGAACCCTCATTGGGTACAGGCATGTTGGCCTCATTTCTATCTAGTTGGTTAATCAACGCCTCTAACATCCTCTAAAAGGACCTCCTCAAACCAACCACATCCCACACAACAATCTAATCCTTTCCAATGACTTGTTCTTATCCTTGGGGGTTAGACCCCTTAGGCATGGATGTTACTTGAGGTGTCGTACATCTTCCCCTATCACCATGTTGTCTACCTCCACGAGGTCCTATAACCATGATTACTTGCATGGACACATTTCAATTTTATGGTGGAACTCGTAATGATCCCAAGTCATGGGTTTGAACCCACTATGATACCATATGTAATAAACCCTTCATTACGACAATGAATAGCAATGTAGAAATAGGCAATTTTTTTTTTCATTAGAAATTTTAAAATAGTCACAACATAAATTAATAGAAATACAAACGACACATCATCGTAATCAATAACAACATAAGACAATGCATTTACATAAATAATAGTGACATATGATCAATACATAAAAATAAATAGCGACGTCGTTCAACACACCACACTCAATCGAAGAAAAATATAAATAATGATCAACCATATCATTGAATAAATAAGGAAATACCTACCCAACCTATCCTACATGGATAGGACCTATAGGACACATACGAAACGATCAATCCTAGGATTCATCTAATTGGTTTTGACCATTTAACGTCTAATGGCTGGTGATTGTTCTGAGGAAGAAGGAGGTGTCTAAATCCCACTAATCCAATCAAGCCGAAAATCAACTAGATCAATCAATCAATCTTAATCATAAATTATTCATGGCGCGAAAGAAAATTCTACTACAATATACAACAATTTAGAAGACGCATTTACCACCTATGGATTATTCCAATGATAATACAACTACGATTTTCATAAATCAAATTAATTTCATGGCACAAGAGTAATCATCAACTTTATTTTCATGGCACAAGAGTAAGCTAATCACTTTACCAATCATACATCAACATTAATTTCATGGCATGTGAGCAATCTAATTACTTAATTAGTCATACATCAACATTATATTCAAGGTGTGGGAGTAATATAATTAATTAATTAATCATACATCAACATTATTTCAAGGTGCGTGAGTAATCTAATTACTTAATTAATCATAAATTAACATTAATTTCATGGCGCAACAGTAGTCATCAACTTTATTTCCGTGTTGCAAGAGTAAGGATCAATTTTATTTCCATGGTGCAAGAGTAATCTAGCTACATAACTCATCATCCATCAACAGTAATTTCATGGTGCAAGAGTAATCTAGTGACTTAATCAATCATATGTCAGCAAGGACTTAGAGATGTCCTAAAAATCTAGTTTAAAATTAAAAGGAAGCACAAATCTTATTTAAAGAAATGTATGGGAACTCCAAGCTAATTTAAAAATCCATATTGGATTTAAAGGAAGGACCCCATCTTCTTTTAACAATACATGTGAACTTCATGGATAATTAAAAATCCATATTAAAGTTTTTAAAGGAAGGACCCAATCTTCTTTTTAATAAAAGATGATAAATTCAAGTCTACATCAATGTTCTTAAACAAGGATCAATACGTTTTCAGCTCCATATAAGTGGTATGTAGATCAAGTCCTATAAAATGTAAAGGTAATGACTTTATGTTGGCTTGTAAAGCAATTAACGAACCCAAAGAAGACCCCACTAAAACAAGCAATGCCTATACTATCTTTAAAAATTCATTAAGAAAAAGGGAGGTCAGACAAAATCCTTAGATAGGGATCAAAATCTAACTCACACGTCAATAAGGAACCATCACATTAGAGAAAATGAGTGTTAAAAGAGATTGACATTAATTCACTACTAGGTAAAATTTATAAAGTAAAACGCTACAGGGATACCTCAAATTAATTCATTGGAAGCAAATCTCTAAAGGACATTCACTACAGGAGAAGTTCATCAAACTCACTGGAAAATATCTTAGAGGTAAATACTCCTCAGGAGATAACTTATTAAAATTGTTTGGGAGAATACACAAACGTTGGGAGAGATCGCTACATGAGAGGTATTTGTAAACTATGGAATAATACACAGAGAGTTGGGTGAAATATCTATGGGAGAGGAGTGCACTAGGCAAGCCCAATTTCTCTCAGAGGATTGAGTGAAGGGGAAGGGCGCATAGATGCATGCCCAATCTTTGACAATGGAAGAGAAACGGATGGAGAACTCAACAAATCATAATTTATTAAGGAAAATACCAAGAAAGGCACACTCAACAAATCTGATTTTGTCAAGTAAAAGAGCAAATAAAGGCACACTCAACATATCAGATTTGTCAAGGAAAAGAGCAAAGAGATGCACACTCAGCGAATCAGATTTTGTCAAGGGAATGAGTGATGAGAGGGCACAAACATTTGGTTTATACAGTTTATACATACAAGTGTTTACAACAACCTAAAAACAAATACTCAAAACAAACTATGGGCATACTTAACTCATGTATACAACTATTCAGTAGAGAATTACAGAGAAAGATTCCTCCAGTAAGTCAATGTGGGACCCACATAATTCAATCTACCTCGAAGATGCAGTACATAAGGTTCTTACATCTAGTGCATGGGAAAATCCTTGGCAATTGTGCATTTCATCAATGCTTAAGGTTCTATTTTAACAAATTTTAGACTAAGTTGGCATTTCCATCCCTACAGCTAACCAATTCTAGACAGTGTTATTATTTAAACCATGGTCGAAGGTCATGATAATTTAGAATAAGATGAGAAAAATAAAATAAAAATAGGAGGAAGCTAACACAAATCCATTACTCGGTTGTAAGATAGGAATATCAACTTCAACTCAACACTAAAATTATCAAGGATTCATAACAACTCGACATCAAATTTTCAATCACGGTTCAGAGTGATGTCTAAAAACTCATTTATAACTTAATATTATTACAATTATAATCATCAATAAGAATACCATAACCAAGGACAACGAAATTGAAGATGTTCTTCTGTGGTGGCACTCCTTCCAATCTATCACTTGCTAATCATTGAGACTTCACCGATATCTCCTAGCCAATGCTAGGGGTACTCTTCTTCCCCCTTACCCCCTCAAGCTACATAGGGGTCATGCACAAAAGACCAAAAAAATACTCTAACTTCAATATTGCCTCGCAAGGTAGAGCCACCACTCTCTCTCAATCTAGGTATCCCTACCCTTACAAGTAAAACAAGTTGGATCTAGAACAAAGAAAGACAGAACATGACTCTTTCCCTAGATTCTAACCATTGAATTAAATAGGAGGCAAGAACAAAGAACATACCTTATGATCGCTTCCTTTGGTCTTTGTTGCTCCCGCTTCGCTCCAGTGCTCTTGTACAGTTAAGACCAAAACAATACAAACCAACCGAAGTGAAGAAAGAACAATCTATTCAACAATCAATCTATGTATATGATCAAGGAGCTATACAATAAAGTAGACTTAGCTTTATGGGAAAGGGACATATTACTGTATCATATTAATGGAAAGTAAATATTACAACCTGAGCCTTGATGTTGCAAACTTCCTTTCGATGGCCCTTGGCTCTGACACACACAATTGCTCACTTGCATGAAGAAGATCAACCACCTTTGATAAACTTGTTGGAGTTTCCTAGCTGTTGTAGCTTCAGTCCTTCACACAATATTTCACCAATTCTCCAATGAATCTTGCTCAACCTTGTTTGCTTCTCCTTCCTGCTTAACCTTCTCCATGAGAATTCCCTCAATATATAAGAGAGAATGAATTAGTTACTTGGATAAGAATGATCCCAAAATATCAGGAAATCCAGTACTAGGATAACCATTCGAATGCCATCTCATCCTTCTAGAAGACTCCCTTCGAGAATCTTCGAGAATTCATCTTTTTCCTTGATTTAGAAAGAGTTCGCACCCTAGTAGTTCAATACAGTGCAAACTTCTCGCACCCTGGCTTAAGGAAGCCTGCAAGAATCATGCATTCTCGCAGGCAAATATACTAGCAGCCTGCGAACAGTCCTCAAAAATGTGATTTCTGGAAAGAGATGAAGGTAACCTTTCTCAGGAGAAAGTTATAATGAAGATATTGAATACACCATCATCAATACATCATCATCATGACCAAAATCATGGGTAACAGAATGCCCCCCAAAGTATGAGGTTGGAACCAGTGACAGCTGATAGACTTTGTAAGTTGCATGTGTGTGTCAGGAACTAGGAGCACATCTAATTGGAAACCTGCGAACAACTAATCATCTGCAGAATATCATATATACCAATTCTGAGGTAGGCATTCCCATACTCAGATCACAGACTGATGACATTATAGACATGGGTCATGGCCACCAGTCATACACTGTGGATCCATGTTGTCAAAATATAGCATAGCCATTGGAATACACTGTGGATCTATGCGAGAAATTTCAAATCAGGATGACATAGCCACGAAACATACACAATGGATCTATGTGTCACGAATTATACATACTCCATCGCAACCTGGATCACAAAGATAATATCCAGGGTCTTCAATCTCTTCACATAAAGTACAAATCTAACCATGTGATTACATGTGTTGAAGTCGAACATGGTAGAAACCACTTGATTACCGGTCATTGATGAAACCATTAACAAGTGAGAGGGAAATTACCATTGATGTCAATGACTCCCAAGGTACCATAGTACAATCCATCGAGTGTGAATAAATGATTTGATGTCAAACATCCGATGGAATCTTTCGATCAGGGGTCAATGATGTAAACCCTTTGTCGAAAGCGAGGAAACCTGCCATTGAGGTATGCAAGTTCCAAGGTACCAAATAATTTCTAAGTCTTGATTCCGGATAATGAGCTGAAGTCGATGGAACAAAACTCATCATAGGAGGGCCTTGATGTATCCCCCATCAATGAAACGAAATGAGTAACAGAGTTTGAAGGTGAAACAAAGCATTTTGCACATTGGACCAGACACAGGGAAGGCTGACATGAAAAGAATGGATAACTGAATATGGCCGACTCAATATAGGTTTCAGATGGACTTCTCTTGAACATATGAACGACACGACCAATGATTCGGCAGCATTGACTCAAAGAAGACACAAGGAATGACCTTGTAGCAAATCGAATGAGAGACAAATGGATTTCCCAAACCAACTTCAAATGATGAAGAGGGGGTGTCATGTTCAAGAGTGACACTTACTGCCAATTAATACGAAGATGAAAACATATCCCTTTCCCAAATTTTCCCCCACCATTTTTGGCGAGTACCTCTTTATTTTTACGCAATCTTGAGGAGGATAACATATGCTTGTTTATGTAATCTCATCCTTCATATGAGTCCCTCGGAGTATGTTTAACGAACCCTAAGAAGGAGTGGTTCGGTCCCATCACGGGTCTGTCAATGTTTGTTTAACGAGTCCAGAGATAGAAAACTTGAAGGTTTTTCAAGATTATAGAGTTTGAAAAAACACTTAAAAGAGAATGCTCTCAGTTCCTTTTCCATAAAATAGTCTAGATGAGACCGAAAAAGAGATAAATTATCGCTCACCATACACTTACTACAAATACTTTATCGAGCGTGAAAATAGCAAGGTATCTTGGCGATCTTTTCATGTTTAGAGAGTCTGAAAAGACCTTAAAGAGGACTCCAGGGGGGTTCCCTTTTCGTCTAACCTTGTGAGCCTAAAAAAGTGATAAAAGTATGCTCGATCACGTTCTCATGTATTTACGAGCACAAGAACGGACAAAAACGACACTCGAGGTTTTATGTAAAAACCATAAAAAACAATCAAAAACACGCGATAACAAAGAAAAACATGTCCATATTGCTGTATTGAATCGTCAAAGTCATCATGCCTGCAAGAGTTACACTCATCATAACATTAGTGATTAGGGTTTAATTGATAAATTATTATAAAAACCCAAAATTATATAGTAAAAGTAAATAAAATGAGTAAATAGTATTTTTTACCACACCATTTTACATTTCACTATTGAGCTAAAAAAAAACCCTCTTTTACCCTCCAAGTTTGGCGTCAATTTGCAAGATCTACGAGAGACCATTCAGCGAGACGTCTGCGACATTAAGGTAAGCTCTTTGTCCTTGACATTTTCATGGTTTAAATTTGTGATGTCATTGGTTAAATGTTTAGTTTTGATTTGAGTTTTTAAGCCCTACATGCACGCTGCAATTCTCGCAGGCGGGCCATACGGGGCTTGCGAGAATGAGGCATTCTCATAGGTGAGCCTTAAGCCACCTGGGAGGTTCTCATACTGTTCCCATGGGGAACCTGCAAGAACCGTAAAGCCCAAAAAAAAATTAAATTTTAAGCCAATGAAAAATTTCCAAAGAATGAAAAAGGTTATTAATCCTCTTATTGTGTTCCTTGTGTAGATAATTGGCCATCACCATGGTACTTGAGTGGCGTGAAAGTGAACATGAAGAGGATAATGCAATGGCCGAAAACCATCCACCTACCATAGCTGCTTTGAGAGATTGTGGGCTCTTGAAGTACTTTCGTATCCCGGGCATGATGGCCCAAGTCAGACTATTAGAGTATCTGGTGCGTATGTGGGACTTAGATCAACAGGTTTTTCATGTGGGAACTCACACACTGTCCATATACATTGAGGACATTTAATTTTTAACCGGATTGTCCCGACGCGGATATTATGTCAGCCTGACTGGTAGTAGAGGTGGTGGGCTAAAGATGAGTGAGTACTGCAATCAATACTGCGTTCCCAAGGCTGAGAGAGAGAAAGGAAAAGTGGCTATCTGGGGGGTACGAGACTTGACCCTCCATACTATCCTTTTCACTATAGCTCGGATAGCTGGGAGTTTTTATCCTCATATGGCATTACAGAGCTACTTCCAGTACACCATCGAGTGTACGGAGCCTCGAGTATTCAACTGGGAAGATGTTGTGCTTCGCAGTATCAAAAAACAATTGACTAAATGCAGACGTGGTAACCTAAAGCAATTCGGGTATGGATCTTTGTTGGTGTCCTTCTTCCTTGAGAGGGTCCCCATATTTAGACTATAGGTTGAGTGGAACATACCGGGTCCCAGGGATCCAAGGATGTTGAGATGGTGTCAGCTTATAGCCCGACACGTAGAAGGACCGATCGTCAAGTACGATGATATTTTCTTTGACTGGCTTCAAACCTAGATGTTGATGGTTGATGACTACGCTTATGCCGGGTTGTATTTCCGAGGAGATATAGACTTATAACTACCAGAGGATACTCAGTGGGGTGACCTTGGTAAGAAGTACACGCATTTTCTCTTTTTAAATGTTTTTGAATTTTTTTATCACATTCAAATGTTTTTGTTTTATATGTTCGTTCAAAGACTAATACAAAATCATTTTTTGATAACACAGATGTTGGACCTTACAGACCTCCCATCACTTCTCCCATCCAACGGCGAGGAGAGGTAGCGGCAACACCACAGTATGTTGAAGATTATCAAATAGTGGAATAGAATCTAGAGGGCCTTACTGCAGACATTCCAGATATGACTATGGAAGAGGTTCCACGACGCGATCAACGTCATATTGTAGGGGTATCAGCAACTATGAGTCAACTGCTCTGTAGGTTTGCTAGGGCAGTCGTGTGTTATCGTGAACGCTATCCATGACGTCACTTTGTAGAAGCTATAAGCCTCAATTTTTGACATTTTGGTCTTCAGACAAACTTTTTGTAAAAAACTCTTTTGATCGTTATATATACAGACGACTTCTACCGGTTTACTTTATATTGTGTGAATTTTGATGTGTTTGATTTATAAATGATTCAAATGTCTGTCCAATACATAATTAGCCAATGCATATGTTAATGTATTTAGACATCTAGGAATATGTTGATATTCAATATGATCAAAATAACGTTCCAAGAGGCGAATTCGCAAATACACCCGTAACAAAGTAGGACTTAGAATAGAGTAGATATTACTTAACTGTAGTACCTCAATATGGGAGTCAAGTCGCACAACCAAATGACAAATTCCGAGCGAGATAGCATCAACCAATAATTCAATAATGATGCTATACTCTGTAATGTTGTTGGTTGCACGGTCGAGGCACACACCTCGTAAAGATACAAGTTCGTTTGTTGGGGAATAGAATGCCCACGCAACAGAAGCAAGGTTCAGAGTACTGTGGCTAGAGCCATCAGCGAAGCCAATATAGGGTAGCGAAGACTCCGATATCTGGAAATCAAACACAACGTCACATAAGGGCAGAGACCAGATTACGACAAAAGAAAACTATGGTGACCAGATTAAAATGCAGGCACTTGTGCACAAATGATTTATGCATAGCACTTCTTCAAGTACAACCCATTCCTGGGCTCACTCAAAGGGATACCATCGTAATCTACCAGCTCAGATGCTCCTTTTTCCAAAACTCGACGAATAATATAAGGACCTCACCACATTGGTTCGAATTTCCCAGCTCCTAACACATCTCGATCCTATTCATAGAGAAGAAAAAGATCACCTTGAGAGAAAACGCGAGGCTTGACATGCTTGTCATATTGTGCCTTGACACGTTTCTTCTGGGCTTCTATTACTAGAGTGGCATCACGTCGAGTTTTGTCTAAACGCATTAGATACAATAGTCATTCTTCTTCAGCATAAGTGTTGGGTAAGAGTTCAACAACTAGCTTCAGAGAGGGTATCTCGCATTCTATAGGAAGAATGGCTTCCACACCATAGACTAATCGAAAAGGCGTAAACCCAATAGCGGATTTGACAGATGTCTAGGATGCCCACAATGCCGAGAACAACATTGTGTGCCAACTTGTTTTATGAATTCCTATCATCCATCGGAGCATAGTTATTAGAACTTTGTTGATTTCTTTGACTTGACCATTAGCTTGTGGATAGTAGGGCGTTGAGTTATCATGGCGAAGACCCAACTTTTCCGTAAGTTCAGACATCATGAAATTCCTAAAGTGGCTACCATGATCAGTGACGATAGCTTGGGGAGCACCAAAACGAGCTATGACGTGATTAAAAAGAAACAACATTGAGGTCTTTCCAGTATTGTTGAATGTCGGCATCGCCTCGGCCCATTTCGTAAAGTAATCAACGGCTACAATGATGTAACCATGCCCCCCGACCGAGTGAGGGTGACATGTCATGAACTCGATGCCCCATTTTGCAAAAGGACCAACTGAGACCACAGGATGAAGAGGAGCAAGATGTGACCGAATTTTCTAATTGTAGGTCTGGCAGGAATGGAATTTTTGAACGACAGTGATGCAGTCAGTAAATAAAGAAGGTCAAAAATACCCTGCACGCAAGATCTTCTGGGCAGTAGCATACCCAGACATATGACCACTAGATGCTACGGAATGGCAGTCATTCAGAGCTTTCTCGACTTCGTCGAATGTTAAACAACGTCGAAAAATAGAGTCAGTTCCCTGACGGTAAAGAGTATCCCTGAGGATAATGTATTGAGGAGATTGATAGTGTATGCGACGTAAGGGTGTTGAAATCAGAGAAGAAACCTTGTGGAAATTTGATATACCACTTCGCAGCAGAACTGGTAAGGGTTCGTTGAAAAAGACGTAAACGAATAGAGTCATCCATCAATGAGTTGGATGAACACCATAGGTGAAAAGTCATAACGTGATTGGTCAGGTCCTCTCCCACTTTGTCGTCGAATTTAGGAATGTCCGGTGGAAGCTTGGATGGAATAACAGGCCATTGGGGAGAGTGATGAATAGGATCATTTAAAATCCTAGACAAATCTGGCAAATCCAAAGTAGCAAGAAAAGGTAACTGTCGATTCACCTGCGGTTACTGATGGATTTGGGGTGGAAGCCCTGTCGGAAAACCAATAGGACCGTAAGCAGTCTGCCCATGATGGGAAGACCCAGGCAGATTCGGTGGTGGTTGGAGAGGATAGTAGTTCCAGGGATTGTAACCTTGAGTTTGATTAGGGACCTGAGTTTGAGCATTTTGTCCCTGACCCCAAATAGGATTGGGTATACCTGGATATGGTTGGCCTATAGTAGGGATAGGTTGCTGCCCCCCAGTCGTTTGAGGAAGATTTTGTATCATCTGATTTTAATACTGGGCCAAAGTAGGAGGTATATTTTGCCCAAAAGGTGGGGTTGGTCCCCCTATCGTAGGTGGAGTTCCAACTGGAAATTGTGTAGTAATTGGAATATGTCCAGTAAGAGGAAGTTTAGTTGTACCACCTTGTCCACCAATGGGAACTTGCAAGTTTGGTGTAATGGACGGGATAGTGCCACTAGGATTAGGATTTCTAGAAGGAAATTGAGGGAGTGTCGGAATAAAACTGGTAATAGGGTGCCCAGGAAGAGAAGGACCATCTGGAGAACCGGATGGAGTTTGCGGAGGTGTTGGAACAGAAGCATTCAACAAAGAATTCAACGCATGGTATCCGGGTGGTAGAGTCGGAGTGACATTGGGAGTTCGCTGTGTGTTTATAGGAGAAAGACCAGTGGTAGTGAACCCGGTTGGGACACACATAGTATTCGCGAGATGGGCCATTTCGGCAGTGAGAGTAAAGTGATAAGTGGTAGTCAACGGTATAGTCTCTGTCTCAGAAAACACTGGAGGATTGATTTCGGAGAACACAGGTGAACCAGGACTAAAAAGGGTCCTGCAGAAATCACCGACAGACCAAAACAGATCTTGGCCTTCTACACCGGGAAAAGGCCCAATGGGTGATCCAGAAGAAGTAACAACTAGTTCTCCAGAAGAATTCAGTCGTCTAAAAGGGTGTTGAGAATTACTAGGAAGTCAAAAATCCTCTTGAGTATTTGTAATTCGAAAACGTTCGAGAGAGTCAGTTCATTCCACTTGTGGTGTGGTGACGACTATGGCTTCACTTGGCCCAGGAGAGCCTCCAGGTGTGCTGGTGGGCAAGGGTTGCGAACCTTCTAGATGCTCTGGAGATAAACCCTACATTCTACGTGAACGACGTGGAGGAGCTATTGTAAACGAGTAACAAACTTTGCGAAGAAAATCCTATGGTCAACTTCGAGAAACAAACAACACGCGCTAGTAAACAAAATATAGGAAGAAAAACCAAGCAAACAAGACCTTCTAATTTCAAAGTCACTAGTTGGTGATGAAATCCAACGTTGCAACAATGATATGAGAAGGGGTTGGGCTAGGGTGGAAAAGTTATGTTGACAATCTGTTTAACGGACTTACACCCTGGTGCAAGCTCCCACACATAATCGTGGGTATACCCTCCAAGGAGCTCGAATGAGTTTGGTCAATGTCAATTACAGGTATCGTGAAGACTTTCCCCTCCACAGTCACCTTGGGTAAGAAACTAGAGAGACAGGCCACTAAGGTCACCGCCAACAATAAGAAATCCTGGGGGAACAGTCAACAGTTGGATCCACACACAAGGGCAGGGTATCTAGCCTGAAATCAACTCAAAAGGCTTCCACTCATCATTGTGGGTATACCTCTGAGTGATCCCCATAATACATGCAATCTCTACACTGATATCAACAAAGAAGGGTCAGTAACTCTRCCAATACCAATGCAACCTCATGCTTGACCCTTGTGTGATAAGGGCTTCCCAGGACAAGATGCTGCAAATGGAATTTAACACTCCCTAACACAAGATGCTATTGTGTGTTTTGTGCTTTTGGAGAGTGTATCTCTCTTCCTACTCCAAAGTTCTAGCCTAGCTAAATGTTGGTGTAAAAGAGCCCTAGAAAAGAGTTACTAGATAAATTTTATAATTACGCAGTGTTATTAAAGGTTGTTGTTTACTCAAAGGTAACGGAAATGAAACTTATGTTGTATGACTCTGACCCAATAATTCAAGGATGAGAATGAAATGTATCACTTTTCGTTCAATGAATCCTATGTATGGGAGAGGGAGAGTTTTCCAGATCAACCTTGAACTACAATGCACAATTTCCTCAAAATGCAAATGCAAACAATCGCTTTATCAAATGACAATTCTCTATTGTGTCTTTTTCAAATACTTCAACAATCTCAAAAATTTGATTTTCAGTGCTTTCTGAAGACAAAAACAATTTTTTGAAAGAAAAACTTCTTGTTCACTTTTCAAAAAAGGACCCACACTATGACAGCGAGAGTACAGAAAATAAAAAACCAACGAACAAGCAAATAGCCCAATCTACTCTTTCAATGAAAGCAAAAATAAAGAGAAAACTAGTGTAGTCTTTTCAAATTCAAAAGAAAATGATCTTTCAAACCATAAGCAAATGAGAAAAACAAAGCAAACTTAACTTTCAACCAATCACTGGATCTTAAGTAATCAAACATACTCAAATTCTGAAGTCAAAGAGAATGGTTTTGCCAAGAAAAGCCAAAAAATGAAAGTCAAGTCCAAAATGACAAGAAAAGCCTTGAAACCCTAAGATTGTTCATGCATACAAAGAAAGACAAGAAAGATACCAATCAGAGGTCCAAGAAACTCATAAGAGGCAATCAAACTGATATGGGCAGCTGAAAATATCAAAACTCAAATCCAAACTTTTGAAAAATGATGTTCACAGGAAGGCAATATAACATAGTGCAAGAATCACTGATTCTCGCAGGTGACCCTTGAGCAGGGTGTGATAACCTCGCACTGAATCCTATGGGTAGAGTGAGAACTCTACCTATTCTCGCAGGCTGCAATAAAGTGCAGTGCGAGAATCCCTGAGCATAATCAAAAATTTGAAAAATGAAGCACAATTCAAAAAGGCTTCTGGACCCAGAAGGTAGATCAGGATATCTTGAAGACTCAGAGACTGATAGGACAGGAGAAAAGTGAAACTAGAGCAAATGGCCACAAAAAAATATCAAAAGCCACAAAGATAATGGGATCGTTCCCCAGTGGAGTCACCAATTTTGTTATTGGATAAATCCGTAAGTGCGGACACAAACCGATCTCCCTAGATCCACCTGGATCTAGAACAAAGCAAGACAGAACATGACTCTTTTCCTAGATTCTAACCATTGAATTAAATAGGAGGCAAGAACAAAGAACATACCTTATGATCGCTTCCTTTGGTCTTTGTTTCTCCCGCTTCGCTCCATTTCTCTTGTACAGTCAAGACCAAAACAATACAAACCAACCGAAGTGAAGAAAGCACAATCTATTCAACAATCAATCTATGTATATGATCAATGAGTTATACAATAAAGTAGATTTAGCTTTATGGGAAAGGGACATATTACTGTATCATATTAATGGAAAGTAAAGATTACAACTTGAGCCTTGATGTTGCAAACTTCCTTCCGATGGCCCTTGGCTCTGACACACACACTTGCTCACTTGCATGAAGAAGATCAACCACCTTTGATAAACTTGTTGGAGTTTCCTAGCTGTTGTAGCTTCAGTCCTTCACACAATCTTTCACCAATTCTCCAATGAATCTTTCTCAACCTTGTTTTCTTCTCCTTCTTTCTTAATCTTCTCCATGAGAATTCCCTCAATATATAAGAGAGAATGAATTACTTACTTGGATAAGAATGATCCCAAAATATCAGGAAATCCAGTACTAGGATAACCATTCGAATGCCATCTCATCCTTCTAGATGATTCCCTTCGAGAAGCTTCGAGAATTCATCTTTTTCCTTGCTTTAGAAAGAGTTCGCACCCTAGCAGTTCAACACAGTGTGAACTTCTCACACCCTGGCTTAAGGCAGCCTACGAGAATCATGCATTCTCGTAGGCAAATATACTAGCAGCCTGCGAACAGTCCTCAAAAATGTGATTTCTGGAAAGAGATGAAGGTAACCTTTCTCAGGAGAAAGTTCTAATGAAGAGCCTGAATACACCATCATCAATACATCATCATGATGACCAAAATCATGGGTAACACAAGTAAAAAATTATGCAACATAAATTTACACATCACCCGTCTCATCCATTTCTCATCTAGACCATTTGTTTTGTATAATTTTCTCAATGAAACATCCCCACTTTCACAATTAATTCACTTTTTAGTTAAATAATTTAGAATTATTTCCCCCTTACACTTGTCACCCTCTCCCCAAGTTGCACAAGTATATAGAAATTATAATTTAATTAAAATTAAAATTCCCTCACCCTTCCTAAAAGCGCTCCTTAATTTGCTCCTATTTCTCTCTTTATTCCGCATATTCCCATTTAATTTCTTACGCTTTACTAAATGTGAGTTGAGTTAAAATGGGGTATTCTTCTAGATAGACTAATTTTAGCTAGACTATAGATACCATTATATGCGTACACCTATTCTTTTATGCTTTATTCCTTTCTTATCTTAATTTTCCAATTTGGTATTTTTTTCATTTTTATTAATTTCTTAAATTGAATTAGCTCTTTCCCTTTTTTATTTAATTTATAATTTAGTTTTAGTCTTCTTACCAACTTAGACTTAGGCTTAAATTTTTGAATAGGATTATAATTTCATTTGAGGATTCATAATTAATAATTTCAATCCTTAAGTAAGTAATTAAAGTCCACAATGATTATAGACTTTACAGGGTTTTATTATTCTCCCAAGGTTTTCTAGGCTACCTAGATTCATTGACTCAACTATTACTTTTTCGACATGACTTTCAAGACACACTCCATTCTCTAAGGGTGCAACTCGTCCTTGACTAGTTTTGGTAGTTTTCCAACCCTTGGAGTCAACACTCCATTTGGGCGACCTTGTGAGAGAATAAGGGCTTCTAAGGAATAAGGACCCTGCCTTATTGCGCACCCCTTAGAAATATTTGTGAGTGATTGTCTCGATCTTTCCTCACGACATCGTGGACCTCTTGAACTAGGTAATCATTAACCTACCACTCGAGCCATGGAGATAGTGATAGTAGGTTTTAACATGAACTCTACCGCACCTCTCCCTCAATATCTGGTCTATCTGCATGACCCCTTTAATCCTTATGTGAGTCATATTAGCAATAATTTGTCAGCTTGCATCCATCAATGAAACACTATCAATGATCCATATATAAAATGACACTATAATCGATGATATGTCACATATTCATAAATGTAAAGCTAAAACCAATAGAATCCACTCCCTGACTCAATCCGGAGTCCAAGGTGGTCCATTTATGCCATCAACATACACAATTTTCCAAGTGTCCTGCACACTCATGCAAACTCTTCAATAGCATTGGTCAATACACATATATAAGATAACATTATATCATAACTCATCAATATCATCATAAGAATCCATAAGAGAACTAAATAACCATGTACTATAAATGGATCACTTGCACACAATTTTCCTCAAAGAATAAGTCAATAACATGTGTTCAAAAGAGAGGTATTTAACATACACCCCCTATTGTTTTAAACTTCGTCCTGAAGTTGTACAGTATATAAAATGCAGTAATAAAGTGTCCGACAAGATCTATATGTCTAATCTATCAAATAAGTAAGGAAATTTCTTACGCATATCATATGCGTCCTCCCATGTAATCGAGTGTGGACTATAATTGTCTCACTGGACCTTGACATGATACACTATTTGACATTGTAGTTGTCGAATGAGATGGTCCATAATGAGGATTGGCTCCACCGTGAGTGCACCCTCGTTTGACACCTGGAAGGAACTCATGTCAATCACATGTGTAGGATCACAAACATAATGTCTCAATATAGATACATAAAAATCATCATGCATACACCTCAAAGAATCAGGAAAGGCTAGTCGATAGGCCATGGGTCCTTTCTTTTCCAAACTTTGAAAGGTCCCACAAACCTAGGAGAGAGTTTAACACCCTTTCCAAACTTAATCGAAATCTTGTGCGGTTTCACCGGCAAGAAAACTCGTCTGCAAACTTCATAATTGTGGTCAACACGATGTGCATCAACATAACTCTTTTTTCAATATTGTGCTTACTTAATCCTTTTTCTTATCATTTTCATTTGTTCTTCCATTTCTAGGATCACTTCTAGTCCTATCAGGACCCTATCCTCTAGTCGATCCCAGCTCAATGGCATCCAACATGGTCACCCGTAAAGAAACTCAAATGATGCCATCTTAATGGTTCTTTGATATGTGTTGTTGTATGAAAAATCTACTAGTGGGAAGACCTATTCACAATTTTTATGTTGGTCCATTACATACATACGCAACATATATTACAAAAATTGGTTCATTCTTTATGTCTTCCTGTTGATCTCAGGGTGATAAGTTGTACTAAAGTTCAGTTGTGTTCCCAAGCCCTCTTGGAAACTAGTCCAAAATCATCCTGTAAACAATGATCCTTTATCATATATGATCCTTTTTGGCATGCCATGTAATCTCACAATATTGTTGATAAAAAATATAGCTATGTCTAGTGCCTGATATGACATACAAACATGAATAAAATGTGCACTCTTTTTCAGAGTGTAAACTACCACGAAAATTGAGTCTTGCCTCCTTACCTTCAATGACATTCCAACAATAAATTCCAACAAAATGACCTTGCATTTCAATTCCAGAATAGTGTGTGGTTGTAGTAATCCTACTGGATGTTTGTGTTCAACTTTCACTTGTTGACATTCTATACATATCGCCACGTAGTGAAATATGTCTTCTTTCATCCCTTTCGAGAAGAATAAAGGATTTAGGTCTGCCCTCATCTTTGTGACTCATGGATGAGCCATGTACGCTCCGAGATGCACTTCACTTAAGATCAAGATTATTAATTCATCATTAGGCGGTACGTAAATCTTGTTTTTATACCTGATCAATCTGTCATTATCCAATGTATAACCCTCAAACTTTGGTACCATCATGGTGTCTTGTCTGATATTTTCATTAACCTCTTTATACCAATCATTGTTGATATGTATAGTTCGAATCCTTTCTTGAAGATTCATCCAAAGAGGTATCATCGAGAATATGTGTGGTCTTTGACTCAACGCATCGACCACTCTATTTACCCTTCCTTTTATGTACATGATCTAAAAATCATATTCATTAAGTAATTCTGACCAACGCCTTTGTCGTGCATTCAAGTCACTTTGAATAAATATGTCCTGCAATCCACAATGAGTTGTTCTTAGTTTGAATTTACATCCAATCAGATAGTGTCTACATGCTCTTAGGGCATAAACAATGGCCAATAACTCCAAATCATGCATTGCATTGTTCTCCTCATGCTTTCTTAATTTCCTCGAGATGTAAGCGATCACTCAACAATATTACAAAAGTATTCAACCTAAACCTTCCTTGGATGCCTCTGTTCATACCAAGAATTACTTGTCCATGTTAGGGACTTGTAGTATCAATGTTTTCATCAATAACCCCTTGAGCCTTTAAAATTCTTTCACTCATTTCTTGGTCCATAAAAACTTTTTGTTTTTCTTCTGCAATTATGTGATTGGATTTGCTATCTTCGAAAAACCTTTGATGAATTGTAGGTAATATCCTTATAAGCCCATAAAGATGCATACTTATTGTACGATTGTCGGTGCAGGACATTCCATAATAGCCTATACCTTTTTTGGATCCACAACGATGCCTTCATTGGATATAACATTCCCTAAGTAATGAATCCTTGATTGGTAAAAAGAGAATTTCCACAGTTTCCTGTATAATTTGTGTTCCTGTAAACACTATAGTACTGAGTGAAAATGTTCACCATGTTCTTCTGTCATCCGATAATATATCAGTATGTCATCAATGAATACTTGAACAAACTTGTCCAAGTATTTGTGGAACAACCCATTCATCAAACTCATGAACACCCTCGAGGCATTTGTCAGTCCAAATGGTAAAACCGTAAACTCATAGTGTGTGAAATTCATCATGAATGCGGTCTTAGGAATATCTTCCTCTTTAATTCGTAACTGGTGATACCCCAATCTCAATTCGACCTCAGAAAACACCGTCGCGCCTTTCATTTGATCAAACAAATCATCTATTCTTTGTAATGGATATTGGTTCTTGATCGTCGCCTTGTTCAATTGATGGTAGTCAATACAAAGTCTCCATGAACCATCCTTCTTTCTTATGAAAATAAAAGGCACACCCTAGGGTGACACACTTGGACGTATAAGTCCCAAGTCCAACAACTCCTTCAACTACATTTTCAACTCATGTAACTCAGGCATTGACATCTGATATGGAAATCTTTCTATCGGTTCAGTTCCATCTTTCAAGTCGATTTTAAAATCCAAATCTCTTTCGGGTGAACAACCTGGTAACTCTCTTGGAAAAACCTCGACAAACTCTCGTACTACCAAAAGGTTTTCTAATCCTTCTGCCTCTCCCTTTTTGTTTATCTCTAAGATTGCATATAACTTACATCCTTTGTGTTACCTCTTCTTTAGTTGTAGGGTGGAAATGAACCTCAACGACACTCCTTGGTGTATTCCCACAATCACTCTTAATTGTCCCTCATCGTCGGTCAAACTCAATTGTTTCATCTTATAGTTGAGTATCGCATCATGAAATTCCAAACATTCCATATCGATCATGATGTCAAAAGATCCTAATATTGTGACATATAGGTCAAACTTCGTTACAAAATATCCCAAGTTAATGCGACCACCCGTAACCCTTCCTCCAACCTTTTGTTTGGCACCCAAAGCCATTTCTATGTACCTAACCTCATCCTTCTCGACTACCTTTACCTTCATTCTTTCCAATGCCGCACTAGAAATAAAGCTCCTTGTAGCACCTAGATCTATCAAAATACTAAATATTTGGTCTATGATTGTACATGACATATCGAGTAGAGTGGACTGGTGCTCAACTTGGCGATTATTTACTGTTGCGTGAATATTTTGGGCCTTTCCCAAATCTCCAACTGTAGTGTGTCATGTTGATCCAACCACTCTGGCCTTCTGAATAGGATAGTCTCACTGGTAATGTGGCTCCCCACATGTCCCACATCTGGTCTTTGATCCAGTACTCCTAGTCCCCAAATGAGAAGTTGTTCGCCTACCAACCTGACTTGACGGTCTCTTCTGCTAAACATGCCTAAATTGTTTCTATTACAGGTGAAGTTTCTACTGATGCGGGGGTCCTCTATAGGGAATCTTTTTCTGAGGAGTTGGTCATCCTGGTGTTGTGAATGCAGATCCTCTCGACCTATCTCGATACCCTGATGTATGTCTAGCTGGTGTCTAATGCTTTTGCTTACCTACAATCATGTTGACGGGCGAAAATGACCATCCATCAATTGGAAGAACGACTCTGGTCTGGGGTTGTCTAAATAACCCATGTCGTTTGGTATGACTCGCTCCGACAGGTTTAATGGCTCCGTTGGCCAATCTAAAAGTCCTAAAAGAAACAAATAAAAGAAAAATAACAAACTAACAAATAACCACCTAGTATATATATGTACATGCGTATCTATATAACTATTTTAAATAATATTTACACAATAGATATATTTATCTAATTTATGTGCATGTTATACAAGTGCAAGTTTTAATCTAAACTCACGAAAATCTATGAAAATATGGCTACTTTAAAAAAAGCAGATAAAGAAAGAACATAAGTTATTTTTTGTTTTTTCTTTATTTATCTAAGGTTAAACCAAAAGAATATACTATGAAACAGGAATACGTGAACGGTCAAAGCCAGGTCGCACATAAGAGTTTCAAAGACAAACAAATGATAAAAGAAATAAACTGACCTATTAATGGCTTGCTCGGCATGCATCCAATCGCCTTTATAATTATAGAATGTCCAGCCAGCCTGTCCAAGAGATAAACCTGCAGAGAACTTTGAAACTGTTCGAAATAAATGCAGAATAGTATATGGACTGTTGAATTTTAATGATAGAATGAAGAGATGCAAATAATAGCTATGATATCTATGATTGCAAGCAATTACATGCAAGATAAATATTACTGTAACAATCTTCTTTTAATCATTCAACAAAATTGAAGAAAAACCTTATCATTTGTATTGAACGAATGATCACTATTTTTAATATCTGAAACATCACTTATGGACAGTATTTATAAATGAATTATCTCGACTCATAATAAAGCATGAAGACAAAATCTATCAACACCTATTATCTTCTCAAGATAAACAAAACTTAAATTAAGACATCATACACAAGAAGCTAAAGCTGTAATATGCATTATGTTCCATTGAAGTCTATGAATTAATTGTCCATACTTCAGCTCCAGGCCCAGATGATTTCTTTGCAAAAAAAAATATGAGTTTTTAAAGGGTTCATAAAGGTAACTGTCTTATCTTATGAGATAAGATACAATCATTTGTTGATTACAAAAATAAATGGGGAATATAACCACCCCAGATCACACTAAATCTTTAAAAGCTAAAAAATGTTTGTTCCTGTTTATACAAAAATGGATCATAGATATGGAAAACAAGCCCCAAAAATGCTTCAGATCACTTAGTCACCATAGACTCCCAGATATCCTGAAAGGAAAAGATAAAATAAAGAAATTTGGATATTCATTTAACCAGAATTTTCCAAATTTCGAATTAGAATAGATTGGCTACAGAATCTGCTGATTCTGTAGCTAGTCTATTTTAACAACAAAATCTAAATTGTTCAATAAACAAAATATAACACTATTTTAAGATAAAAATAAATCTTACCTTTAACTGTAAAATCAAATCAAATCACATGATCTCAGAATTTATTACTGTTGTTGCAGTCTCAACATTTTTTAATACGACATTCCCTGTAGTTTTCAAGCGTTTCCCTTGTCCCTTAACAATAGACTTGAGCCTACGATTTTCATCTATTAGTCGGTTGACCTGATCAGTAAGGGCTTTGATCTGTGACTGTAAAATGGGTATATCGGTGTAATACTTGTCAATCCAGAACAAACACATTTCACATTATGACTGTCTGATGGTCGATTGAGAATACCCATGGTTATGTATCAGAATGTCCCCAATGTGGCATGTATATTTGTCACCAAACTTAATACCTCAAAACCATTCACTATGCTTTAGACAAGGCAAAATATTATCCATGAAATTGTAAGACTGATTGATAGATTTCTTCGGCCAGAAATCTATCAATCTTGGAATTCGAGCTCTCATGGATCTCAATCGTCTTAATCAAGCTCACATGAGGGTTTGATTTATTTCTCGTCTTCCTCGAGATCAACCTTACTACCCTCTTATTTTTAAAACTTAAATTGATATCACCCTTAGATGGCTTGCCAATAGGTCTGTTTGCATTTTTGGCAGAGGCGTTAGGCTGTGCATCTTGTTCATGGGTCTGCTCAGCAACTTTCGAGTCGGGTAAAGGATTACTATGGGTGGCCATAACACAGGCCCATGTATATGAAGGGAACACTCTGGGATAGACTAAGGTTTCCTCAATCACAGGTTTGTCAACCTCTACAGCATATGAGTTAGCGAAACCATCTCTGGTTAGGAACGAATCCAAGTCATCGTTCAGTAACTTCAATTGATGTGCAAGCATAATTTTTATCAAACTGTGGTGGAAAAGGCTCGAATCCAAACATTTCTTCTTATACCTCTTATCCATTCTATACAGGCTTCTCCATAGGTAATAAGGCATGTTTAATGGAAACCCTATGAAATTCATGAGCAAACGCAGGTGATATAGAAACATAAAACCAAAATAGCCTTCACACATCATGAATTGTTTCAACACTACAAGCAAACCATGCCATCGAGTTTTCAATAGGGACACTGGCATACTTTGTCATAGTCATTGATCTTTTGATATGTAAAGAAAAGAATCCATAGAACCTCCTCGACCTTGGCATTCTTGAACCACTTATGCCCTCTCGTAGGGAGACCTGTTGCTTGACTTAAAAATTCCTCTGTGACTTTGAGTTGACTGTCCCCCACCTTGGTTCGACATCCATCAAATGAGAGGGAGAATTCCTGAACGGTTTGAAGGTTAAAGCCCTAGAATTTTTCAAGGAAAACAAGCCAGTCGCGACCCTCGAGATCCTCCCTTGCATCATCGTACAGGAGCAAGGTCTGAGTGTCGTTGGGTTCACTCCTAACAACCGAGGCCATGGGAATTCAACAAGCAAACAACCAAACACAGTGCATATGGAGGGTTTCTAAGAATAGACCAGAGGTATACTCCAGACCCGAAACTCATCAACAATCTATGGAAAATGAGTAGAAGATTCTCAACCAAAAGATAGGCATTGTTTGAAATGAATGCGAGGGGTGTTGCAAAACCCAAGACTAAGCTTCGAAATGATGGGTTCATTGTGATTTCACTACCACCTCCCACATAGTACAGGCCATGACCAGGTGCATTAAAAATTTCAAATGATTGCACAACTAGGTGGGTTAGGTTCTAAAGTTTAGGAGAAGGAAACTTATAAACCAAAGTCTAGTGACAAGGGAACGTATGACCAAGAACCACACAAAAATATATTGATGGTTAAATTAAAAGGACCTTTGTTAATTCATATAATAATCCATAAGCATGCTTGACATTCGAGGAGGGAAACAAAGAGAATGAACTTCATAGCAAAGAAAAAAGACTTTATTAACCAAAATGTTGAGCCATTTGACTTTCATAAACTTTTAAATAGATAGGTAATACAAAAATAAGTTTTAATGCTTCTTTTTCATGCTTTCAGTCATGAACGAAGCATGGAAAAAAAACACTAGGAATAACAAAAAACTTGAATTTGTTGTTCCAAAAATTGCTTATGAAGAACATAAAAATGTACGAATCCAGTTAGGCAGCTACATAGATTATTATTTGATATTTAAAAAGTTAAAAATATGTTGGGTTGCCAATAATAGCGACTTGCTGGGAGAAGCAATTATCTCTGTATCACTGACGAGTTCAGGTTAGAAATGTTTGAATGATTTCAAATCAAAGAACAATTGATAATTCATTTGAGCATCTTTAATAATCATGACGTGGTCCAGCTTAAGATATATTTCATTAAAAAGAATGAAATTTGGTGACAGACTTCACAAATGAAAGCCATGATGTTTAAGTTAATGGATTCAATTATGTTTACAGGGCCACTGTTGCCAGCAGGCATCCATAGCCTCGACAGGGATGTCAATTAACCCACTCTGACATCTGTATCATGTCCAAGAAATTTCAAATTAGAATGAAGGATGATTATGACCAAAATCAACATTTATACCTGAGAATTTTCTTTAACATGACATCGCTTCGCTACCAGCAGGCCTGTTCAGTACCCCAACGAAGTTGTCTTGGCATCATGCATGCATTTACCCACTGCCAGTAGACCGGTTTAGTGTCCCAGTGGGTTTACAAACACTTCCCACAGCTCTTTGAGAAATTATTCACATTATAATATAGTTTTAAAGACATTCAGCAGAGCGGGGTTACACTGAAAATTCCAATTTTTACACAACTTAATATTTTCCAGGCCTTTAAATTTTTCTTGCTAACCTTTATCAAGATTAAAAAATAGTTTATTAATAAAACTAATTTTTTAGGACAGGGAGGCATCGTTGAGTTTCTTTCTTAAGAGCAGGGACAACGTAAAG
Source organism: Picea engelmannii (assembly GCA_009831015.1). Lineage (NCBI taxonomy): Eukaryota > Viridiplantae > Streptophyta > Pinopsida > Pinales > Pinaceae > Picea > Picea engelmannii. The sequence continues at coordinate 735,278 of ML778468.1, forward strand.
AGTTTTTAAAGATAGTCGTGTCTACTCTCAATTGTAAATTGAAACCAATAAATCAATTCTCAAACAAAATACCATCTTTAACTAGTTTACGTTTTTAGAAAAACACAGTAATTGATGCTTTGACATCCCTTGACAGTTATTTTGAGATGAAACATTATGTTCTCTTCTTTTGAACTAGACTATAATACAGGCATGTTTGACTCAAAAAGGCCAATAAACAAAAAATAAAAATAAAAACAAGCCAGAAAAGAAAATGTAAAGAAAAAGAAACCAAAACATAAAAGTATGTACAAAACTTGTATCTGAGCGTTGTCAGGTGAAATACCTTTTGAGAGATTGGCCATTCACCGGGAAGTTGTCTGATTGTCCCTCTAAATTCTATAGGCAAAAAGAACTGGGACCTAGTTTTTCAGCGATTAAGAATGGCCCCAACCATAGGTTTTGGAACTTAGTATGCTCGCCTTTTCCCTCATGAGGTTTGTCCCATTTGAGGACAAGATCACCTACCTCAAAATTCTTGTCTGAGGTAGAATTTGAATCGAACCAGCTTTTGACAATAAGTTGATGTTGATCTAGTTTTTGTTTTGCTTGAGTCCTTACCTCTTCTAACTTCAACATAGCATTAATCCGACTTTCTAAAGGAGGAAAGTCTTCTTCCTAAACCTTCTGTGATAACTGCAGAGATGGAAGGAGAACGTGCGGTGGAAGAATTGCTTCCCTACCGTAAACGAGGAAAAAGGGGGAATTACCAAAAAAAATTTGCAAAGTTACCCTATTAGCCTAGATTGCATTGAATAGTGCATTATGCCAGTTTTTGTTGTTTTCAGAGACCATCCTCTTGATGATCTTGATCAGGTTTTTGTTTGTCAATTCCACCAAACCATTTCCTTGGGAGTAATAGCTGTCAGAATACTTTAGTTTTATCCCTTTTTCTAAAGCAAAAGTGCTCATGTCAAGAGACGAAAAATAGGAAGAATTATCAAACACTAGACATTCAGGAATACCAAAATGAGTGATAATGTTTGAGTTAAGGAAAGATATTACCTGACTGGTGTTTACCACTTTTAATGGTGCAGCCTTGGAGCATCTGGTGAAATAGTCTGTCACTTTAATGATGTATTTATGTTGCTGCGAGGAGGTGGGATTAATTGGGCCGATGATGTTAAGGCCCCATTGCTGAAAAGGGAAATCCACTGAAATAGGTTGCAGTGGGAATGTTGCCTTCTGTACTCGTCCAAAATCCTTTTCATAGATTACACATTTGCGGCATAATGCATGGGAATCTTTGAAAAGGGTGGGCTAGTAACACCCCACCCTTAATACTTTGTGGGTAGTAGTGTCTCCACCGAAATGCCCACCAACTTCTCCTGCATGTAATTCTGATAAGACTTTATCTGCTTCATCTCTTGCCAGACAATGCTTAAGGATTCCATCAAAATTTTGATGAAACAATATATCATTCACTAGTTGGAAAGGTGCAGATTTTAATCTTAACACTCTCTTATTTTTTGTATCAAGGTGACGAGGAGCTGAACCGTGTGTTAGATAAAACTTAATGTCATCGTACTAAGGACTTGTAGGATTTTGTACACAGTAGATTTTATTTTGATTATGATGATCTTCAATTAACATATCGGTTTGATTTTGTTGTGCTATAATTGAATCAACAACTAATTTACATAGACCTTGGCCTCTAAAAATTTGTGTTGGAGTGATCTCAAGGTCATATTCTTGTAAGGATGTGACCTAGTTTGCTCGTTTCTCACCCAATTCTTTCTATACTAACAAATTTCTGACAACAGGGTAATGAATAATGACTTTCGTTCTAGATTTCAGTAGATAAGATCTAAAATGTTTTACCACTTTAAAAATAGTGTAAGCCTGTTGATCTACATCTAGATAATTAAGCTCTGCTCTCTTAAAGGATGAGCTTATAAAGGTGATATGAACTTCATTGTTTTCATCATTCTTTTGAGTTAGCACAGTGGCATAAGATGGATCGGAGGCAAATGTATAAAGAGTGAAATCTCGTGAAAAGTTAGGTCTCATTAGGGATGGATCCTCCACTATGGATTTTTTTATTGAGTCAAAATCTTGACTTTCTTGAGGTCCCCAATGGTATTGCACATCCTTTTTTATTAAGTTTTGTAATGGCCTGACCATTTCTAAAAAACTCGGGATGAACCTTTTAACAACATTTATCTGACCTAAAAAGGATTGCGTAGACCTTTTGGAAGAGGAGGGAGGAAGTTTTGAAATGACTAGAGTCCTCTCGGGGTCAATGATCATCCCTTCATTGGACACTATAAATACAAGTAGCTTTCCTTGTTCCACTGCAAAGACATATTTTTTAGGATTTAGAGAGATGTCGTACTTGCGATATTGTTGTAGAACAGATCTCAGATGAGCTAAATCATCTCCCTTATTCTTTGAGAAGACATTGACATCATACAGATTGATTGATTAGAACGCGAAAAGAGATATCCATCGCTCTTTGGAAAGTGGCACTGGAATTTATAATCCCAAAGGGCATCTTCCTATAAGCATAGGTACCCCATGGAGTACGGAAAGTGGTTTTCAGCTAGTTTGGAGGAAACATGAGGACCTAGTTATACCCTGAAAAATCATCTAGTAGTGACAATCTTTCATAACCGGATACCTACTGGAGAATTTGTTCCATCAGAGGAACATGGTAGTTGTCTTTATCAGATGCTCGGTTTAAATTTTGGAAATTGACACATAGTCATATTTCGCCACTTTTCTTCCTCACAGGGACAAGGCTAGAGACCCACTGTGTGTGTCTCACCGGGAAGATTATCTTTGCATTCAATAGTTTGTTTAGTTTCTTCTTGACCGTTGGCTCAAGTTTTGGGTGCATCTTTCTTAACTTCTATTGAAAAGGTTGAGTCTTGGGTTTCATGGGAATGATGTGTTGTGTAATGTTAGGATCAAATGTTTTTAGATCATCATATGTCCAAGAAAAGATGTCCTTAAATTCCTTAAACAACTTAATAAAGACTGACGTCTCTTTCTCAGAACATCTTGTTCCCAAATTGATGCATTGCGGATTATCTTTAGTTCCTAGATTCACTTTTTCATGGGTCAAGGAAGAACTTTTTGTTTTACAATTTACTGATTTTCTGAATTTATCATGCAAATCATAAAACTTTTCTACTCTTACCATAGATTTTGGGATAGAATTTACCAGATATGATGTTGATTCTAGAGATCTTGGGTCTAATATTACCATAAAATTGTGGAGGTCTTCGTCATCGGTACCTTCATCGATAACTACACCTTGGAAATTATCTTCCATGTGCAGGAAACTAATGATCTGTTGATCATCATCGAACACTCTCCAATTAGTGATGTTGTCCGGGACGGATAGTATGAACAAAAACTCAATGGAAAATGCATTCGGAAAAAGGTCTTCTGTGGGAAAAAGTTTATAAGCGACATTAGCCAACAAGTCATCCTCAGGATTATTTAATCTTAGAATAAAATTAATGTTAAATGAAGAAAATTTGTGCATTAGATTCCATACATCATCTTAATAACTTTTCAAGTGTGGATATAGGCAATGAATGGAATTTTTTACCTGTCTGACAACAGTTTCTAAATCACCGAATACCATTAAATTATATATTTTCAATTCTAGTGCCTTTCTGAGACCTTGTAGAAGCGCCTCATATTCAGCAGTATTGTTTGTGCATTCAAATTCTAATCGAGAAGCGATCAAAGTTCTGGCACCTGCTGGGTCAATGAGAACACATCCTACACCGGCTCCTTTAGATTTGGATCCATCGAAGTAGAGAGACCAGATGTGATTCTCATCATCTATATGTGGAAGCTTAGGGAGAACTGTTGACTGTGTGCATGTCATGAGTTCTGTCTATTGTTCTGGGTTAGAAATGGTAGAAATTTCAGCCATGAAGTTACCGAAAAAGGTGTTCATTCCCTGCCTTTTGGGTGAATTAGTGGAAGAAGTAAATGGTTCATTAACATCATTTAAATAAGTTACCGTAAGCTTGAGGAAATGTTCACAATTTATCTTGATTCTGTTAGGCTTTCCATTTTCTGGTAGCCATAAATGAGACCAGTCTGTCGCAAAGTAACCATGCAGCTGTTCAGACCAATACCTACTTCAAAATAAGCCATATACTTCAAGTATGTCAACAAAAATAATATCAATAATATGGTGGAATTTAGGATTAGATGATAATCTGATAAGAACATTTTTTAATTCACCTATTACCTTAACACTGGTCCGATCAAGCTGAATAATTTTCAGACTAGAAGGTTGAACTTCAGCATTGATTTTTTGGCATATAGACCAAGGCATTACATTTGACGATGTGCCATAATCTACCATACAATTATGTACATTCCTATTGAAAATTTCAAAGGTTAACAAAAAAGGTGGGACATTTCTACGAGTATTAACAACATAACTTTGCTGATTTTTAGTCGCAGTCCCTGGATTATTTTATCTACATTTTTTATAATTTTTACAGCAAGGTCTCTTTTATCAGAGGGTTCTAGTGTCATTTTAACAGGGACCTTTTGAGGTTTTCTAGCGGTATTTTCTGCAAATTTATTGTTGTTCAGATTGTTGTTTTTGCTATTTTTTGCAATGTTCTGAAGCATCTTTTGTAGAAGAAAAAGAAATTTCAACAATTCATAAACATAAATATTATCTCTAAGTTTCTTAAGGTCTTCAATCAAATTGTATTATAAACTTGGAGTTACTGAATTTTGTTTATTTTCAATTTGTTTAGACTATTTTTGGGGCCCATTAGTTCTAGTTTCAGAAGAGGATTTATTATGTGTTCTGCTTCCGGTGTTGTAAGGATGCACTATTTCAAAATTGGCTTGAAAGATACTATCCAAAAAATGCCTGAAGATGTCGGGAGAGGATTTTTCCTCTTCCATTGTTTCTTGTTCAACCACATCTTCAGGAATCTCAGATGGAACTAAGTTATAATGTGCTTCCATAATTGTCTGGATAACATACTCTAGGCTTTCTAGATTAAGGCCTTCCGAATTTAAGTTGGGTTAGATTCTGGGAAAAGGCTTTCTAAAAGGGGGTTTGTAAGACCCTTTGCTTGAAGAAGATTCTTCAGCTGATCTCCTTAAATCTATGACTTGATTTGACAATTTTTGAACGACCTTATGTAAACTTTCCAAATCTAAAATCCCTGATTGAGTTTTGGTTTGGGGAGGTCTAGGAAGAATTTCTATTTTCTTTTTGAAAGATGGGGTAATATTTGCCTCATTACTGATATTGTCCTTTAGGATTAGAATATCTTTCTCAATTTGGCTTGCTTCCTCGAAGGCTTCTAATAATGTTGCCTTCTTAGATCCTTTTACCCAAATTTCTATGTTCTGGTGTAAGTATTTGGTGTAGTATGCGACGATGAGATTTTCAGCAGGCATTGATTCAGTGAGGATTTGATTCTTTAATGTTAGAAACCTTTGATTAAAGTCTTTTATTTTTTTCTTGGGGTTCATCTTTAAACTAGAGAGTTCCATGACTATGAATTCGGGAGATTTTTCGTCTCTGAATTTCTCAAGGAAACAAGATTTGAATCTATCCCAAGATACAATGGTGTGGGGTTGTTGGGAAAAATACCAAGTAGAGGCATTGCCTTCAAATGTATACGGAAAAATTCTACATACTACGTCTTTGTGTTCTATGTTTCATAGTTTAATGGGTAGCATGAACTTTTTAATGTGATCCTCAACAATTTGCTTGGAATCTGGATTGAATTTAGGGAGCCATTTCTCTGGATGTTTAGGCAAAGGATGTTGGGGTCCAGGTATGGCCACAACATCTTGATCGAACCAAGGTCTGGCAGGATTGTTTGGATTTACCATAGGCGTGGGTGGTGTGGAAGCCTCAGATGAAGAACTGCCTTCATTGGATGACTCTTCTCTTAAAGAGGAAGGAGATGAAGGTGGTTGTGATGGTGGTATACCAGATCCTCTGGCTGCAGGAGTGAGGATGTGATCTGGATCCATAGGATTTAAGATAAGACCAGTGCCTTCAAGTTGCTCTCTAATATCAGAAAAATATAGCGGTTGATTCAATGGCCGACCTGGTTGTCTAATACGGGCCAAAGCATTATGTGTCCTTAGAAGTGATTGATAAACAATTTCTTGTACATCAGACCCTGGGGGGTTTGGTGTTTGAGGTGAATTTTTGTTTGAGGTGGTTTCTATTTGAGAGGTAATGTTGTCGTCAAAATGACTTCTTGTTACTATAGGTGAGCGGGTGTGTGGGGGAGGAGTCTTGCGACGTCCACGTGCCATCAATAGTGTTCATGCCCTCCTTCTAGTGCCATTTGTTGATGGGTGAAAATGACTGTCCGTCAATTGGAAGAATGAGTCCAGTCTGAGGTTGTCTAAATAACCCAAGTCGTTTCGTATGACTCGCTCCAATGGGTTTAATGGCTCTGTTGGCCAATCTAAAAGTCCTAAAAGAAACAAATAAAAGAAAAAGAACAAACTAATAAATAACTACTTAGTATATATATGTACATGCCTATCTATATAACTATTTTAAATAATATTTACACAACATATCTATTTATCTATTTTATGTGCATGTTATACAAGTGCAAGTTTTAATCTAAACTCACGAAAATCTATGAAAATATGGTTTCTTTAACAAAAGCAGATAAAGAAAGCACATAAATTATATTTTGTTTTTTCTTTATTTATCTAAGATTAAACAAAAAAGAATATACTATGAAACAGAAATACGTAAATGGTCAAAGCCAGGTCACACATAAGAGTTTCGAAGACAAACAAAAGATAAAGAAATAAAATAACCTATTAATGGGTTGTTCAGCGTGCATCCAATCACCTGTATAATTATAGAATGTCCAGCCAGCCTGTCCAAGAGATAAACCTGCAGTGAACTTTGAAACTGTTCAGAATAAATGCAAAACAATATATTGACTGTTGAATTTTAATGTCAAAACAAAGAGATGCAAATAATAGCTGTGATGTATGTGATTGCAAGAGATTACATGTAAGATAAATCTAACTGTAACAACCTACTTTTAATCATTCAACAAAATTGATGAAAAACCTTATCATTTGGATTGAACGAATGATCACTATTTTTAATATCTGAAACATCACATATGGATAGTATTTATAAATGAATTATCCCAACTCATAATAAAGCATGAAGACAAAAGATATCAACACCTATTATCTTGTCAAGATAAATAGAAGTTAAATTAAGACATCATACACAAGAAGCTAAAGTTGTAATATGCATTCTGTTCCATTGAAGTCTGTGAATTAATTGTCCATACTTCATCCCCAGGCCCAGATGATTTCTTTACAAAACAAAATATGAGTTTTTAAAGGGTTCAGAAAGGTAACTGTCTTATCTTATGAGATAAGATACAATCATATGTTGATTACAAAAATAAATGGGGAATATAACCACCCTAGATCACACTAAATCTTTAAAAGCTAAAAAAAAATTGTTCTTGTTTATACAAAAATGGATCATAGATATGGCTAACAAGCCCCAAAAATGCTTCAGACAACTTGGTCACCATAGACTCCCAGATATCCTGAAAGGAAAAGATAAAATAAAGAAATTTAGATATTCATTTAACCACAATTTTCCAAATTTCGAATTAGAATAAACTGGCTACATAATCTGTTGATTCTATAGCTAGTCTATTTTATGAACGAAATCTAAATTATTCAATAAAAAAAATATAACACTATTTTAAGATAAAAATAAATCTTACCTTTAACTATAAAATCAAATCAAATCACATGATCTCAGAATTTATTACTGCTGTTGCAGTCTCGACATTTTTTAATATGATGTTCCTTATAGTTTTCAAGTGCTTCCCTTGTCCCTTAACAATATACCTGAGCCTGCGATTTACATCTATTAAGGGATCGACCTGATCAGTAAGGGATTTGATCTATGACTGTAAAATGGGTATATCTCTGTAATACTTATCAATCCAGAACAGACACATTTTTCATTGTAACTGTGTGACGGTCGATTGAGAATACCCACGGTTGTGTACCGGAGCATCCCCAATGTGGCCTGTATATTTGTCACCAAAATTAATACCAAGAAACCCTTCACTATGCTTCAGACAAGGTAGAATATTATCCATGAAATTGTAAGACTGGTCGAGGTGTGTTTGGAAGGAAGGAGGGTCTTCTTCGGCTAGAAATGCATCAATCGCAGAATCCAAGCTCTCATGGATCTCAATCGTCTTGATCAAGCTCACATGAGGGTTTGATTTATTTCATGTGTTCCTCGAGATCAGCCTTCCTGCCCTCTTATTTTTAAAACTTAAATCGATATCACCCTTAGATGGCTTGCTAACAGGCTTGTTTGCATTTTTGGCAGAGGTGTTAGGCTGTGCATCTTGTTCATGGGTCTGCTCAGCAACTTTCGAGTCGGGTAAAGGCTTACTATGGGTGGTCATAACACAGGCCCATGTAGATGAAGGGAACACTCTGGGATAGACTAACGTTTCCTCAATCACGTGTTTGTCAACCTCTACAGCATATGAGTTAGCGAAACCATTTCGGGTTAGGAACCAATCCCAGTCATCATTCTGTAACTTCAATATTTGTGCAAGCATAATTTTTATAAAACCATGGTTGAAAAGGCTTGAATCCAAATGTTGCTTCTTATACCTCTTAGCCATTTTATACAGGCTTCTCCACAGGTAATAAGGAATGTTTAATGGAAACCCTATGAAATTCATGAGCAAACGCAGGTGATATAGAAAGACAAAACCAAAATGTCCTTCACACGTCATGAACTATTTTAACAGTACAAGTAAACCATGCCATCGGGTTTTCAATAGGGACACTGGCATACCTTTGTCACAACCATTGATCTTTTGAGATGTAAAGAAAAGACTCCACGAAACCTCATCGACCTTGGCATTCTTGAACCACTTATGCCCTCTCACAGAGAGACTTGTTTCTTGACTTAAAAAGTCCTCTGTGACTTCAAGTTGAATGTCCCCCACCTTGTCTCGACATCCATTAATGAGAGGGCGAATTCTTGAGCGGTTTGAAGGTTAAAGTCGTGGAATATCTCAAGGAAAACAAGCTAGTCATGACCCTCGAGATCCTCCCTTGCATCATCACACAAGAGCAAGGTCTGAGTGTCGTTGGGTTCAATCCTAAAAAATGGGGCCATGGGAATTAGACAAGCAAACACCCAAACACAGTGCGTATGGAGGGTTTCTAAGAATAGACCAGAGGTATACTGCAGACCCAAAACTCATCAACAATCTATGGCAAATGAGAAGAAGATTCTCAACCAAAATATAGGCATTGTTTGAAATGAATGTGAAGGGTGTTTGAAAAACCAAGACTAAGCTTTGAAATGATGGGATCACTGTGATCGAACTGCCACCTCCCACATAGTACAGGCCATGACCAGGTGCATTAAAAATTTAAAATGATTGCACAACAAGGTGGGTTAGGTTCTAAAGTTTAGGAGAAGGAAAATTATAAACCAAAGTGTAGTGACAAGGGAACGTATGACCAAGGACAAAACAAAAATATTGATGGTTAAATTAAAAGGACCTTTGTTGATTCATATAAAAATCCATAAGCATGCTTGACATTCAAGGAGGGAAACAAACAGAATGAGCTTCACAACAAAGAACAAAGACTTTATTAGCCAAAATGTTGAGCCATTTTCCTTTCATAAACTTTTAAATAGAGTGGTAATACAATCATAAGTTTTAATGCTTCGTTTTCATGCTTTCAGTCATGAACGAAGCATGGAAACAAAAGCAGTAGGAATAACCAAAAACAGTAGGAATAGTCGATCTTCTAGGAGTCATGCCCTAAACCCCATTGGTCATATTTTCCTCTAAAATGAGGGCCTTATGAACTACACCATGCAACGTATATAAAATAAGGATCCTCACCTTCACACGAAGGTTTAATCTAAGGCCAAACACAAAACTTTTTACCTTTATCTTCTTCGTGTTCAAGTGTGGAGCATACCAAAATAGCTCCATAAATATGGCCTCATACTCCGACACCATACAACCACCCTATCGTAAGGCATTGAACTCATTGTGCTGGCACTCGATGAATTCCTCTGAAAAATACCTCTCCTGGAACCACTCCTTCAATAGTTCCCATGACATCTCTTCGACGACCATGTTTAGTTGATATAGGAGCATCTTCCACTATAGAAGAGTGCTCCCATTCAACTGAAATACTTCCACGCATACCTTCATGTTGGAGGTGTAGTCACGAAGTGCAAAGTACATTTTCATGTTCTCCAACCATGCCTCGACGACTGAGCCATCCGTGGCACCCATGAAATTGGAAAACTTAACCTTATCAAGTTATCTATGAATGCTACCACTTCCATCTGGAGCGCATTGTGAACTCTCATTGGGTACAAGAGCCCTGGCCTCATCCATATGTACTTGGTTAATCAATGCCTCTGACATCCTCTGAAAGTACCTCATCAAACCAAACACATACCCCAAAACAATCTACTCCTATCCAATGACTTGTTCTTCCCCTTCGGGGTTAGACCCCTCCAGCGTGGATGCTATTGGAGGTGTCCCACCTCCTCCCCTAGAACCACATTGTCTACCTCCACGACGTCCTCTAACAACGATTACCTACATGGACACATTTCAATTTTATAGTGGAAGGCATAATGATCCCAATTCGTCAATTTGAACCCACTCTGATACCACTTGTAATGACCCCTCTGTTACGACAACAAATAGAGATTTAGAAATGGGTTATTTTTTTATTTTTTTCATTAGAAATTTTAAAATTGTCACAACATAAATTAATAGCAATACAAGTGACACATCATCATAATCAATAACAACACAAGCAAATGCATTAACATAAATAATAGCGAAAAATGATCAACACATAAACATAAATAGCGACGTCGTTCAACACATCACACTCAATTGAATAAAAATATAAATAATGATCAAACATATCACTGAATAAATAAGGAACTACCTAACCAACATATCCTACATGGATAGGACCTCTAGGACACATAAGAAATGCTCAAGCCTAGGATTCATTCAATTTATTTTGACCATTTAAGGTCTCAGGGTTGGCGATTGTTTTGAGGAACAAGGAGGTGTCTAAATCCCACTAATCCAATCAATCTGAAAATCAACTAGATCAATCAATCAATTTTAATCATCAATTATTCATGGCGCGACAAAAAATTCTACTACAACATACATGAATTTAGATGACGCATTTACCACATATGGATTATTCCAATGATAGTCGAACTACAATTCTCATAAATCAAATTAATTTCATGGTGCAAGAGTAATCATCAACTTTATTTTCATGGCTCAAGAGTAATCATCAACTTTATTTCATGGCGCATGAGTAAGCTAATTACTTTATCAATCATACATCAACATTAATTTCATGGCATGTGATTAATCTAATTACTTAATTAATCATACATCAACATTATATTCAAGGCACATGAGTAATATAATTACTTAATTAATCATACATCAACATTATTTCAAGGCGCATGAGTAATCTAATTACTTAATTAATCATAAATCAACATCAATTTCATGGCACAAGAATATTCATCAACCTTAATTTTGTGGTGCAAGAGTAAGGATCAATTTTATTTTCATGGCGCAAGAGTAAGCTAGCTACATAACTCATCATCCATAAAAATTAATTTCATGGCGTAAGAGTAATCTAGTGACCTAATCAATCATAGGTCAGCAAGGACTCAAAGATGACCTAAAACTCTAGTTTAAAATTAAAAGGAATCAAAAATCTTATCTAAAACGATGTATGGGAACTCTGGGATTATTTAAAAATCCATATTAGTTTTAAAGGAAGGATCCCATCTTCCTTTAACAATACATGTGAACTTCAAGGATAATTAAAAATCCATATTAAATTTTTTAAAGAAAGGACCCAATCTTCTTTTTAATAAAACATGAGAAATTCAAAACTACATCAATGTTCTTAAACAAGGGTCGATACATTTTCATATCCATCTAAGTAGTATGTAGATCAAGTGCTATCAAATGTAAAGGTAAGGACTCTATGTTGTCTTGTAAATCAATTAAGGAACCCAAGGAATACCCCACTAAAACAAGCAATCCCTATGTTATCTTTAAAAATTCATTAAGAAAAATGGAGGTCATCCAAAATCCTTACATAAGGATCAAAATCTAGCTCATAGGTCAAGAAGGAACCATCACATTAGAGAAAATGAGTGTTAAAAGATATTGACATTAATTTTCTTCTAGGTAAAATTTATAAAGTAAAATGTTGCAATATAGCTCAAATTAATTCATTGGAAGAAAATCTCTAAAGGACATTCACTACAGGAGAAGTTCATCATAATCACTGGAAAATATCTATGAGGTAAATCCACCTCGGGAGATAACTTATTAAAAAAAATTTAGAGAATACAAAAATGCTGGGAGAGATCGCTACATGAGAGGTCTTTGCAAACTCTGGAATAATACACAGAGAGTTGGGAAAAATCTCTATGGGAGAGGGGCGCACTAGGGAAACCTGATTTATGTCATAGGATTTAGTGAAGAGGAAGGGCACATAGATGCATTCCCGATCTCTGTCAATGGAAGAGCAAGGGATGGCGTACTCATTAAATAAGAATTTATCAAGGAAAAGAGCAAGAAAGGTGCACTCAGCAAATCAAATTTTGTCAAGGAAAAGAGAAAATAAAGGCACACTTAGAAAATCATATTTTTCAAGGAAAAGAGCAAAGAGAGGCACACTCAGCAAATTGGATTTTGTTAAGGGAATGAGCGATGAGGAGGCATCAACATTTGGTTTATACATTTTATACATACAAGTGTTTATAGTAACCTAAAAACAAATGCTCAAAACAAAATGTGGGCATACTTAATTCATGTATACAACTGCTTAGTAGCGAATTAGAGAGAAAGATTCTTCTAGTAGATCAATGTGGGGCCCACATAATTCAATCTACCGCAAAGATATAGTACATAAGGTATTACATGTAGTACATGGGCAGATCCATGGTGATTGTGCATTTCATCAATGCTTAAGATTCAGTTTTAACAAATTTCAGACTAAGCTTGCATTGCCATCCCTACAACTAACCAATGCTAGACAATGTTATTCTTTAAACCATGGTCAAAGGTTGTGATCATTTAGAAGAACATGAGAAAAATAAAATAAAAATAGGAGCAACTAACGCAAATCCATTGCTCAGTTGCAACACAAGAATATCAACTTTAGCTCAACATTAAACTTATCAAGGATTCATAACAACTCAACATCAAATTTTCAATTACAGTTCATGGTGATGTCTAAAAACTCATTTATAACTTAATATTATTACAATTATAATCCTGGGGAAGAATATCGTAACCAAAGAGGGAGAAATCGAATATGTTCTGCTGTGATGGTGCTCCTTTCAATATACCACTTGATAATCATTGAGACTTCAATGGTAACTCCCAGCCAATGCTAGGCGTACTCTTCTTCCCCCTTACCCCCCAAGCCGCAAAGGGGCCACGCACAAAAACCCAAAAAAATACTCTAGCTTCGAGCTTGCCTCGCAAGGCAGAGCCACCACTCTCTCTTAATTTGGGTATCACTACCCTCACAAGTAAAACCAATAAAAAATTTCATAGCGTAACTTTACCCATCACCCGTCTCATCCATTTCACATCTTAAGCATTTGTTTTATAGAATTTTCTCAATGACACTTCCCAACCATTTGCACAATTAATTCTCTCTTTAATTAAATAATTTAGAATTATTTCCCCCTTACACTTGTCACCCTCTCCCCAACTTGCACAACTATATACATATTATAATTTAATTAAAAGTCAGATTCCCTAGCCCTTCCTAAAAGTGCTCCTTAATTCGCTCCTATTTCTCTATTTATTCCCCATATTCCCATTTAATGTTTGACGCCTTACTAAATCTGAGATGAGTTAAAATGGGGTCATCTTATAGTTATACCAATCTTAACTAGACTCTAGATACCATTCATTGTGTACACCTATTCTTTTATGTTTTATTCCTTTCTTATCTTAATTTTCTAATTTGGTATTTTCTTTCACACATGCGTATTATTTTAATTCTTTAGACTAAATTGTTTTTTTCTTAATTTCTTAAATTGATTTACCTCATTCCCATTTTTATTTAATTTGTAATTTAGTTTTAGTCTTCTTACAAACTTAGAATTAGGCTTAAATTTTTTAATAGGATTAGAATTTCATTTGAGTATTCATAATTAATAATTTCAATCCTTAAGTAATTAATTAAATCTGGAAATGCTTAAAGATTTTACAAGATTTTATTATTCTCCCAAGGTTTTCTAGGCTACCCAAATTCATTGACTCAATTGTTACTTTTGCGACATGCCTTTCAAGATGCACTCCATTCTATAATGGTGACACATTCCCTTGACTAGTTTTGGTAGTTGTCCAACCCTTGGAGTCAGCACTCCCTTCGGGAGACCTTGTGAGAGACTAAGGGCTTCTAAGGAATAAGGACCCTGCCTTATTGTGCACCCCTTAGAAATCTTCATGAGCGACTATCTCAGTCTTCCCTCCAAACATCATGGACCTCTCGAACTATATAACAGTTAACCTACAATTAAAGCCACAGTGGGAGTTCTAGTAGGCTGTGACAGGGACTTTGCCACACCTCTCCCATAATATCTTATCTATGTGCATGGCCCCTTTACTCCTTATGTGAATCATATTAGCAAGAATTTTTCCACTTACATCCATCAATAAACCATTTTCAATGATCCATATATAAAATCACACTACAATAGATCATATGTCACATATGCATAAATGAAATACTAAAACCAATAAAATCCACTCCCTGACTCAATCTAGAGTCCAAGGTGGTCCATTGATTCCATCAACATCCACAATTTGTCAAGTGTCCTACACTCTCATGGAGAATCGTAAATATAATCTGTCTATACACATATATAAGATAAAATTAAATCATAATCCACCAATATCATCATAATAATCCATAAGAGAAACACATAACCTTGTACTATAACTAGATTACTTGAACACAATTGTCCTCAAAGAATAATTCAATAAAATGTGTTCAAAAGAGAGGGATGTTACATACACCCCCTCTTGTTTTAAAATTTGTCCTGAAGTTGTACAATATATAAAATGTAGTAATAAAAGTGTCTGCCAAAATCCATATGTCTAATCTATCAAATAAGTAAGGAAACTATTGATGCATATCATATGCATCCTCCCATGTAACCGAGTGCAAACTATAATTGTCCCACTGGACCTTGACCTGATCCAATGTTTCATGTTGTAGTTGTTGAATGTGATGGTATATAATGCATATTTTACCCACCGTGAGTGCACCCTCATTTGACACCTGCAAGGAACTCATTTCAATCACATGTGTAGGATCACTAACATAATGTGTCAAAATAGATACATGAAAAACATCGTGCATTCGCCTCAAAGAATCAGGAAAGGCTAGTTGATAGACCATGGGTTATTTCTTTTCCACAACTTGTAAAGGTCCCACAAACCTAGGAGACATTTTATCACACTTTCCAAACTTAATCAAAATCTTGTGTGGTTTCACCCACAAGCAAACTCGGTCGTAAACTTCATAATTGTGGTGAACGCGAATTGCGGTCAACGCAGTGCGCATCAGCATAAATCTTTTGTCAATCTTGTGCTTCTTTAATCCTTTGTATTATCATTTTCATTTGTTCTTCCATTTCCTGGATCACTTCGAGTTCTACCAGGACCCTATCCTCAAGTTGATCCCAACTCAATGGTGTATGACATGGTCTCCTGTAAAGAAACTCAAACGATTCCATCTTAATAGTTATTTGATAGTTTTTGTTGTATGCAAACTCTACCAGTGGAAATAACTCTTCCCAATACTTTTGTTGGTCCATTACATACATACACAACATATCATCCAAAATTTGGTTCGTTCTTTATGTCTTCATGTCGGTCTCAGGGTGATACGTTGTACTAAATTTCAGTTGTGTTCCCAAGCCCTCTTAGAAACTATTCCAAAATTGTCCTATAAACACCGATCCTCTATTGGATATGATCCTTTTTGGCATGCCATGTAATCTAACAATATTGTTGATAAAAAATGTAGCTATGTCTAGTGCCTGATACGATGTACAGACATGAATAAAATGTACACTCTTCATCAGAGTGTCAACTACCATGAAAATCGAGTCATTCCTCCTTGCATTCAATAGGATTCCAACAATAAAGTCCATCAAAATGACCTCCCATTTCGATTATGGAATATCGGGTGGCTGTAGTAATCCTAACAGATGCATGTTTTCATCTTTCACTTGTTGACATACATCTCACCATGTAGACAACTATGTTTGCTTTCATCCCTTTCCAAAATAATAAAGGCTTTAGGTATACCCTCATCTTCATGACTCTTGGATGAGCCATGTACACTATGATATGTGCTTCACTTAAGATCAGGATTATTAATTCGTTGTTAGGCAGTACGTAAATCTTGTTGTTATACCTCATCAATCTGTCATTGTCCAATGTATAACCCTCAAACTTTGGTACCATCATGGTGTCTTGTTTGATATTTTCCTTAACCTCTTTATACCATTCATCATCAATCTGTATAGTTATAATCCTTTCTTGAAGATTCGTCCAAAGAGGTATCACCAAGAACATGTGTGGTCTCTGACTCAACATATCGACCACTCTGTTTACCATTCTTTTTATGTACATGATCTCAAAATCATATTTGTAAAGTAATTATGACCAACCCCTTTGTCTTGCGTTCAAGTCACTTTGCGTAAATATGTGTTGCAATCCACAATGATCTATTTTTAGGTTGAATTTTTGTCCAATCAGATATTGTCTCAACACTCTCAAGGCATACCGAATGGACAATAAATCTAAATCATGCATTACATAGTTCTCCTCACGCTTTCTTAATTTCCTCAATATGTAAGTGATCACTCGACTGTATTTCATCAATATGTTGGACACACCGACTACACTGAGAGGGGTGTCAGGCTGCTAAATTGAGGATTTGAATGACCTGAAACAGTAAATTGTCAAACCAGGGTTGGTAAACTTTGAGCTGCTACACTGTATGTGCGGGTAAGGTTCTAGTCTCTATCTGAATGCTATCCTTAGAGGAAAACACACACTTATCCTGAGAACTTGAATCTTCATGACTATCTTAAAACTGAGCATTTCCTATTTAAGTCATCAATAGAAAATAGTCTTATACTCAAATGCTAGTACTACTATTTCTATTCAAAAGTGTGGTTCCACAAGATTATTTTACCTCTATGTCCAATCATCTACCATCATCATTTCTGTTTAAGTCATGACACAAAGAGTATTCTCGAAAATGTATTCATTCTGAGCATCAAAAATAAATCTAATTCTGTCTACAGGAAAACAGAGTACTACCCTAACTACTGGTACCAGGATCTCCCTTTGATTTAACTGTAATCTAACTCTTCCAAGTAAGCAGGGTAACTAACTGTCTAACAAAGCAAGTTCATTCACACTCTAATTTATGCTCGAATTGAAAATGAAAAGCCAAACAAACCACGTTCATGCTCTTAAACCCTACAGGCATCAGTTATGCATTCAATACCCATCAACACAAAAGATAACAGTATGCTGGAACGATTCAATTGAAGAATAGATAAACACGATTCTGAAGCAACTAAATCAATGACACACTATGAGTTGTAGGTATACCATTCATGTAAGAAAATGCTAACACACTGAAACAACTAAATCTATGATCGTTAAGCTACCTCGTATGCAAGTTCTAAAACACTGAAATGAACTAATTCTGAAACAGAGTAACACGGCGACTTGAACCAGTTTGGAGGGCCCAACCAAACGGTACAAATGCCGGAGGAGAGAACCAGAACTAACTACAACATTCTATGCAAACATTGTATAATCTTTACGCTCCATTAACTCAAAAGAGAATGCTTCAAATCATATATCAGTCGAATAGCAAGACGCAGCAGTAGTTTTGATATTCAAAAATGCGTGTCCATAACATAATCCAACAACCTGTTCTCAGGAGTGATCGTGGGTTTATATAGAAATCCTACTCATAACAGTCTAAAACAACGATACATAAAACAAACAGGTCCCCCTGTTCATAACAGTCTTGGAATCAAGTTTTAAAACGTACTTCACATCTTCATGACACATAGTGTCATGAAGTGTGAACGATGAAGAATCATGGCCCAGGTTTATCATTATGCCTTCAAGCACCCTGTGGCGATGACTCCAGCTGTCATGCGAATCTCTCTGTCTTCCATTCGGAACATAACGCACAGATCTTTGAGTGGCTCCATTGGTATCTCCACGGGTACGAGTTGGTACCTGGTACCGGCATCCTGTTCCAAAAATAGCAGTGGTACCTAACCCAAGCGACATTAGTTCCAATATTAATTTAAAGCATTAAAGTGCATAAAAATAGTTTGAAATGCAAAGATACCTTAAGTAACCCCATTGAATGGTAGGGAGATGTTAATTATGTCAAAACCAGGCCAAAAGGGTGGTGCTGGCATATAAATGGAGGTCTGTGGAATATAATATAGGCAAAAAACATGATCAAAACCGGAGACCAACAAGGGGGTGGGTCAACAGTGTAGGTCTATTTTTCCCAAACTTCCCTCTTACACAAAACTCATTAGTAAGCAATCACCATTAACTCATTACTCATTGTTGTCATTTATAACCAGCTAAAGGAGAACACATATCAGCAACATATATCAACAATGTATCATCAACTAATCATCACCACAAGGAACACAAATAACACAAGATGTATGTACAATTTTATTTTTATTATAGACTACAATCCTTGGGGTTTTTCAACAACAATTGAATACAATACAACTCTACAAGAGCACTAGCTCTATAATTCAAGACTCATCTTACAACCTCAGCACAAACTAAGCTGAGGAAAAAATCCTCAACAGATATCAATATGTCATAGGTGCGTGACCTATCAATAGTGCAACACGTGTATGTACGCGCCCTACCAATAGTACAGCCTACGTATCCCTTCTGAGCAACTTAGGGTTTTCTCTTCATCACACACTCAGATCCTCTGCAACCTGCAATCGCATTCTCTTTTGTCTTTCACTGTCCAATCTGACCCACAGGAAGTCACAACACATCCAAGCTCTCCAACAACTTACTCATGCACCTCAACCGTACAATATGAATGCTAGTCAACGATGTATAAGAATTCAACATACTATAACAATCATATTATCACTGAATCATAGTAGTGCTTCTCACTCCATCAACCAACACAAACCACATCAAAACATCCATACCAATAATTCCTTAAGCATTCACCATAGAACAAAGAAGAGTATCCATCAAGACAACAATATAATCATTCTAGAGTTTTTATGCAAGATCTGAGCCCATAAAATGCAGATCAGGAACCTACTTCAGTCTTCAAGAGCCCATCATCAGCTCAACCACCAATCTCCATGAATTCATCCATTGTACGCGCCATGTATTCATACAGACCGCATATGTACACGTCCTGACCCACTACAACCCACATATACCTCAGAAACTAGGGTTTTTGAACTTCCGAGACTTTGTTCGTCATGATCTCAGACGTGCTGAAACTTTGATGCATCCATGAGATCCTCCATACTTTCTCTCTCTCTCTCTCTCTCTCTCTCTCTCTCTCTCTCTCTCTCTCTCTCAGAATAGATCTTCAATCATGCTCAAGAGATACACACAAAATATACCCTTCACAAGAGACCCTTGCCTCTTATTTATACTCTTCATCTTCAAGGTCACTTAACCTACTTCAAGGTCACTTAACCCATTTCTAGGTCACTTAACCGATTTTCCTCATTTTAGGGTTAACTACTTTCCATAAATAGAAAGTTTTCCATTACTTTATCATTTTAATAATCTTCCTCGATTTTGTCACCTCACTTTATCATTTAAA
The DNA here is from genome assembly GCA_009831015.1 of Picea engelmannii. NCBI lineage: Eukaryota > Viridiplantae > Streptophyta > Pinopsida > Pinales > Pinaceae > Picea > Picea engelmannii. The sequence goes on from ML778468.1 coordinate 755,312, forward strand.
TAGTCTTCTTGACTTTGTCACTTTACTTTATCATTTAAATACTAATTTCTTCTTTGCAAACTTCTTGACTTCTTTGACATTTTGGGGCTTCAAGCCAACATATGAGGGTCCTTCATCTTCGTAGGGCCACAACTCTCAAACTATAAGGAGTTATGTGACATTCCACATACCACCGAAAATGGCATGACAAGAACTATCCATCTAGGATATTTTCACCAACAACTTCACTAATCTTCATCTCATTATTCCACAATTAAGCATGGGTTCTCCAACCATACTTCAAGGATAACTCAACCATAAAGTGTCTTACCGTGAGGGATTTCACCATAAGGGGACCACTTTGGAGTTCATCCATTTTTACACCTTACCAACCATGATAAGACAATAATGATTCATCATTACATCACTCCAACTATGCATCATATATCAAGGAAACCACATCGATCCATCTTCATCTTGGGATCATGTATCAATGACAACTCATTGATCCATCTTCATATATGCATCATATAAATGACAATTCATTGACCCATCTTCATCTATGCATGACATCATATGACTATGATTCTACTTGACATCTATCCATTCTCATCAAGGACAATACATATTACCTTTGACATCAATCATCAATCAATCAATCAAATAAATCAATTGAACCATTGGTATCGATGATAAAATGATCCAAAAATCTCCCCCTTTAGCATTGATGGAAATACCAACATTGATGCCAACACCAATAATCGATGTCAACATGTAGACAAGGCATTTTCTACATCAATAGTCATCAATCACATCCATGTGACTATCTCTCCACATCAATAATCATCAATCACATCAATGTGACTATCTCTCCCTCTTTGACATCAATGGAAAATGGTCATTCTCCTCTTCTTGGGGCTGCTCCCCTGCTTGAGCTCTCCTTGGGGATGCTCCCCCTGCCTGAATGCTTTTGATCTTCCTCTGAATAATCTCTCCCCTTTTTGAACAAGGGATATCAATCTGTTGTAATGTTGAATATATATTTCTCATGCTACCTCTATGACCATCCCTCTCCCTGGAATTATGCCTCTATTCTCTTTCTTAAAATATAGGGTTCTTTCCTATTATGCATCTGATAAATATCTCCTCCTAGAATCATGGGGGGAAGAATGACTCCCCCTACGGGTATTTCTCCCCCTATCTTTTCTGCAATATGAACAATATTCTACCACATGAAGATCCTTGGACCTGTCCATGCATAAAACACATGCCATACAAAACATCATGAAGCAAAAGATATGTCAATAATGAAATAGACAACCATGAAAAAAATATCAACTAAGTATATCATGTACCAAAATGTGTTCCCATCATGCACAACACCCATGTACATCAACCATGTACATCAACACCATACAATGTACCATAGTAAATCATCAAACATATGACTCCATCAACATGACAACCATGTGCATCTACCAATATGCCAACCATGTGCATCAAAACAACTGTCATATCATCAATGATATACCTCTACCATGAACCAAGTGCCATAACCATGAATTTCAAATGAATACCAATTGTTGTTATAATAAAGTAATACCAATGGTGTACTTTTATCCAAGTACTCATCATCCAAACATATACCATTTATGAGTGTACCAAACCTGTACATCAACATGTATCACCACATGTACTAAGCAAGTACACCAACCATGCACCAATACCACAACATGATGAATCCTCATACATGTATGCAAAATCCTCCATAAACATGTGCCAATCAAACATCAACTATAGATAAATCTATGGCTCATCAATGATGTACAACATGATCAACTCACCAACTACATGCCCTAATATGTATCTCATCCACATGCCAAATGCATGCACCAAGATATTCATCGAATATGCTTCTAATCACAAGATATATTAATGAAACTCAAATATGTACCATCCATGTGCTCCAACAACTTCAATCCTTCATTCACTATAGAAAATACTAAGAATCCAACAATACATGTTCTAGGAGTATGCTTCAATAGATCGATGACATCTCTAGCTAGCATCATCATGATATATCATATAATGAAGGTGCCATAACTTCACTTCCACACCCAACATTGTTGTTCAACAAAAAAATGCCTCAATCCACACTCATGTGTTAGCGCAATGCATCCAAGATGGACTTTCATTATTTTTATTATCTATTTAAATAATCCAATATAGAGTCATGAAAAAATGCAGCAAACAGTGTCAGAACCTGCAACAAACTATGTCAAACCCTACAATACATAGTTATACCATCACATCAAGTTGCAACCCTTGTGCATTGTCTTTTTTCCAAGGCTTTACCGCATATATGCAGCCTACTACATACACAGATCGCATATGTACACGACCTATTCAAGGTCAGCACGCATATGTATGTGACTGTAACCACTATCACCCACGTATTTTCAGTACATGACACACTTGAGCTTCCTTCAAGGCTTCCATTCTTCTCTAGTTGTTCAGTCTTGTTCACCAACTTCTGAAGGTGTCCCTGCTTCTCATAACTTGAGCTCTGAGCTTCCATATTTTCAAGGATGTCTCCCTTCCTTAATTCATTCCTTCTTATAGTCATGCTATGTGAAGTACTCATCATGGAATTTCTTCTTGTGTTCCAACAATCCTGAGATTTGTGGCCAAATCCACTACAGTTGTAGCATCTCATGGTGTTACAATGAACAACAATGTGTCCTACTTGATCACATCTCCAACACCTTATGGTGTTATGAAATCTTCTTTCATTTCTCCTTGCATACGATATACACTCCAAAGCTTTGTGATCATATTCATTACAAGAATAACATTGACGATGAAAAATGATTTCATACCTTTTCTTTGGTGTCCATATTATTTTAGGTGTAAGGATGGCTTATTGATGTCTTCCTTGCTTTTTTCTTTTGAAACTTTCCTTGCCTTGTGTAGATGGTTGATTTGAAACATTGTCTTCATCCTTTGAGGGACTTACCTCATGATTCTTTAAGGTGCTTGTTTCAGCATGTGTAGCTTCTCCCTTGTATCCAAGACCTGATTTATCATATGGTGATATTTGAATTTCCACGATCTCATTCAAGATTTGTGAGCTATTAAAGAATTTATTTTAATTCTCTACTTTCTTTCTAATATCAACAACTTTAGCTTCTAGATTATGACATGACTCTTCCTTTTCATTTATTTGATTCTTCAAGAGTTACTCTACCCTTTTGGCTTCTTCAATTTGGGTCTTGAGATAGACAATACTTTCAAAAAAAATTCTAATCTCATCATCTACCTTCTTATCTTATTTTTCATTCTTTAATCTTGTGATCTCTTCTTCCTTTTATTTTAATTGAGTCTTATTACTCTCTTCCTATTCTTTGAGCATTCCCTTTAACTTCAAAATGTGCATTTGACTCTTCTTAAGAAACTTCTTAGTGTTATCTGAAAGATAGCTATAGTCTATATAATAATGGTCATTCCTATATTGATATAAACCCTCTTCAACTTTCTTTTGAAATTATAATAGTTCTTATTCTCTTCTTTCTATGGGATAAGTACCATCAAACTCTACACAAACCATTTCTAGATTTTCTTCTTCACTTGTAGAAAAAAATTCAACATCATCACATTTTGAATCATTGAAATCAAGGGTCTTTGAAGATTCTTTAACTTGATCTGAAATATCTTCAAGATCTTCATTTTTTCCAACATCATCACATGATTCTTTGTCTTCATTTGAAATGTCTTCAAGATCTTCCTTTGTGCTATCATCACTCGATTCTTTGTCTTCATTTGAAATGTTTTCAAGATCACATTTAGAAATAATGCATTCAATATTTTTTGGGGATTGTTTACCTTTAATAATTTTGATGGAGTGGTCTTCAATATCTTCCTTCTCCTTCTTGCTTTGATATGTTTCCTCTAGCTTTAGCCATAGATCCTTGGTGGAAGTGAATTGTCCCATGCTCTCTTTGATAGGGCTTGAGAGTCCTCTAAGAATGGTCTTGAGAGCCAATGCATCATTCTTCTTTCCTTCCCTATGAGATGCAAACTTTGACTTGTTCTTGAAAGAATCTGGTCCACCAATGGCTGCCTTCCAAATACCTATTCCCATTTCCTTCAAATGTACTCTCATCTCTATTCTCCAAGTAGAATAGTTTTCCTCATCAAGGATTGGAACTTCATCATCCATTTGTGTGTTCATGGATCTCCTTCAAGCTTGTTAAGGCTCAAACTGATACCAATTTTTGGACACATTGACTACACTAAGAGGGGGGGGTGCATAGTGTAGGGATCTTTTTCCCAAACTTCCCTCTTACAAAAAAATCATTAGCAAGCAAACATCATTAACTCATTACTCATTGTTGTCATTTATAACTAGTTAAATGTGAACACACATTAACAACATATATAAACAATGTATTATCAACAAATCATCACCACAAGAAACACACTGGACATAAGATGTATATACAATTTTCTTTTTATTATGGACTACAATCCTTGGGGTTTTTCAGCAACAACTGAATAGAGTACAACTCTACAAGAGAACCAACTCTATAACACAAGACTTGGGTTACACCCTCAACACCAACCGATATGAGGCAAAAATCCTCAACAGATATCAATCTATCACAAGTACGTGACCTGTCGATAGTGAAACAAGCATATGTATGCACCCTACCAGTAGTAAGACCCGCGTATGAATGCAACTAGTCTATACTACAACCTGCGTATCCCTTCTAAGAAACTTAGGGTTTTCTCTTCCTCACACACTCAGATCCTGTAGAACCTGTAATCACATTCTATTTGTCTTTTACTGTCCAATCTGACCCACAACCAGTCACAATACAAACAAGCTCTCAAACAACTTACTCATTCTCCTCAACCATACAATATGAATGTTACTCAATCATGTATAGGAAATCAACATACTATAACAACCATATCAGCACTAAATCATAAGAGTGATTCTCACTCCATCAACCAACACAAACCACATCACAAAATCCATACCAAGAATGCCTTAAACATTCACCACACAACTATAAACAAGAGTATCCTTTAAGACAACAATATAACCATACCAGAGTTTCTATGGAAGATATGAACCTATAGAATTCATATTTGGAACCCACTTCAGTATTCAAGAGCCTAACATTATCTCAAACACCAATCTCCATGACTTCATCCACTGTGCATGCCCGGTATTCATACATCCCTCATATGTACGCGTCCTGGCCCACTACAACCCGCATATACCTTAGAAACTAGGGCTTCTGAAATTCCGAGACTTTTGTCGTCATGATCTCAGACTTTCTGAAAATTTGATGCATCCATGAGATCCTCCATACTCTCTCTCTCTCAGAATAGATCTTCAATCATGCTCAAGAGATACACACAAAAGATACGCTTCACAAGAGACCTTTCCTCTTATTTATACTCTTCATCTTCTAGGTCACTTAACCTATTTTCCTCATTTTAGGGTTAACTACTTTCCATAAATAGAAATTTCTCCATTACTTTATCATTTTAATAATCTTCCTTGATTTTGTCACGTCACTTTATCATTTAAATAGTCTTCTTGACTTTGTTACTTTACTTTATCATTTAAATACTAATTTATTCTTTGCAAACTTCTTGACTTCTTTGACCTTTTGGGGCTTCAAGCCCACATATGAGGGTCCTTCATCTTCGTAGGGCCATGACTCTCAAACTATGAGGAGTTATGTGAAATTCCACATACCACCGGAAATGGAATGATAAGAACTATTCATCTAGGATAGTTTCACCAACAACTTCACTAATCTTCATCTCATTATTTCACAATTATTCATGGGTTCTCTAACCATACTTCAAGGATAACGCAACCATAAAGTGTCTTCCCGTGAGGGCTTTCACCATAAGGGGACCACTGTGGAGTTCATACATTTGTACACCTTATCAACCATGATAATAAAATAATGATTTATCATTACATCACTCCAACTATACATCATATATCAAAGAAACCACATCAATCCATCTTCATCTTTTCATAATGTATCAATGACAACTCATTGATCCATCTTCATTTATGCATCATATCAATGAAAACTCATTGGCCCATATTCATTTATGCATGATATCATATGACTATGATTCTACTTGGCATCTATCCATTCTCATCAAGGAAAATACATATTACCTTTGACATCAATCATCAATCAATCACTTGACATCAATCAACGGCATAAATCAATCGAACCATTGGCATCAATGACAACATGATCCAACAAAATATTCCACCTAAACCTTCCTTGGACATGTCTGTGCATACAAGGAGTTCCTTGTCCATGTCAGGGACATGTAGTATTGATTCTATTGTCAATAACCCCTTTAGCCTTTGAAATGCTTCTGCACATTTCTTGGTCCATAAAAACTTCTTGTTTTTCTTCTACAATTCTGTGATCGGATTTGATATCTTTGAAAAACCTTCGATGAACCGCCAGTAATATCATTCTAAACCCATAAAGTTGTGTACTTATTGTACATTTGTCGCTGTAGGCCATTCCATAATAGCTTATACCTTCGTTGGATCCATAATGATTCCTTCATTGGATATAACATTCCCTAAGTAATGAATCCTCGATTGGTAAAAAGAGCATTTCGACAGTTTCCCGTACAATTTGTGTTCACGTAAACAATGTAGTACTAAGTGCAAATGTTCATCATGTTCTTCTGCCATCCAATAATATATCAGTATGTCATCAATGAATACTTGAACACACTTTTCCAAGTATTCACCGAACACCCCATTCATCAAATTCATGAACACCCAAGGGGTGTTTATCAGTCCAAATGGTAAAACTGTAAACTCATAGTCTGTGAACCTCGTCTTGAATGCGGTCTTAGGAATAGTTTCCTCTTTAATTCATAATTGGTGATACCCTAATATCAAGTCAACCTTGGAAAGCACTGTCGTTCCTTTCATTTGATCAAACAAATCATCTATTATTTACAATGGATATTGGTTCCTTATCATCGCGTTGTTCGATTGATGCTAGTCAATACAAAGTCTCCACGCCCCATCCTTCTTTATTATGAAAATAATAGGCACACCCTAGGGTGACACACTTCTATGTATAGGTTTCAAGTCCAACAACTCCTTCAACTACATTTTCAACTCCTATAACTCAGGCATTGACATTTAATATGGCATTCTTGCTATCGTTTCAGTTCCATGTTTCATGTCGATTGTAAAATCCAAATATATTTCGGGTGGAAAACCTTGTAACTCTCTTGGAAACACATCAAAAAACTCTCATACTACCAGAAGGTTTTCTAATCCTTCTACCTCTCCCTTTTCGTTTAACGCTAAGATTGCATATAACTTACATCCTTTTTGCAGGCTCTTTTGTAGATATAGGGAAGAAATGAACCTCAAGGACACTCCCTGGTTTCTTCCCACAATCACTCTTCTATGTCCCTCATCATTGGTCAAACTCAACTGTTTTGTCTTATAGTTGAGTATCACATCATGCGATTTCAACCAATCCATATCGATCACGATGTCCTAAGATCCTAAGGTCATGAGATATTGGTCGAACTTTGTTACGAAATATCCCAAGTTAATGTGACATCTTGTAACCCTTCCTCCAACCTTTTGTTTGTCTCCCAAATCCATTTATATGTACCTAACATCGTCCTACTCAACTACCTTTACCTTAATTATTTTCAGATCTACACTAGAAATAAATTTCTCTTT
>ML778468.1:770554-788610 GCA_009831015.1 Picea engelmannii
TTCCCGACATAGAGTGATCCGACGGTTCATACTCTCCTTGATCTTAACGACCATTGATCCATGGATTAACACCTGATTGGTCCATGATCTCTATTTAAAGAGCATGGAGGGTCATTTGCCGATGATCGATTGTGAGAAACTCTCTTTTAAAATCTCTCTGTAATATTTTTTCTTTGCATTAATAAACTGCTCCAAGTGGTCGCGTTGGCTGGGGCCGTGGATGTTTCCCTGTAGGGGTTTTACCACGTGAAAACATCGGTGTGTTGATCTTTGATCTGGTTATGTGAGTGGTTACTGAAGGTGTTCATCCTCTATTGGAATACCTGTGTTGTCGAACAAATGCAGATCATCCTAGTGATTATTAATTGTTGCATAAATATTGTGGGCCTTGCCCAAATCTCCAACCACAGTGTATCATGTTTATCTAGTCGCTCTAGCCTTCTCAACAGGATAGTATCACTGGTAATGTGCCTCCCAACATGTCCAATATCCATTATTTGGTCCAGTACTCTTGGTCCACGAAGTAGAAGTTGTTGGCCTACCAACCTGAGTTCATGGAATGTTCTGCTAAATAGGCCTAAATTGTTGTTACTATGGGAGATGTTGCTACTGATGCAATGGTCCTCTGTAGGGGTTCCTTTTCTAAGTATCTAGTCATCGTGGTGTCATGAATGTGGATCCTCTCGACATATCTCGATAGCCTAATGTATGTCTGGCTTGTTTCTGATGTTGTTGCACACCTACCGTCATATGTCCAGTCGGTCTTGCAGTAGTCATGCCCTGACCCCCATTTGTGAACTCTTCCTCTACTATGAGGGCCTTCTGGACTGCATCGTGCAACGTCTATGAAATTAGGATCCTCACTTTCACACAAAGTTTTAATTTAAGGTTAAACACAAACTTGTTTACATTTAGCTTGTCCGTGTTCATTTGTGGAGCATACCAAAGTAGCTCCATAAATATGTCCTCATACTCTGGCACCATATGACCACCCTATCGTAAGGCGTTGAACTCATTGAGCTGGCACTTGTTGAATTCCTCAAACAAATACCTCTCCCGGAACCACTCCTCCAACATTTCCCATAACACGTCTTCGACGACCATGTTCAGTTGATGTAGGAGCATCTTCCACCATAGAAGAGTGCTCCCATTCAGCTAAAATACCACCATGAGGACCTTTGTGTTGGATGTGTAGTCATGAAGCACAAAGCACATTGCCATGTTCTCCAACCATGCCTCGACGACTGAGCCATCTGTGGCACCCATGAACTTGGAAAAATTCACCTTCTCGAGTTATCTATGAATGATACCAATTATAGATGGAGCACGTTGTGAACCCTCATCAGGTACTGGCACTCTTGCATCATCTATATCTAGCCAATTAATCAATGCCTCTAACATCCTCTGAAAGGACCTCATCAAACTAACCACATTCCCCACAACAACCTACTCCTTTCCAATGACTTGTTCTTCTCCTTGGGGGTTAGACCCCTCTACCATGGGTGCTACTGTAGGTGTCGCGCCTCCTCCCCTAGAACCACTTTGTTGTTGGAATATTGGTTGTTTTCATTGATTTCAACCCTACTCATTGGTTTTGAACCGCAAGATTGATGAAGGTATTTGGGCATGAATCACAATGCACATGCAGACACAAAAACCATGGATGGATAGTATACATCATGTTGTTTCTGGTGGTACGTGGCATGTAACTTGGATCCTCATGGTTGAGGAGAAATGAATTTTTGAATATGACAAAGTGAGTTGAAGAAGGAAGTACAGGTTAACCTTGAAGACAATTAAAGAAAAGAATTACAAAATAACAAAGTGTCAGGTTGGCCCTAATGTTAAAAGGAAGTGACATAAAAGGTATAAATACATATCATTATACATCCATTCTATAAACACAAGTCAAATTTTAAAGGAATTATGAAGTAAAGAAGGGCAGATTTCAAGGGAGGATGAAGCCTTTTGGTGATGTGTTCAAAGGTATGGTATTTACAAGTCATCTTACCATTTTATCTATAAAACAAATTCTAGAAAGATTTAGACGGTGAAATTGATATGTTATTTGTAGGATATATCTAGGTACATGTGGTAAAAATTTCATCTCTTTATTCACTATAATTTTGGAGATACACTATGTGGAAGATAGGGTTTTTGACTAGTCTTGAAGCTAGTCATAAACAAGTGTTCTAGGTAAAACAGTCATAACTTCTTCAAAGAGAATACAAATGAAGTGAGACCACTTTCATTGGAAATATTATGGGTTTTAGTCTCATTTGTACGATTTTCAGAATCTGATGTTAAATATTGAGTGCGAGACATTCTGTACAAGTTTGCTCTCCTGAATAAACCAGAATTGAATAAGGTCTACCATTCTCTCTATAACTTATTTTTAGTGAGGATTCAAGGAGTGAAAATTGGAGGTTTTTCAGAGAATACATTGAGTAATATTATCTACAGGATCAAAGTATTCCAAGAATTGAATAGTTTCAGAAGTTGGATAAGTCATAGGAAGCATTATCAGGTTATATGTGATGGTTGGTTGATGGTCATGATTTAATGTAAAGTTTTATTATCTCTCATATATTCTTGGGTGGAAGGAAGGAGAAAGGATGGATAGGTCAACACTCTCTTGATATTGGAGGATTGTATCTTCCTCTTAGAGATTTATCCCTCCCTTTATATTTGGAAGTTGTAGCTACCTTTGGAAGTCATTACTTCCCTTGAACAATAATTGTTGATTATTTCTCGTATATTGTGCATGGTGTATTGTGGTGTATTGGTGTAACTCTTATACTATTATTCATTTCTCATTGGATATAATTGAATGGTTTAAGTATAAGTTGATTTTTTTTTAAATTGTACTTGATACTGATTCACCCAACCTCTCAGTATCAACAATTGTCTACCTCCACGACATCCTCTAATCATGATTACCTGCATGGACACATTTCAATTTTATAGTGGAAGGCATAATGATGCCAAGCTGCGGGTTTCAACCCACTCTAATACCATATGTAATGACCCCTTCATTACGACAGCAAATAACCATGTAGAAATGGGTAAAACTTTTATTTTTTTCCATTAGAAATTTTAAAATCGTCACAACTAATAGAAATATAAGTAACACATCATTGTAATCAATAACGACACAAGCCAATGCATTAAGATAAATAATAGAGACAGATGATGCAACACATAAACATAAATAGTGACGTCGTTCAACACATCACATTAAATCGAAGAAAAGTATAATTAATGATCAACCATATCACTCAATAAATAAGGAACTACCTACACAACCTATCCTGCATGGTTAGGATCTCTAGAACACATAAGCAACGCTCAAGCCCAGGATTCATCTGATTGATTTTGACCATTTAAGGTCTTAGGGCTGGCGATTGTTCTAAGGAACAAGGAGGTGTGTAAATCCCACTAATACAATCAAGATGAAAATCAAATAGATCAATTAATCAATATTAATCATCAATTATTCATGGCACAACATAAAATTCTACTACAACGTACATCAATTTAGAATACACATTTACCACCTATGGATTATTCCAATGATAGTCCAAATACGATTTTCATAAATCAAATTAATTTCATGGCATAAGATTAATCATCAACTTTGTTCTCATGGCGCAAAAGTAATCATCAACTTTATTTTCATGGAGCAAGAGTAAGGTAATTACTTTATCAATCATACATCAACATTAATTTCATGGCATGCGATTAATTTAATTACTTAATTAATCATACATCAACGTTATATTCAAGGTGCACGAGTATTATAATTACTTAATTAATCATACATCAACATTATTTCAAGGTGTGGGAGTAATCTAATTACTTAATTAATCATAAATCAACATTAATTTCATGGCACAAGAGTAGTCATCAACTTTATTTTCGTGGCACAAGACTAAGGATCAATTTTATTTTCATGGTGCAAGAGTAAGATAGCTACATAACTCATCATCCATCAACATTAATTTCATGGCGTAAGATTAATCTAGTGACTTAATCAATAATACGTCAACAAGGACTCAAAGATGACCTAAACTCTAGTTTAAAATTAAAAGGAAGCACAAATCTTATTTAAAGAAATGTATGGGAAATTTAGACTAGTTTAAAAATCCATATTAGTTTTAAAGGAAGTACCCCATCTTCTTTTAACAATACATGCAAACTTCAAGGATAATTAAAAATCCATATTAAAGTTTTTAAAGAAAGGACCCAATCTTGTTTTTAATAAAACATGAGAAATTCAAGGCTACATCAATGTTCTTAAACAAGGATCGATACGTTTTCATCTCCATATAAGTGGTATGTAGATAAAGTCCTATGAAATGTAAAGGTAAGGACTCTATGATAGATTGTAAAGAAATGAAGGAACCCAAGGAAGACCCCACTAAAATAAGCAATGCCTCTGATATCTTTAAAAAATCATTAAGAAAAAGGGAGGTCAACCAAAATCCTTACATAAGGATACAATTATAACTCACAGGTCAAGAAGGAACCATCACATCAGAAAAAATGAGTTTTAAAAGAGATTGACTTTAATTTGCTTCTAGATAAAGTTTATAAAGTAAAACATTGCAGGGATAGCTCAAATTAATTCGTTGGAAGCAAATCTCTAAAGGACATTCCGAACAGGAGAAGTTCATCACACTCACTAGAAAATATCGCTGAGGTAAATCCGCCTCAGGAGGTAACTTATTAAAATTAGTTGGGATAATACACAAACATTGGGAAAGATCACTACATGAGAGGTATTTGCAAACTCTGGAATAAAACACAGAGAATTGGGCGAAATATCTATGGGAGAGCGACGCACTAGGAAAGCCTGATTTCTATTAGAGGATTGAGTGAAGAGGAAGGGTACATATATGAATTCTCGATCTTTGTCAATGGAAGAGCAAGGGATGGTGCACTCAACAGATCGGAATTTATAAAGGAAAATAGCAAGAAAGGTGTACTCAACAAATCAGATTTTGTCAAGGAAAAGAGAAAATAAAGGTACACTCAGCAAATCATATTTATCAAGGAAAATATGAAAGAGAGGTACACTCAGCAAATCATATTTTGTCAAGAGACTGAGCGATGAGATGGTCCAGACATTTGGTTTATAAAGTTTATCCATACAAGTGTTTACAACAACCTAAAAACAAATACTCAAAACAAATTGTGGGCATACTTAATTCATGTATACAACTACCCAATAGTTAATTAAAGACAAATATTCATCAAGTAGGTCAATGTGGGACCTACATAATTCAATCTATCTCGAATCTATATTACATAAGGTGCTTACATGCAGTGCATGGGAAGATCCTTTTCCATTGTTCATTTCATCAATGCTCAAGGTTATGTTTTAACAAATTCCAGGCTAAGCCGACAATGCCATCCCTATAGCTAACCAATTCTAGACAATAATATTCATTAAACCATGGTTGAAGGTCATGATCATTTATAAAAAGATGAGAAAATAAAATAAAAATAGGAGGAAACTAACACAAATCCATTTCTCGGTTGCAAGACAGGAATATCAAATTCAACTCAACTCTAAACTTATCAAGGATTCATAAACTCTCGACATCAAATTTTCAATCACAGTTCATGGCAATGTCTAAAAACCCATTTACAACTTCATATTATTACAATTATAATCCTCAAGAAAAATAGCGTAACTGGTGACACCATAATCGAATATGTTCTTCCGCGGTGGCGCTCCAAATGGGACATACACACAAAACTAGAAAAATACTCTAGCTTTGAGCTTGCCTCACAAGGTCGAGCCACCACTCTCTCTCAAGTTGGATATCCCAACTCTCACAAGTAAAACTAGTAAAAAAATCTGCAACATAACTTTACCCATCACCTGTCTCATCCATTTCTCATCTAGACCATTTGTTTTATAGAATTTTCCTAATGACACACCCCACTTACACAATTTATTCACTTTTTAATTAAATAATTTACAATTATTTCCCCCTTACACCTGTCACCCTCTCCCCAAGTTGTACAAGTAAATACATATTATAATTTAATTAAAAGTCAAATTCCCTCACCCTTCCTAAAAGAGCTCCTTAATTCGCTCCTAGTTGTCTCTTTATTCCCCATATTCACATTTAATGATTGACGCCTGAGTTGAGTTAAAATAGGAGTTGTCTTCTAGTTAGACTAGTGTTAACTAGATTGTAGATACCATTCTATGCATACACCTATTATTTTATGCTTTATTCCTTTCTTATCTTAATTTTCCAATTTAGTATTTTCTTGCACACATGTGTATTACATCAATTCTTTAGACTTAATTCATTTTTCTTAATTTCTTAAATTGATTTACCTCATTCCCCTTTTTATTTAATTTATAATTTAGTTTTAGTCGTCTTACCAATTTAGACTTAGGCTTAAAATTTTGAATAGGCTTAGAATTTCATTTGAGGATTAACAATTAATAGTTTCAATCCTTAATTAATTAATTAAATCCGGAAATGCTTAAAGATTTTACAAGGTTTAATTATTCTCCCAAGGTTTTATAGGCCACCTAGATTCATTGACTCAAGTGTTACTTTCACGGCATGCCCTTCAAGATGCACTCTATGCTCCAAGGGTGCCACTCACCCTTGACTAGTTTTGGTAATTTTCCAACCCTTGGAGTCAACACTCCATTCAGGAAACCTTGTGAGAGACTAAGGGATTATAAGGAATAAGGATCACACCTTATTTCTCTCCCCTTAGAAATATTCGTGAGAAACTGTCTCGGTCTACCCTCATGACATAGTGGACCTCTTGAACTAGGTAATCGTTAACCTACAATTCGAGCCACGACAAGAGTATTAGTAGGATGTGATAGGGAATTGCCACACCTCTCCCTCAATATCTTGTCTATGTGCATGGCGCCTCTACTCCTTGCCCTCTCAAACTAGGTAATCGTTAAACTACAATCTGATCCACGATGAGAGTATTAGTAGGATGTGACAGGGACTTTCCACACCTCTCCCTCAATATATGCTCTATGTTCATGGATCCTCTACTCCTTATGTGAGTTATATTAGCAAGAATTGGTCATCCTACATCCATCAAGGAAACATTGTCAATGATCCATACATAAAATCACACTATAATCGATCATATGTCACATATGCATAAATTAAATACTCAAACCAATACAATCCACTCCTTGGCTCAACTTGGAGTCCAAGGAGGGCCATTGATTCCATCGACATCCACAATTTGTCAAGTATCCTACACACTCAGGGAAACTCATTAATAGCATCTATTAATACACATATATCAAATAACATTAAATCATAATCCATCAACATCATCATAAGAATACATAAGAATACATAAGCGAAACAAATAACCATGTACTATAACCGGATCACTTGCACGCAAGTGTCCTCAAAGAATAATTCAATAACATGTGCTCTCAAGAGCAGGATGTTACTAAAACCTTCTCAAATCCTTAAGTAAATGGAAGTGTAACAAGAGACAAGTTGTAGCTCTGTTCTTCCCAGGCATCGCTACTCAATCATCATAAAAATACTACAATGAATCCTATCCTATGTGTAGCACACTCGTTGTTTATTCTATTCCATAGTTTTTGAACCTTAACTTCTTGAAAGTGTTTTTGGAAGCAGCTACAACTTTGTATCTTGTATCTACTAATTTAAATTACTACCCATGTTTTGGGGTTCCTTTAATCGCTATCAAACTCACTTTCCACCAGATCTCTAAAAATATTGGTGTCAATGTCAATTAAAATTTATCCCTGAATATGGAATTATTAATTCATGCAATCTATTATACATACCTGAATTGGAAAATTTCCACCAGATCACTACCAAATTAAATTTAGCTCCTGATTTAGAAATTTGTATTGTTTCTAATAATTTATGTTATAATCAGAGTATTTAGAAAATGTATAATGATGTTGTCATGTTATTGATGATCTAAAATTTGAATTCTTTATGGGCGCTCTAAATATATTGGCAAATTCAAAATTTGGTTTTGTTAGGTCATTGTTCTACTTATTGAAATTCTGAATTTTAGAAGTTTGTGTCTACACATTGTCACCTAAATTTCATCTGAAATCCATCATTTCTTTGGGACACGCAAGAATTGTTGCAATATTGAAGTTAGAAATTTCATTGCATCCTGGTAAATCTAATTAAAATTTGGAAATTAGAACCTTTTACGATCACTATAAAAGTGATTTCAAATCGAATTGATATGTGGTATAATCACTATTTAATTGGTTACAGATCTTGATGTAAGACTTTAGTCGTATCTATTTGTTGAAAAATCCTATTTTTGAATATAATTTTGTCACTACATAGTTAATGGGAAGCTACTGCTATAGCGGGAAAACCCCCCTATGGACTACACTAGGGTTCAACATGTAAAAATATCTAACCATCAAAAATTCTGCTACGTTTTAATAACTACCCCGAATATACCCCACAATCATGCATAAAATACAAAGTGAAAATATCTAGTAACTCTACCTTAAACCTCATGTCCGATGTCGATCCTTTCACGTTCAATAGATCCACTGACTACAAGTCTCCTTCTGAGGATGACCACTTTCACAAACATAAAAACAAGGAAATACGAACATGCATCTTATATATGAATTAGTGGGTTAGATTTCAACATAAAACATCAATCAAACATAAAAATTGAACACATCATATTTCGGGACAGAAAAAGTATTCCTTTTATTAATATCACAAAGTTTACTTACAATGAGATCGATGACTTCTCCTCGAACCTGGTCCAGGATCCTCTTCACCAAGCTTCAACTGTGCTTCCATGCATCTTTCTCCTCTCAACCTCTCCTTAGGGAATGGAATAGGCTTATGATGGAGGAAAAAGGCAAGAATGGGAAATTCTAGCACAAAACTTACAAGGTGGCTGGAAATTGTTGGCGCAAGGAGGGAATGTGAAATGGAAAGAGTTTCACTATTCTTATGATTATGTTAGGAATGAGACCCCAACACCTCCTTTTATATGAAAAAAGGATGGTTATTCGGGTGGGTGATGGGCTATAGGCGGTGGCACAATTGGAAAACTACCCAATAACCCATAATCTCAACGAATTCCTTGCGAATTTTTAGTTTTTTTAACTTTTTTGGGTATATGTGGGTTGTAATGGTGAATATAGCATACGTACATGAGTTTTAGTGGTGAAGGAAGTGTGTGTATGTAGGAAGTAGTGGTGCAGGGTGCATACATCTTAAAAAATAGTGTTTTTAAGAAGAGTTGCTCAGTGATGGCTTGGCAAAAATAGAAAGTAAGAGGGACAAATGCCAAGTATGCATGTATGGTGCAATTTAGGGTTATAACATATGCCCCCTAGTGTGTGAGGTCAGAAGATCATTTGATGGCCGAAATAAATTATAAAATATTCACCAACGTACGATGTGAGTGAGCCTGGGACCAGAGTTTGGGAGGTGCCATTTGCAAAAATAACAATTGTCTCACCGAGGCGGGCATACCCATGCTAGGGATGAAATAAATCATGGTTTCCAATCAAATACACTGCATATCCATGTCATATAACGATATAAACTGTAGCGGTGAGCAATACACAATGGATCTACGTCTCAAAATCAAAGATATACATGTATAGTATCCATCTTCAAGAAGCCAAATGATGCCTGATGGTTGGAGATGAGGCCTTCAAAGCTTGAGAAACAAATTCAAGATCTTCAAAACTTGGGTAGGAGTGTAATATGAGTGTATGATTTCACTACCCAGAGGTCTTCGATGGCTCGTCGGAGAACATGCAAGAGGATCTCTATGATCAGGTAGAGAACTTCATTGATTTCGAACAAGGACTTGATTGGACTTTCGAGATTGCCATGCATGAGGATAAGAGACAAACTGTAGAAAGGCCGAATTAGATTAGGTACACCTTCCTTTGGAAAAGAGCATGACTAATGATCTGACTCAGGCAGCATGACATTGACATAAGTTCACGATGTAGGAGGCAACACAAACTCTCCATGTGTTTCGAAGAATAACCAAATGGAGGAGGACACAACTCTATGTAGCGAGAACAACTTCCTAAGGTCATATTAAATCCCAAATATTGACGAACAAACAAAGGGATGTGCTTTGTCCAAAGGTGACTCATTGTGCTTCCATAAAAAGAAAATACTTTTCCCATCCTCTTTTTGGGGTATATTTGATTTTTTTGTCTTTTTCAATATTTTTGAAGAGCTTGAAAAAATATAAAATAATGTTGCGTTACAAAGGAGGAATGAGTGTCACAAGTATACTAGTTCCAAGTGCAAGGATAACACTAATGATCATAGCAAGGAGACATGTGTAGGAAAAGGACACTCTGGGAAAATTCCTCCATGGGTCAAGGTGTTGGGTCACAGAGGCAAAGTGATACAAGGTTTGCGTATAAGGCATGCTTAAAAGGTTCAGTTGAGAGAAACATGGAGCTAGCATTAGTCCAAAAACGCAGAGATGAAATTGTTATTAGCAAGACATGATGAAACCCTCTTCAATGTATTTTTCACTAGCCTAGACAAGGTACGCTCGATGGTTTTTTCACGTTTAGAGAGTCTGAAAAAATGTAAAATAAGACTCTAATGGGGTACCTTTTTAGAAAGTAGTCTAGTCGACTCGAAAAAGGGGTAAATTAGCATATAAAATACGTCTATTCAAAAAAAATTTAACGAGTGTGACAAAGAAAAGATCACTCGAAAATATTTTAAATTTTAAGGAGTCTGAAAAGAGCTTAACTATGGATTCACAACCTTTTTCTAGATTTAGTCCCCTTAGTGTGAAAATATATAAAATTTACTTAGGAGAATTCTCCCGGCAAGACGAATCTCCCGAGGTGTACCTTTTTCCTCCTTAATCTATAGGCCAAAAAAAGGAGTAAACTCATGCCAGTAGATGTTTTTCATAACCAATTAACGAGTGTGAAAGAACAAGGTCACTCGACGATCTTTTCAATTTTAAGGAGTTTGAAAAGAGCTTAACTATGGACTATGTAGAGGATGTTCTTCTGGACCATTTTAATGAGTGTGAAGGAACAAGGTCACTCGACAATATTTTCAATTTTAGGGAGTCTAAAAAGATCTTAACTATGGACTCCATGAGGGTTCTTTTTTCGTAAATTTAGTCCCTTGGGCCCAAAAAAGGGTTAAAATTATACATGAGAATACTCTTATAGTGAACCAAAGTTCCTAGAGTGTACCTTTGTTCGTAAAATTGACCATCTAGACTTAAAAAAGGCTAAACTACCACTGGAAAGATGTGCCTTCAATTTTTAGTTTGGCGAGCATGAAGAACAACAAGATCGCTCAACAATATTTTAATGTTTAAAAAGTATGAAAAGGGCTTAAAGATGAATCATTTTCTGGGAGTCCCAAGGGTGAGGCCAAGAGTGATGGCATATCAGACGTATGAGGCTCAATCTTGTAATCAGGACAATACTAACAAGGACTCTTGAGCCTAAAGTCATTAATGACGACATTGACACCAAAATGCAACCAGGATCTACCTAGGGCATCCATGTAGAGGTAGGCTCTACCACCAAATTATGACACTTCTAAAGAAATAATGATCGTTATGTGTCGCAATTTGGTGGGTTCGATCCTATGGCAAAGAGGAAAATACAATGAGATGAAAAAAGTGGAGGTGAAACCTTAACTTAAATGAAAAAAGTTGGAAAAATGAATTTTACAAAAGAATCTTGAAAAGTGACCCATCTCCCAAAAAAAATTCCAAACCAAAAGTGAAGTGTATCGTAACAGCCAATGAGAAAATCAAGAAGCATGTTAAATGATTTTCAAGAAGGAAAAAATGACAAAAGGGTTCAAAAAGTGGCAAAAAAGATGAAATGGGTCTATAAATAGAAGCTGGCAGCTTAATATCACCATTGCAAATTCAGAATTAATCCAAAAGACAAAAAGACCCCCTTTTCTAAAAGAGTTTATTCCGAGAGATTTAGACGACGAAACGAACTTTCGCTTGGACCAAGTAAGTACAAATCAACCCCTCTTTCATTTCAATAATTTCTTTTTGAATTTATTTTAGTTTTGGGGGGGGGCTCACACTCCTAAAAGGGAGAGGCCCTACGTGTACATGGGTTGTCCAAGGACAACCCACGTATGCCCGCAGGAAGAAAATAATCTACCTGTGTGTATACACGACTGTGTCCAATACAACATATGTACACCCTCAAGAACATGAAAAAAATGAAAGTACAAGAGTTAACTCCCCTTTGAACTTGTCATTTGACAGGATGTATGTCCATAGGAGAGAGAGGGAGCATGAAGACATAGATATCTTGGTCGATGAGGACCCTGCAGCTATGGCCAGATTGAGACAATGCAGTTTTAGGGAACAACCTAGGCTGTTGAATGCCTTGGTGGACTATTGGCACCCCGACGCAGAGAAATTCATGCTTGAGGGGAATTCATTGACTCCAACAAATGAAGACATTTATTTTCTAACTGGCCTCTTGAGGAGGGTGAACCAGTCAACTTGCATGCTTTTCCCCCCAAGCCCCACAACATTGTTGCGTTGATCAAACTACATTGCGAGGCTGACATTGAGAAAGTAGGTTCTCAGGTGCCAATCCACAAGATCACTAACCTATCACTAAAAGTAATAGTTTTACTCATTGGATAGATCACTGGATCCGTGGCCTTGCGTCATGCCTCCTGGGCACACATGGATTGTCTGGTGCAATGCTTACATGCACAAATATTCGACTGGAGCATGACCATGTTAGACTACATGAAGAGACATCTCACCGAGTGTTGTGGGTGGAGTAACAAAAACTTTATATTTGGGACTATTTTATGTTCATTCTTCTTTTAGAGGATGCCCAGTCTCAGTTCGCGAGAGATAGTGTGGGGGCATCTGGCCTTGCTCCCAACAGTGTGTAGATGGGCAACATTTCTTCCACGACAGGGGGGAGGGAGGACCATAGAGGCCTTCGACGCCACCTTTTTTGACTGGTGGGCACGATAGATTTCAGATATAGAGGACTAACCCTATGTCAGGATCAACTTTTCCAGGGACCCGGACATGCCCATACCTCTTCGAGATGAGCAAAGAGAGATGGGTACGTTTGTTTTTAAGGCTATTTAATTTTTAGTTTCTTTTTATTTATATCATTTTTATGTGTACCAGAGTATCTGACAACTATGTATCTATTATGTACATATGTGGAGCCAGTGCATCTAGTAGAGTTCACGAGAACCAGGCGATGTCCTTGTCCAGAGGCGGTACCATCCGCATCCATCGGACCAACAGTGGAAACAGTAGGGGGACCTCCAACCGGAGAGGCTGAGAGAGTTTTGAGACGGGTGGAGATGAACCTCACTATGCTCACTCATGTAGTTCCCATGGACGAGATCGAGGATCTTCCGCCATCGATCCAACTTCACGTAGTTGGGGTGCCACGGACCCAAGTTCAAATCTTCCAGCTTTTTCCAAACCCCGTTGTTCACTATGGTAGGGCCAAGAGGTCCCGTGCTTAGCTAGGATGGACTACTTATGTGCCGATGACACTCTTTGTATATTTTTTAGGGCATAAGCCCTGTGATGTGTACTGGACATATTATTTTTTGAGGCGTTTGCGACCACCTATGTACTATGAGAATTATATATATATATATATATATATATATATATATATATCTGTATTTACATCTTTTATGTCTTATGGATCACATTTTTCACAATGTATGTACATGTGTATGTGTGTGCTTCTTTTATGTGTGTGCAATATGCCAATCTAATACATGATTAGCTAGAGTATCTATGATTTGATTTAATCTCCTAGGAACATGGGTATACGTAATTTAATCGAAGCATCATTCTAAGAGACGTACCCTAAGGAATCTTCAGTGTAGTGTAGGATCATAAACACGATAAACCCCATTTAACTGGGACAGAACCAACTGAGCATCTAAGTAGACCCGAAGGTGAGAGATACCATGCAACAAAGTATCATGAAGTAACTCTATTATTGTGTTTTATTCGGCGACATTGTTTTTGGTACCCCCTAAACAGATACCTCCAGAAGATAGCAACTGGCCTTGAGGCATGAATATCACCCAAGCTACAGAAGCAAGCCTCCGAGTGTGTCGGCTAGCATCGTCCATGAACCCAATGAACACCTCTGATTCACTTGACATCTGCCATAGAGAAAAACATGACATAAATAACGACACATCCATAAAACAAAAAGACAAAAACTAAATGTATAAGAACTATACATATGTAAAAGAAGTCACCAGAGGCGACCAACCTACGAGTAATAATTCTTGAGGTAGATCCCATTTCTAGGCTCTGCCAAAGGTTTTCCTTCATAGTCAACTAGACAACAAGTGTCCTTATTTAAGACCTCTTTCACAATGAAAGGTCTAAACCACATGGGTTTGAACTTGCCTGCCCCTAGGGGATTCTTATCTTCGTCGTAGACTAGGACAAGGTCGCCTTCGGAGAAAATAAAAGGATGAACGAACCGATCATAGATTTTTTTCTTGTGATCCTCATTAGCCAAGGATGTGTCATGACGTTTCTGATCGAGCTACTCAAGATATAATAAGCATTCCTCAAGCGATGAAGTGTCTGGAAATAGCTATATTTCCAACTTTAGAGATCGGATCTAGCACTCTATTGGCATGACTGCTTCCAGCCCGTAAACGAGTTGAAAATGTGAGAAACCGATTGCAATATTTACACATGTTTGGTAGGCCCACAACACCGAGTACAACATCAAATGCCAATTGTATTTGGCTAAATTGATCATTCGCTGCAGAATAGTCTTGAGGGACTTATTCAGAGCTTCCACCTGACCATTCGCTTGTGGGTAGTAGGGTGATGAATTCTCTTGCCTCAACCCAAGATTTGATGTTAACTCGAACCTCATTGTTTTATGAAAGTGACTACCATGGTCAGTGACAATCTCTCTTGGGATGTGGAACCTTGCTACTATTTGTTTAAAAATAAACAGAGTTGTGATTTCGCCATCATTATTGAATGTTGGCATAGCCTCAACCCACTTTGTGAAGTAGTCTACTGCTACAATCATATAACAATTCCCCCTGGATGAAGTCATGTGGCATGTAGTATAATAAATTTCCCACTTGGTAAAGGGACCAACTGTAATGACAAGAAACATGGGAGCGGGGTGTGTCCTCATCTTCCGAGAGAAGATATGACACGAGTGGCACTTCTTGACCGATTCAACGCAATCCTTGATTAACTTCGGTCAAAATTAACTGGCTCGTAGAATATTTTGGGTTGTTTCCAACCCAAACAAATGACCACCACATTATCCAGTGTGGAAGTTGTTAAGAATGAGTTCCACTTCTTCATGAGTGAGACACCGACGGAGGATGAAATCTACACCTCGATGATAAAAAGTTTCATCGAGAATGAGATTTTTTTTCCTGATGGTGTATACGTCGACACTCATCGTGATAAGCAGAGGCAAGAAACTTCAATTTCTAGGGATAGACTAGTATATATCGATACTAGGGGTCTGAAGAAGAAATCATAAAAATATCTCCTTTAATCGGTGATTCTTTAGGTGTAACATCACCTGACTCAACCAGAAGTTCCAAGATGAGTTTCGCAAAGACCAACGACCTTTTAGATTTCGCAGAAACAAAATCCAAGTCAAATTCCTGGAGGATAGCAATCCATCTACTGATCTTTCCACCAATTACGTGTCGTGTCAACATGTATTGAAACGGATTCACAATGGAAATGATGGTGGTATTACGAAGCAGAATATAATGACGGAACCATTGGACAACATGCACTGTTTCCAATGCTTCTCAGTGTGGGAATAGTTGAGTTTTAGTCCAACCAGGCCTCGACTTAGGTAATAAATCACATGCTCTTCAAGCAGATCGTCCTCTTGTACCAATACGATACCGATGATCGACTCTTTCATGACAAAGTACAATAATAAATCTTTATTATAATTGGGTGGTCGAAGTAGAGGGGCAGACATGAGGGAATATTTCAATGCTTCAAAAGAGCATTGAGAAACTTCATCCCGACAAAAGGGAACACCCTTTTTCAGTAAATGCATGAACCCTTTAGTTATCTCGGCATAGTTTGTGATAAAATGTCAAAGAAAGTTGGATTTTCCCTTTAAACTATGAAGCTGAGGAAATGTGCATGGGGGAGGAAATTGAACTATCACCTCAACCTTTAGAGAATCGACCATTATCCTTGTTTTAAAAACTATGAAACCTAGAAGACGACCTGATGTCATGAAAAAGTTTCATTTGTTTTGATTCAAGAAAATCTAATAGTAGCGACATCGCTCAAAGATAAGTCAGAGGTGCATGGAATGATGATCTCTCTTATAAGATTGTGATGCTCAATCATCGATATAGGACTTAAATACCTGTCTAAGATTGTGGAAAGAAAAAGGCATGGCCCGCTGAAAAGTGGCTCCAGCATTCTTCAAGACAAAAGGCATCTTCTGATAAGAAAATGTACCCCATGGACAGATAAAAGCGGTTTTATTTTAGTCTTTGGGCTTAATCTGTATCTAATTGTATCCTGAAAAACTATCCATGAAAGAAAATACCTCTCATACTGCACATTCATTGACAATATGGTCAATGAATGGGGTGGGGAAATTATCCTTTGGATAGGCCTTTTTCAAATCATAGAAATCTATAGATAAATGAATCGTTCCTTTATTTTTGTTGACCGAAACGGGATTTGACACCCATTTAGTCAACTGAACGGGGTATATGAAGCTAGCTTTAAGCAAATTCTCTACTTCAACCTTAATAGTTGCTTCTTTCTTAGGATTTACTGGAAGAATATTTTGTCGGGCCGACTTGGCGTTGGGATACGTCGTTATTTCATGTTTGATGATTCTTGGATCGATGCCTAAAATTTCCTTGTAAGACCAAGAAAAAGCTTCACGAAATTCCTTAAATAAATTTGTGTAGATTCAAATCTCCTTGGAGGAGAATTCTAATCCGAAAAAGACATTCTCCACGACGCCAGGGGTTCTGGAGATGTCAATAGGTATCTTTTCAGTGATGGTTTCCATATTAAATTTAGCGTAAACTGCATGCATAGCCAAAGGATTGATAGGACAAGACCTATCTCCAGTCATAGTCAACACGAATTCACCTGCCTCAATTATTTTTAGCTCTGGGAGAAAATAAGATCTGTGATGGATGTCATCCTAGGGTCTATTCAGACCAGTCATTGCCTCAATATTAGCCTCATCTGAGGGAAATACCAAGTCTAAAGAATCGATAGTGTCGATGGAATATTGATCCCAAATAGGCTAGAGAACTGGATCTAACTCCTGTGCAAGAGTGATATCGGGGTCGATGGAAGCTTGTTGGACTATAGAGTATGAAACCTTTGCCGTGGACAAGGGCATGGTCATGCCATGATTCCTTGTTACTTACATTGTGGCTGATGGGGAAGGAAGAGTCCACAGATCGTTAAAGTAAATCATGCAGAATGATGACAATTGAAATATTTTAGCCTTAGGCTGGCCGGGGACAGCCGATATGAAATTGGCATCGCCGAAAGGAGGCAGGTAATCAAAAGTATCCGTCAAAGGTGGGCACAAACCAACCCCTATTTTGACGATGTCGGGTTGAGGGTTATCAATCATCGGGACTGTGGATGCCCCTGATGAAGGGTCAGAACGAGAGAAGGACAACTGATCAATGGATACAATCCAACCCTCATGTGGAAACAACAAGACTTGGAAAATTGTGGCAACCACTGCATGCATAGAATAGGTCCAAATCCTTCATAATACGAGGTTGTAGTTGAGAGGTGCATGGAACACTTCAAATTTGATGCACATAGTCTTCCCCCTTAACTGCACGGGGAAATAAGGGATGATCCCATTGTTGTTGGGTATTCTACCCTACGGACTAATAAGCTAGGGCTCTAAACTTATACGTAGAAAATGACCCTTAAGACTTAACTTTTGACCTTCTACCCGAATCTGAAACCTCTTTCTTCACATGCATACAAGAGAAGAATAAACC
>ML778468.1:788710-802268 GCA_009831015.1 Picea engelmannii
TTAGGGCGCGGGTTGCTTGTTTTTAAGTGGTTTTTGAGGAATTACTCAGCATGGCTTTGGCTAGGAAGAGGCATGAGTTGGCCTGATGACAGGTAAACCTGTATGGTGCATTTTAGGGTTATAACACCCATGTGGTCTGAAAGAACGCCCGTCGAAAGTAGTAAGTAGAGTAGGGAATGGAGAAAAAATGGGTTGGCCAATGGCCTTCCAACACACCAATGACATAACACATGTCGAGGCATCCTCATCAACCACCATGCAGAAAATATTCTAGGTAAAAATTTTCATGGTGTAAGCCACTACTATCTGAAATGCCATGTGGTAGGGGAGACGAGGTTTTAAATCGGTCGTATCAAGCATGATTGTTCCCTGATTACAAGTATCAACAGATCCCAAAGAAGATAATAGATCCTTTCTCTGTGTAGGGAAGCTCTGGAGGACTTCCAAAGCACACATCGCGCAAGGGGTTTGTGAAAAATCTTCCACCACAGAGTAGTTAGGGTTGGCCCTTGCATTTGGATTATGTGAAAATTTACTGAATTCCCCTTTTGGGATGTGTGTCATTGTTTCTCCCATCGTCTTCTCAATATCAGGAGGAGAAAATGGTTTTACGACTTCCTTACCCTTTTCAGCAGATTCTGGCATTTTGTAATCGTGCGCCCTAGTCACTATGTGGGCATCACCTTTCATCATATACACATTCACGGATGAAGGATTACTAGAAGGTGGAGGGGGTCCCTGACTTTCCCCATCCTTTCTCGAAGAGGCTTGAGTTAAATTTTTCCCATGAGGATATGGGTTCATTAACACAACAAGTTACTATTGCACCAATAACTTTTGGGTCTTTGTAAGCTGAGGGCATAGGTGAGTCGAATGGTATTCCGTGAAAAGGTTACATGGATACTTAAACTTTATTTTCTCTATGTTTCCCCCACTAGAATTATTGGTGGGTTTCTTAACCCCCTTACCCTTCTTGTTTCTTTGTTTTTTCTTGCCATCAGGCTGGTGGTTGGCCTTCGGGTTCGTTGATTGCACATTGTGTACATCCGATGTTTGAGTAGGGGGAGCAACTGAACCAATGGTTTGGCTGGACATTGTATGATGTATCGACAATTGTTGCAATTGATTTGACATATGATCAGTGGGATTTGCTTGCGATGAACCAAATATACCATCAGTATGTGGTCCATAATTATATATGTCCTTTTCAAGAATGGACCATGGCGCATCTGGAAAAACTTCATAAAGTAAACTAGACCGGGAGTATATCAGTTCTAGTTATTCATCTCTCATTATCGCTTCTTCCTTGGAAAACACTCCTAACATTGCAGCATCCTTGGATAACTGAGGTACCAAATACTTAAGGAGCCAGTCCCGCAGAAAATTTGGTGGGACTAGTACTTTTATCAAACTCTTTCGACGTCGCCATTCTCAGATGTGATCCAAGATATGGTCAACCTTTGTTTTCTCAAAGTTGGCTAGCAATTTGGTGCCGACATTGTATCTCATAGGTAATTTAAAATGGTTAAGGTAAACCATTTCCAATTCGCCAAAAGTAGAGTATCTTGAGTGGTCGAGCTCGATGTACCATTTCATGGCACTCTCGATAAGAGTGCACTGAAATAGACACAACTATATGGATTCATCTCTCAAAGAGTTCAACTAGCACCATAAATGAAAAGTGGTCACATGATCTCCTGGATATTTGTTAGGCTTACCTTTGAAATTTAGAATGTTTGAGGGAAACTAGGTCGGAATTTGAGGCCAACGTGGATCGTGACATATTGGGTCATTTAACAATCTTGACAAGTCTGGAAAATGTAATGTTGTTAGAAATGGTACCTTGGGCTATTGACTATATACAGGGAAAAAGGAGCCTGGACTTTGGCTGGCACTAGGTTTCCAGGAAACATTAGGCTGCTGACCAAGGTTCTTATAAATACCATGGTTGTGGCCAGTGTATGGATACTGTGCTTGTTGAGACATCATTGGCTGACTCCCATAATTGGACGTTGAGGGTTGGGGAGGTATTTCTCCCTGCGTTATGTTCCAAAGATTCTGGAAATGGTTGCCCCCTGCCAATATGACAGGCATAGGTATTGAGCCTTGCCTGGTGTTTTGTTGGACATGGAAGGGGTTTCCCCCGGTCGGCATCCCTGATGAGGGGATTGATCCCTGCCACGGATTCCAGGGTGCTTGTGAGGTGTTTTCCCCTTGTGCAGGAATAGTACCTTGCACAGGATTTTGTTGTCCAAAACCAGCGTTTCCCCCAGTCGAGACAACAACTGAGGAGAATGTGTCATTATCAAATGCCTCGAAAAAATAGAACGACAAAGAACCCACCGATGTGGTGTTGTAAGAATTTCCTTAACTACCTTCTCTAAACAAGATGTAGTTCATGTTCGGCTAGACGGGTTGCTGGGGAGAACCTCCTAGTGAGGGGTACAATGGAGTTATATGACCCCCGTCGTAAGGGAAATTGTTATAGGGGGTTGAGGTGCCCCCCATGGTTGAAGAGGAGCGTTTGAGCTCCCTTCCCCCAGACCCATGGTATTTAGGATGGAGTAGGTGAGGATAGATTTTGTATCAAAGTCGTGCATCCCGTATGAAAATGGAGGGCCCTTCGCACTCTGGGTGAATGGAGCAGTGATCATTTCCATAGACGAAATCAGACCGCTTACTAAATTAGAGGCAGTTGATACCATAGTGGTCCGGACCGATGAAGGTGGGTTAGGAGGCAGAACACCCTCTATGGTGGAAGTTGTTGAGGGAGTATGAGGACTCCCAGATGAAGTAGCATCATTTTCTTCAATCGTTTCTTGCAAAACTATCTGACGCTCATGATGAGTTACCCTTGGAGGGACAACTTGTATCAAAATTGGTGCCAATAAGTTAGTGATCACAGGGTTATACGACCTGAGAGCTTACGCTCCAAGGTCAGAAATAGTCGGCTCCTCTGGGTTCGAGTGTTCTCCTCTCAAGGATGGATCGAGTATAGTTACCTCTGGCCAGGTCACCTCAAATGACCCTTGTTGGTAAAGTCTTTGACATAATGGTGGTGGTGGTGGCTCCAATGAAACCAACGACAGGCCCTAAAGCCTTTGCAACCAACAGAGCTCCTGATATTCCACTTTGTGAAAGGATCAACAACATTGTAAGTATTTTTCTAATGTTGAATACCAAGGACACACTAGAAAACGTTCCTATGAGATAAAGCAAGAAAACCACTAACTAGTTGGAAGAACATTTACACCAACCAACAGTAAAGAAACTTATAGGTGCAAGTGCGACTAGAATACAGAAGCACCATCAGTGTATACTCTTCAAAGCATGGCTCGATGTCTATCCTAGGTACTGTGGTATACCCCCGCAGTCACCTGTGTAAGTCACTAGAATAAAGGCAACTAGGTTTCTACTGCGCGAACAGTCACCAGGCAGGTACAGTCGATAGTCGGGTGGACCGAAATGAGCAGGGTATCAAGCTTGAAACCTATCAAGGGTATCGAAATCAAGTGGTTCGAAAGACAACTGAGGACCTCAAATGGATTCGAGATCCACCAAGTTCCATGGAAAATGTGACCAACTGAATCCCATGACAAGTCCTCTATATGTGTTCCCCACTATGCCCGGTCCGACATTGGAGGGGTTATCTCTGCTACCTTTCCACATGTGACCTCCTGTTTATCCCCTTTTTTAGAGGAGGGTCATGGATAACTTTCACATTTACTAGACGTTTTACACTCCCCAGCTCAGACATGTATGTTTTTTTTATAGCCTTGAAGAGTTTCCTCTCCAACCTTAATCAAGGCCCTAGCCTAGACTAGTTGATGGACCCTACAAACATAAAGTCTAATTGGCATTAATTAAGTGTTAATTTTCAGTGGCTTGTCTTAATTCAAGGAAACATAAATGAAACTAGTGGTGTGTTTTGAGAGATGAAGGAGAAATAATCAAATACTGAAATCAAAATTACTTCTTTTTGACCAATAAATATTTACAAATTTAAACTCTTTAACCAATGTTTCGTAACTACTTTTTCTAAGATCTTTTAAAAGAAAAACCCAAAACTAAATTTCTCTCGACTACGAGCTACTTAAAGTTCTAAGCATTCATTAAAGAACTTAAGAAAGCACTCTTTTTCAAGATAAGTAAAGACAACTAACCTAACTACTTAACCAAACAAAGAAATGAAATCTTTTTATTTTTATTTTGTATGCTTCAAATAAGAAACTTGAAATAAATTATTTTTCTTTTTCTTTAAAGCAAGAAAAAGGGAAAAAGTGAAGACAAGACAAGACCAAGAACTGACTTCTGGCCTACTACGAATTGCAGGCAGTCACTAACAATACTAAACAGGCTTATCATAAATGACTCACAAACTCGTCTACAACCCTTTCAAAGAAAACACAAGAAATCTTTAACAGATAAGAAAACCGATGTCAAACCCAAGCTAAACACTGTAACAACAGAGATTAGTAATATATCAAGAAACCCCTGAGAAGTATGACTTCAATCAAGGAAGATTTTGTCTGCCTCTTCTTAAAGAAATAAATTCTTGACACAGGCATGCTACTGACACTTAATATTCCTGTGTATGTATGTGGGTTTTCTAAAGGTAGGGCGCGTATGTATGCGTGCAAACCCACTACAGGCCGCGTACACCTCTGTAACTTCTCAAAAAATAAAAATAATAGGTAGATTGACAAGGAAGGGAATAATGGTATGGAAGACCAGAATCGATTAAAGAATCATCAACTTACAGAAACTCAAAAAAGGTAATCAAACCAATTAAAACACCCAAAAATATCCCCTAAAACCCTAGAGGTTTCCCCAGTATGGGAAAACCCCCCTATGGACTACACTAGGGTTCAATATGTAGGCAGATATAACCGTCTAAAAGTCTCCTATTTTTTAATAACTACCCCGAATACACCCCACATTCATGCATAAAATACAAATTGAAAAGATCTGGTAAATCTACCTTAAACCCCACGTCCAGTGTCGATCATTTTTCATTCGATAGATCTAATAACTACAAGTAGCCTCCCAAGGCTGACCTACATTCACAAACATACAAAGAAGTAACTACAAAAATGAATCTTATATATGAATTAGTGGGTTATATGTCAGCACAAAACATAAATCAAACATAAAGATTGAACACAACATATTTCGGGAGATAAAAGTATTCCTTTGATTGATATCACAAAGTTTACTTACAATGAGATCGATGACTGGTCCTTGAACCTGGTCCGGGATCCTCTTCACCAATCTCCAACTGTGCTTCCATGTATGTTTCTCCTCTCAACCTCTCTATAGGGAATGGAATAGGCTTATGATGGAGGAAAAAGGCAAGAATGTGCAATTCTGGCACAAAACTCACAAGGTGGCTGCAAATTCTTGGGGCAAGGAGGGGATGTGAAATGAGCAGAGTTTCATTGTTCTTATGCTTATGTTAGGAATGAGACCCCAAAACATCCTTTTCTATGACAAAACAATGGTTATTTGGTTGGGTGACGAGTTATAGGTGGTGGGACAATTGGAAAACTACCCAATAGCCCGTAATCTCAATGAATTCCTTGCAACTTTTTAATTTTTGCAACTTTTGTGGGTATACGCGGGCTGTAATGGTGCAACTAGCATACATACATGAGTTGTAGTGGTGCAATAAGCGTGTGTACATGGGAAGTAGTGGTGCAGGGCGCGTACACCTTCAAAAATAGTGCTTTTAAGAAGAAGTGCTCAGTGATGGCTTGGCAAAAATAGCAAGTAAGAGGGTCAAATTCCAGGTATGCATGTAGGGTGCAATTTAGTGTTATAACATCTCTAGAAATTAAAATCTTAGTGTCTTTGTCGAAATTTAATTATAAATTTGTCTTTAGAACCTTTTAAGGTCACATTTTCTTGGGTAAGAAGTCTGGAAATTGACTTAGGATTAGGCATTGTTGTTGTCAAAATTTTGGTGATAGTTGTAGCTTATCATGTAAACTATCAATAATTTAATCTATCCTTGAGTATTAACGAATGGATAACAAAACTATAAATCTTATATCGATAATTTTGGCGTATAAAATGTTTGGAAATATGTCTCTTCCAATTAAATCAATCTTTGATTCATTCTTGTAGATTTAAAGTGATAAATTGTGACCAGCGTTAATGACCCTACAAGTACCTTTTTATGAAGGAATCATTCAAGTTTTATATTGAATGTATTTATAATATAAATGATTCTACTGCTTAGAACAAGATATTAAAGTAGAATTCAAGGTGTAAATGAAAGAAATTACAGTGAGAAACAAGGGAGAACCAAATACTTGACTTGACCTTAGTAATATATTTTAGTGATAGTAATTATTGAAAATCAATCGATAAATTTTACACATAAAATCCGTAAGATGAATATGTTTGTCTGATTTATGAACATCAATTTGTTGCTTGAATTCTTTTAAGAGAAGAAGTTTGTCTAGAAGAGGAATACTAGTTATCTATAATGGGAAATGTAATTAAGTAGATTTGAACTATTAAAGAAGACTTAACTTTGTAAGAGATTTGTCTTAGATAATTATTTATAGTATGAGATACATAATTTTCTAAATTCAATTTAAGAATTTAGGAGATGTTGGCTACTAGCATTATTACAATTATTCCCACCTATTTTTATTGTTTATTATTCAATCGTCGTATCACATAACTTAGTCATATTATTGAATTCCATCTGTAATAAACAATGATTGTGGTGGTTGCTCACATTGTATTACTACAGAGTGATTAATAAATTAATGATGCACTTGTGTGAAAATAAAACTTGGTTAAAATATTAATTGTTAAGCTTACAAAGTAGATTATTACTCTAAAATGTTATGGTATTATAGTTGATTATGTAATGGAATGGAACTAGACATTGAGTAGTTTTTATGATATATAATTGATTGGTGATTGACTAAATTTTACGTTAGTAAAATGGGTTTTGAAAAATTGTAATTGTGTTATGATCATGCATCTTACTGCTAGTTCTAAGTCCTGAGTCTATATTTGAATAGGATATGGGAATATATACCTCCATGTTCATCAGAACAGTTGCCCATCCTGAGACCTTTAATGGTCAAGCTCAATTGGATGAATCTTGGACTTGAGCATTGATTTTGTGTCTTGGAGGTCCTAATCTTGCAGGCAGGTTGGGTGGGCAGACTTCTTTGTTATCTTTAAGTGATGAAAACAAATAATTAGTTATAGTGATGATGAATTTGATTATTTCCATGTTGGGATGCAAATGAGAATAGAATGTGTATTATTCAAGTATGTTAATGATATGGAACACTTGTTCTAATGATGTTTAAAAAAAAATAAAAAACATTTACCACTATTGTACTCACTTACATTGGTGTCATAAAAGAGGGATCGTTTCAACACCACTACTATGTGCACACTATTATCTTCACATCAAGCGCGAGTAATTATTTCTTCACGTGACTTGAAAATTCAACATTTACACACAACATACCAATGTTGTGAGTGCACCAATAATTCGAACTGTGCTCTGCGAACATATCAAGTGTACATCTTGTGCCTCACATTATTACTCGAGCAACACAAGTTTCTACCTTGCGATGACATATTTAGCATGCTCTTCTGTGCACTTATATTTTTCACATGTCATTCATTAAACCCTGCACAGTGCCAATGTTGAGTGTAGATACTCTGTATACCCTTATTTTTTGCGTAACACCGAATGTTAAAGGTGCACACCTATGCAACATAATTTCTCCACACCGGTGACTCCACACACTACAGTACTCAAAAATAATAATTTAATGTGCACTCTTATGCACCTTATTCTTTTGCGCTTCATTTATGCTTAATGCACACACTCCCCTCAACACTTAACTGGTCTTTCCATAATTTTCACTACATAAATTGGGTATTTTCCCGATTCACACTCAATTTTCCTCGATAACATTTCACAACCATGAAATTTTACTCAATTTCAATCTCGTATACTTAAATTCAACCTCAGGACAAGAATTATTATGTGTGCACTGATTAATAATTTTTGGTAGGAATTTTCCCAAATCCCTCATGAATTTAGTGACAAAAATTAGGGCCTTTTCTCGATTAACACTCAATTACTTGAAATTTCCTTCATGGATGCATTGTAACCCAAAATTCGGTCACTCCTAAATTCATATTGTTTTGAAAACTTCTTTGACATGATTTTAACTCGGCCCTTCCAGGCTCTATGTTGTAAATTGGGCTCTGATATTGTAACACCCCCAAACACCTACTAGGAAATGCTGCTTAAAATATTTCGTCATCTCTAATACCAATTTGTCAGCAGTTCCACTAAAAGTGCTCTAACACAACTCTGTGATCATTTAAAAAATAAAAAAACATACTGAAACATGTAATTATATATGTATTCATAACAAAATTATACACCATAATCACAGAATATACATAAAACATAAATAGTATAACCCATAACAACAATTACATAAATATGATTGCAAACATAATTTAACACACAATTGGCACTTATCTTTTGAATCAAAGACACAAAATGAGAGTAGACCTTCCATGTTCCTCCCATCCTTAGACCACGTTGTTCATCAATCTCAATAGTGGTTCACCCCCGAGTAGTGGTTGAACTCCACTTGGGTGAGGGTTCCCAACCAGACTAAAGTATCTCACTCAATAGGAACTCAGTTATAGGTGGCTCAGAAACATGAACTCAATTACTGGAAATTCCGTCACAAATTTCAATTCACACCGACAAGCTATAGTCTCTCATTCCACACATGTCTTTCCCACCCAAGGAAGTGTGCCCTTTCTCTTCTCAACATTCCTTTGTATTCCCCACTTCCCTTTCAGGGATTTAGAAATAGGAAGAACATGTTGTCTTAAATATTTGTCTCTACAGTTTGGCATCTCGGGAAATAATTCCTAGCAATTATTTCACCTGGAAAGAATGAAATCTTCCACAATCCTAACAACTCACTTCTTCAGTTTGATAAACCCAAGGCCTGATAACCGGCTTCTTCAATCTAGAAATTCAGGCTAAACCATATACATATATCTACTACAGTATTCAACATATCGGTCACAATAACAATTAGGCTCATTGACAATAACCAGTGGGTTCACTCACTAAACAGTTCTAAAAGTAAATATTTAGGTCATGACAAAACTGACTGCTTGATGATAGAATAGTCTACCCTTCCCATAGCTCATGATGGTAGAATGAATGAATGATGATTTCCCCCCCAAAGAATGCCATAATGGACTAATTCCAAACCATATGACTGGATGTTCCCAACTTAACACATGTCAGGTCGAGAACTTCATATAGTCCACAACATCTTCCCAAATTGACACTTGTCATGTTGAGAACTGCCATTAACTACTTTTCCCTTCCTTGGGACCTAGGATATAATAATATATCCTAACTTTACATCGTTTAAGAAATATTAATAAAATATTCCTTGTTGGGTTTAATCCCCTTTAACCCAACCCCCTCTACCTCAACTAGTGGATTTTAAGCCCCCACTACCTATGTTTTTTGGTCGGTCTCCCACACTAATGTATTTTCATTAAATTTCATGTCATTACATTTACATATCAGTACAAAACTACTGATCGTTTGTATCTAGGATCACCAGCCTCAAAACATAAAGCTTACACACTAAACTAATGTGTTTCGAACTTCTAGGCCATGCACACTCTTTATTTAGTGCGCCACCCTCACTCCCTTACAAGGTGTGTGCTAAATCTAAACTTATATACAAAACGATTCAAAGGCCTTCAAAACCTATGCATTAAGCCAATGCATGTTGAATCCATGGTTGCATTCCTTTTCTTCAGTGTGTTTTCCTTTCATAGTTACTCCTTTCTACACTGCATTCATTCGTTGTTTCACTCTCAGTGTTCCATTCCTATGTACTTACATAGGTGTGCGTCAAAACATGAAGCTATGCTCTATATCAATTTACAACTACACACACTCCTTTTGTGTGATATCCTCGTGAACTAACTTAATGCACGTAGTGACAAACCAACAAAATTGTTAATTAATCTCACCATCTTATAAGTAAATTACAATTACATGTATATGTTACAATTATAGGTTTCAACCTAGGGGTATTACAATTATCCTCGATTGACACTACCTCAAGACTCAACTCTCTATACCCTGACCTCATCGAGGACCTGCTTTGAGAAATGAAAAGGAGCATATTTCTCTCATACCACTAATAAAAACTATGTTGAGAATGAAATGAGACAAAAAAAAAAATACAGAAGAGAATAGAAAAATAGAGTGAAACCCAACTTCTATTAATGATAAGAAAGAAAAACATTGTAGAAAAAAAATTGGCAGAATGGGGTAGTTGGAGTGTGATGTAAATCTTGTTGTGAGTGAAACTTAATGCACACAGATCCAAACAAACAAACCTTTTAATTCATCTCACCATCTTATAAGTAAAGTACAATTACATTTATATGTTACAATTCTAGGGTTCATCCTAGGGGTATTACAATTATCCTCGAGACCCAACTCTCTATACACTGACCTTGTCGAGGACATACTTTTAGAAATGAAAAGGAGCATATTTATCTCATACCACTAATACAAATTATGTTGAGAATGAAAGGGGACAAAAAAATATATAGAAGAGAACACAAAAATACACTGAAACCCAACTTCTAATAATGAATAAGAGAGAAAAACATTGTTGAAAAAAAACTAACAAAATGGGGTAGTTAATCTAGGAAAAGAAGGAGATGTTGGCTACTCTTCATTCACAACAATATTTACATCACACTCAATTGAATTATTAAAGGGAATCCTTCACCTCAATTATACATGAGAGAGTGAGAGGAGAATAATTGATCCAGATGGATATTGGTGGCCACCCGCCTATTCCAACTAACTCCTCTTGTCCATTTTTAGTTCAACATGTTCTTCTATACTTCTTTGTAATTGTGGGTTCTACAATTATGGGGTTGTATGAAGCCTAACAGATCTTCCATGTGGATACTGTTGGCCTCTCACCTAATACAACTTGCTTATTTTCTATGTTTTCATGTCAGAACATCTTGTTGAACTTCTGGGGCCGTTTTGGAGACCTAAGCAAAAAAAATTTGGCTCACCACAATCAAATTGTAGATAGAGTAATATTTTGATGGTGTAATGTGTATTTCTCTGAAATACCTTTCCAACGGGATATCACGCACCTAAAAAAGAGGTCATATGCAAAAGTTATGACCCAAGGAAGTTGAGGTACTAACTTACCCATAGGGGCCCACATGAATTTTGGTGTTTCACCTCCTAGGGTTAGGTTTTTGGATGTATAGGAATTTGGAATTCATGAGTAATATCAAAAATTACTCCCAAGCCTCATTTTAATAATTCTTCTCTGACGAATGTGCGTAGCATCCACACCTTTTCTCAGAGATAGCTACCACCATTCGAGCAAGTGTTTCAAGTCTACAGTTTTACAGTTTCATCCTATTTCATTTATTCAATAGAAGATATTGTTCACTTGATATATGTGTTGTTCTTCATACCTCTTTTTTTATTGTATTCAGTATGTTTATCGGTTCGTTCCGCTCCTAAATTCAAATCAGTGGTATCAGACCGATCTTCTCTTCATTTAGTTTTCTTCATGCATGTCCCTGACAAGATCTGGGTACAAGAAGTTGGCACTCAAACCAATCGATTCACTGAAATATTGGTCGCGTCGAGCCCAAAAAAACCCATGGGAGACGAAAAGAATGATGATGGAGCAGGACATCCTTTTAAAATGTTTCTTGAGGAATCCCTTGCGCGACAAAGGAATGAAATGATGGACAACTTTGCACAGATCCTTCGGCAGCTTCCCACTGGAGAAGTATCTTCATCAGGCAGCCATGCTACCCCCTTCAAGGTACAAGTAAATTTCAATATTTCATTATTTGAAGGACTGATAGATGCGGATGTTGTAGATAAATCGTTGATTCTTCTCAAAGGATATTTTTTAGTCCATAATTTTTTTGATAAGGAAAAGATTACTTTTGCACTCCTTAAGGTCATCCTCCATGTTAAGGACTGGTGGGACACTTACTCTCAGCAAAGGGCCATAAAGGAATCTGAAATATTTTTGGTTTCCCCTATGTGGGATTCCTTTTGGAATCCCATTAAAGAAAAGTACTACCATGTTGGAAGCTACGAGGACCATTACACTAGATGGACCACCCTGCATCAAGAAAGGGACCAGACAGTACCAGATTTCACCAATATTTTCCATACCCTGGGCACCAAATTGGGTATCAAAGACTCTGAATGACATCTGGTGCTCAAATACCATGGCTATTTTCATAGATACATTCAAACAGAAATTAATCTTTTGGACATCACCCAAGTGGGTATGGCTTA
This sequence comes from Picea engelmannii, assembly GCA_009831015.1. Taxonomy (NCBI): domain Eukaryota; kingdom Viridiplantae; phylum Streptophyta; class Pinopsida; order Pinales; family Pinaceae; genus Picea; species Picea engelmannii. The sequence continues at coordinate 801,120 of ML778468.1, forward strand.
TAGATACATTGTCAAGATCAAGCATAAATTTAATCAGAAGAGGCAAGAGTTTGGATATGAAAAATCCTCATAGATGAAGAAGGGAAAAGGTGGCCCAAACCCACATATAAATGGATAGAGAAAAGAGGGCCACTCTCAGGACAACCAATCTAAGCAGCAAAAAAATAAGGGCAATGAGAAGATGAAGAAGGACACAGGAAAATGGTGTGAGTACCATAAACGCCCTTGGCACAACACTGAAGAATGTTGCTCCATGTAGTCACTCGTGGCTGAGCTGAAGTCTTACAAGTCAGAGGTCGATTCTGATTTCGAATCAAATCCCAAAGGAGGGAAGAAAATTATCGATGTTGAAGCCTGTGCCACTTTCACTACCACCAAAGTCCGTCCAAACGAATGAGAAGAATGAGAGGAAGGGGAGTGCCTCTTTCATTCACATATGTGGATAAAGAGGGCTCTTCTTCATTTCATTTTCGATAGTGTAAGTTAGAAGAACCCAAATTTAGTAGAGGATGTCAAGCAGTTGGACCTGCCAACGAAACTACACCCACAACCCTACACCATAGGGTGGCTTGCCAAGGAAGAGATATTTGTGTCAGCCAACAATGTCGTCTTCCCTATGGCATCAAGGCTTTCAAATATGAGGTATTGTGTGATATTTATCCCCTTGAAGTTTGTTATTTTCTTTTAGGAAAACCATATTTGTGGAAGGGTTATGTTGTGTATGACTCTAGACCCCTCAGTGTTATTATTAATTTGGGTAGACAATTGTACATGATACCATAGGTAGCGTCGTCTACTGCTATTAATTAATATCTTCTAATCAATGTAGTAAGGTCATTTCACAGACCGATAAGTTTGTCTTCTTTGTGATCCATGCTCACAGTAAGAAGAAGGTCAACACCACATCTGTGGCCTCTACACAAAGCCTCTCTTTGTAGAAGAAGCAAGTGGATTGGGCAATGGAATAATATAGAGACATCTTCTCCTAACCTATTGGGGTACCAAAACACTACCAAGTCAAAAATCCAATTGATCTGACCCCTGGTGCACTTCTACCTAATGGACAAGTCTATTGCCCCTCGCTTGTGGAAAATGACAAAATCGGGTGTCAGATCTAAGAGCTTCTTCAAAAGGGGCACATTAGACCCA
>ML778468.1:802368-821807 GCA_009831015.1 Picea engelmannii
TTCTTCTATAATATGACATTTACCATCACAAGAAACAAAAAATGTGTTTGCCAATATGAACTACTTCATATTTATCATTTACTTCTTTAGTCTTTCATCCTCATATTTCTTCTTTTGTACGTGCGAAAAATTTGAACTTCAAATAACATCGGCGTGTCCTTAATTAAATGCTCTAGTTACATATCCCATGCCCTCAAAATAAAATTTGTTTTTCATGTAAAACAAACAATTTTATTAAGTATCTTTAAGTCCATTCTAAACGAAATAGAACTATGATATTCTCTACATTATAGTTGTATTAATATTTTTTTACCTCTAACAAAATGAATTAATATGGCACTTTCTTTTGCATATCCACTAGTTTCTCTCTGTAGCATACCATCCCCTAAAGGTTTAGTTTTACTAGCTAAAGTTGTAGACACTCACACTAAGAAATTAACTAATCTTAATTCTACATGGCTTGCAGCATTTTGACTATTTGTTGGAACAAAAGCATGCACCTGCACTGAAGGTTGAGTAGCTGATAAAGAAGAACCCATTCATAAATGGTATTCGCAAGAAATAGAAACTGTGCTTAGAATTTTTTTACATCGTGTTGACTAGAGTGTAGACCCCTGGAACTCTCAATCTACGTAGTCAAGCCTAGAGTTGACATTATAAGAAGAGAAACAACTCTGGTATTTCCATAGTGGCTCAAGTGAAGGTAGTATATAAGGTGGAAAAGCATCGACTGGATTAATCTTAACCTTAAATCCCTTAATTGACCTTTGTTTACTCTATCATGTACATTGCATAACATGTGTAAATTTATAGCCTACATAATAAGTGTAATTTTACACAATAGAGTGGAAAAAATTAAGGGGGGAGGTTGTGACTCTCTAAATGGGGATGATATTAGTACATATTTTCCTTTCTCCCAGCTTACCTATTAAACTCTGAAACAATTTGTTAGATTCATAATCAAGAAAACAAAAGAAGCATAATGGAAATAACTCAAGCAATCAAGAAACCGTGATGAACAGAGATAAATAAATACTGGCAGAAAAGGCATACTCTATATTCATCAATGCTTAAAATAATCATGTACATAGACGTACATATATAATACAAGAAGACCATAACTGTCATGTAACTGTATAATAGTTAGGTAAACTAACTAACTTATGATTAGAGTTTTAACATCCCCCCTTAATCATAAGTTCATTCTTGCCTGAAAAACTACCACTACTTGACAATCAACAATGTGTCAAGCAAATATTCAGACGACTGGTTGAAGATTCTCTATGAACTCTGGAAAAAGTAGCAGAAGTTGATGTCTCCTACTAAATTGGTGGTTTAACAGTGACCACAAACTCATTTGGTGGTTTTGGGATGACCAAAAACTGAATGTCTAGAAGAATATGATGTCTTCTACTAAATGGTTTTAAGTTGACCATAAACTAACAAGAGCTCAAGGTTAAAAAATACAAAAAAGTAACAAGAGGAACTTCATGTCTTCTACTCAATTGGTGGTTTTAAGCTGACCACAAACTATCAAGAACAATATGTTTAGGAACAAGACTGCATACCAAGAACTAGGTTGCATATTTGATCATCTGTTCACAGGCTCTAAATCAAACTTGGAACTTGACTGAAAATTTTAGATTTCTCCCCTGTCAGGGACAAGTGGTTCAAAGTCCCTTGACTGTCATTCACAAGTATGGCCAAGAAGAGATCCAACACCTGTATAAGCTACTGGAACAATGTGTACACTCTCCCAATGTAAAGTGGAAAATGGTAATCAAACTATCTTCCGATGGAGTCTGAAGACTCAATCTTCAACTCCTAAGACTACATCAACTGGGCCCCGATCATACCCTCTATCATCCAATCCTGAAAAACATTTATGTCCTTCAACTGTAGAAATATATCCAATCAAGTACGATTGTACTTGTGTATAAATCCATCGATAAGAATGCTCCAACAAATTGGCTTCCAAACGCTAACGTCAAGTTCCTAACTATTCAAAATGAATATGTTTTTGCTTGCTCTTATGACACCTTACTAAGAGGTGATTTTTCTTCCCACAAAATCTACATGGGTGAAGATCAAAATAGTTTGAATTATCATGGCCAAACTGGTGACAATGTTTGCACTGTATGGGTTCTTTATCTGACTGATTATCATGATCTAGAATATTTGTAGCAACATCATCATCAACAATATCTTCTACCTATTCCTTACCAATATCCTCAAGCTCTATGTTCTTATCATCATTCAAAAAAACTCCACTCACAAAGCAAATAGGTTCGCAATAATTAGGAATATGAAAAAGGTTGTTAGCATCATTTTCATATCCTAGTCCATATCGATTTCGTTTAAAGCGTAATTCTTCCCATGGTCGAACAATACATTTATCTACAATTTTTTCTGACATAGGGACTTCATCCAACTCATCTTCATGTTTATGACTGTCATCACTAGTCAACTGAGCATCTTCATTATTGTCATCCTTGATTTCATTTTGTTTGTTAAAATCACATTGTTGTTGTTGAAGAACACTTAATAGTGGCAGACCGTTGATTACATTTTATGGCAAGCTCTTCTTTCCTTGTGGCCAAAGGATCAGCTTCCGACGAACATATCTCAACCTCTGCAGAATCAAAATGATGGCTAGGGTTTTACTCGGACGCTCCTCATTGTTTTACTCGGTCACTCCTCCTTCACCTTTTTTCTCCCGTTATGCTCTACGAATCGAAAGCTTTACTCAAACTTTCATAACTTTGGGCTCGTAAGCCCTCTCGTGAAAGCGTGAGGTCAAATATACGCAAAGATTGGTATGTCTTCAAGTATCATACATAGCTCTGAAAAACTACCAGGCCCGTAAGATTATCTTCATGCTCTGATACCACTGTTAGATTCATAATGAAGAAAACAACAAAAACATAATGGAAATAACTCAAGCAATCAAGAAACCATGATGAACAGAGATAAATAAATACTGGCCGAAAAGGCATACTCTATATTCATCAATGCTTAAAATAATCATGTACATAGATGTACATATATAATACAAGAAGACCATAACTGTCATGTAACTATATAACAATTAGGTAAACTAACTAACTTAGGATTAGATTTTTAACACAATTATAATGACACTTACTCCTAGTTTGGAAGATAAGTGCTTATTTAGGGATTTTGCTCGACAAGAGTTATTACCAACAACCTTGCCATTGGGCCAAGATCCAAAAACGTGTCACATTTTCATAGTAATATAATTGAAGTATAGCTTTGAATGTGTACCTGATTTGAATGTGTACCTTGATGAATGGATTTTAATAAACATTTATTCATAATGATTTCGTATTTCTTTAATGTCAATACAAATCATTTGTTTGTGGAAATATTGAATTAATAATTGTCCCATATAATGTCTTAATGGGGTTATGGTGCTTTTGAATGACACAGTGGATCTTGTGATTCTCTATTTTTATACAAGTGATTCGATGCGGATATTATGAAAGTAGTTAATTTATTCAGAGAACCCAATGCTTTATCTCTATCTTCTACCATTTCTTGAATTTCATTGAACACAGTTTCCTTAATTTTCTTGAGTCCCACGGATTAATTTAGGATCAATGATAGCACCAATCCTTCAAAAATATTGATACCACTCGATTATGTTCCATCATTGTTTTAGTATATTGTTATGCAACATCGAATCGATGGAACAATCTTGTCATCCGAAAAAGAAAACATGTATAAACAATGGTCACCAAATATCGGGTGGTGAAACTATTACTAGACTGTACATCGTGCACTCATCATTGAGGAAAATCACATTTGCAATAACCACAAAATATGTGACCACAGCAGTCACCGGATTTCCCCACTTCATGTTCATGATTTTTTTATGTACATCTAAAGATTCCAAATTGCAGAAACCTGCATCACCATTCCATTCCATGTACACAATATACAGTTGATGTAATTGTTTGCACACTCAATTAATAAAACTCACTGAAATAAATAAACATAATAAGCATACCATACTGGATAGAGATTGAATATGGCCATAGAAAAATGAAAATAAAATCTTGCTATGTTCTAGTCGTGCACAATTGACTACTCAAATTTCAAATTTTGATCTAAAAACACATACTAAGCAAATAAATTAAGATTGTAAATGTCCACTATGCCACCTATCAAAGAATCCCAAACATATTAAATATGAAATAAAACATTACGACCATGATGCCAAAGAGTTAAAAGTGTATTATTATACATATCCGAAATTTATGTTTATCGAAATGTTAATTTGTCTAGCATGATGTTCCTTTACATGTACTAATATTTTACGATCCCATTCCATCCTCCACCATGACATACGATGCTCATTTTTGTAAGAATGATGCTCATGCATGTAAGAACTAGGCCACGATGCTTATGCTTGTAAGAACCAGGGACTAGATACTTCACAAATATCTCCCTTGTTATTGCTATATCAACTATGAAACAATCAATGTGTGTTGGCAGTTACTATTAAAACATATTCAATTCTATAATCCTCTTCAAAAGTACAATTATTTATCCCAAACAAGATGTGATTTATCTTTTTTTTTTTGTTAAATTTTGTTAGCTCATAAAACCTGGTAGTACAGGGTGTAGTTTTTTTGTCCTGATAGGTTATTGTGGGCTAAGAAAATGAGGAACAATGTATCGATATGAAAGAAAACAAGACATTCATAGGTGTTGCATCATCATAGCAGTAGGGCCTACATAAGGGTGGATGTGGGACAGACCTATTTTTAGATTCTAGTTGAGGTGAATTGACAAGAAGTGAAAGTCTAGTTGAGGTGCATCGACATGGAGTGAAAGTTGAGTTGAGGTGGATAGACTAGAATATCAATCGACATCAAATTCGAATTCAAAGTGATCAACAACAAGTCGAAGAGGTCAACCTACAAAAGTTCGATAGGAGGTATTGTGGAAATTGACTCAAGATTGACAAGAGATCAACTGGTACCTAAGTGGTAATAGAATCTAATAGAATCTCAAGAATGGTGGGATTTGTAGCCAATGATCTGCATGGATCTGTAACCATTTTTTGGTTCCTTTATTTAGGGTTTTTCCTCTTGTAAATCATATAAATCGGGCTTTTTGTAATGTTGTAAAAGATAATCTTTAAAAAGGAAACCATTAGAGTTTTTTGGTCATGTAGATGTAAGTCGAGTTAGCTACACAGTTTTACTTGTGTAAAGAAATAGGGTATGATGTCAATTGTGTCCTAGGTGTGAACCAAGGTTAGGCATGCAACCTTTTAATATTAAGGAATAAGACAATAATAGAGAAAGACACTCAAGGAATGTTGGTTTTCCCATTTGGGTTTCCAAGATAAAATACATGTGTATTGTGGCATTACTTTGTCGTTTCCTTTTATATCTTAAATATTTCTTCATCTCTTCTATTAGGTTTATCGTGGAAATATTTTTTTCCTAACATGCGGTATCAAAGCTTGGTTGAACAAACTTGGATCTTAGGTAAACCCTAGTTCTATTAAGAGTCAAAAGTCAAATATCTTTAATTGTGTGCTTAAATAATGGTAAGTAGCTCGAGAATAGAGACAAAAAAAATTAATGGCCAGAGTTTTGAGCTTTGGAAGCATAAAATTGAAGATATCCTTCTAGATCGATAAAAATGGGTAGTTGTCTCTGTAGGTACCATTCTGATATGTATGTTGAAGGAATAATGGGAGAATCTCGAAAGAAAGGAAAGGAGTATGATTCTACTGTGTCTTGAAGATTCAATGTTGCTCAATGTCTCAAGGGAAGACTCAGCTAAGAAACTGTGGGACAAGTTGGAATCTTGTACCAGTCAAAACCCCTAGTAAATGAGTTATTCCTTAGAAGGAAGCAATATCTTCTGAGGATAAGTGAGGGAAGTTTGGTAATTGAGCATTTAAATGAATTTAATACCTTAATAAGATAGTTATCGTCTGTACATATCAAAATCACAGAGAAGGAGAAATGTATTAGTCTATTATGTTCTTTTCTATACTCTTGGGATAGCTTAGTCATGGACATAGGGAGTAATTCAACCACATTAGCACTTGAAGACGTAGTTTCATATCTAATGTCAAAATAAATGAGAAGGAAGAATATGGAAGGATTGACCAAAGATGATTTAATGGTTAGAGGTTGATCAGTTGACAGATATAAAGTAAAATTATCTAGTATAAATTATAATTCAAAGGGTATATATAAATCCCATGTTCATTCGACGTGAAGATGTTGGAAATGAGGTAAAGTTGGGCATTATAAAAGGGAATGAAAGTTAGAGGTAATGGAAGTTAGTACAAGATCCAATGAGAAGAAATCAATTGAGAGAAAGACTACTCCAGATAAGGGAGGTGAAATGTATTTGGCGTCGACCAATACACAATTAGATGAAGATGTTCGGTTGATCGACTCAGGATCATCCTATCATATGGCACCACATAGAGAATGGTTACGTGAATATGAAAAAATATGAAGGAGGATATTTTTCTTTGGGGATGAGTCGACAACCAAAATTGTAGGATGGGGAAGAGTCTAACTAATACTACAAGATGGGATATTTAGAACCCTTCCAGTTGTTCTAAATATTCTAGGTTTAGATAGAAACTTGATATTTTTCATACGATGAGTGATGCATAAGTGCACACTCTATTTCATAAGGATACATGTAAAATGGTTAAAGGTGTGATAGTTTTAATGAAAGGAGTTCGAGTTGGAATCCTATAAAGCTTGTTAGGGAATGTCGACTAGAATGGATGCAACAACATTATTCCTTAATTTGACTCGAATCAACTTGAGTTGATACGATTAAAACCGACTCGAAAATTCTTCATCAAGTCTAATAGACCATGTTATTGCATGAGAGGATGGGACAAAATGTAGAGAAAGGACTTCGATCTATGCACAATAAAGGTATGGTCGAAATTTTTCATGAATGTAATTTAAAAGTGGACTTTTGTGAACATTGCATATATGGAAAAACAAGTCGGGTGAAGTTCCCATCTAGAATGACAAGGGAAAAGGGGATTATAGAATAGGTTCATAGTAATGTGTTTGGATTTGTTTCAGTTGCTTCACTTGGTGGATCCCTATATTATGTCTCCTTCGTAGATGATTTTTCCAGGTTGAAATGGATATATTTCTTGAGGAAGAAATCATACTTTTTCGAGAGATTCAAAGAGTTTAAGTATATTGTATAAAACCATACAAATAAGAAGATTAATGTCTTGAGAACTAACAATGGTAGTGAATTCTATGGAAAGGATTTTGAGCAGTTATGCAAGCAATGTGGAATAGCACACCAAAATAACACACCATATACACCACAACAAAATTAAGTTTTCGAGAGCATGAACAAAACATTGATGGGAAATGCAAGTAACATGCTAGGTGGTGGTGGGCTCACACAAGAATTCTAGGAAGAGGAATTTTACACTGCAAAATATCTAGTGAATATGTTTCCTTCACTTGTGTTAGTTGACATGACTCCACATGAGTTATGGTATTCTAAGAATACTTCACTTTCACATATCAAATTGTTTTGTCGTTATGCATTTGTTCATGTTCCCAAAGAAAAGAGGATCAATCTAGATAAGAAGGAAGTCAAGTGTATTTTCATTGGATATAGAGAAGGAATTAGAGGTTATAAACTCTAGTATCCTGCATCAAGGAAAACAATCTATAGTTGAGATGTGGTCTTCAAAGAAATAGGAAAGAATCCCTATCCTGAAGAATTTCAAACAAAGAATAAACTAGAGAAGGTGAGGTTTGAACTGAGGAACAAAGAAGATGATTCAAATGAGTCAATTGAATCAGATGAAGAGGTGGAAAAACCGATCCCTCTAGTAAGGATGTGCGAATGAGTGAGAAAAATAGTCCGAAGGTATAGTATGCTCAACTTGCATTATGAATTTGTGTTAGTTTCCACCAACGAGGAGGCCAAGTCGGTCAAGGATGCAGTCGACTCGATAGAGGGTAAATTTTGGAAGGACGTCATGGTTGATGAAATGGAATCCTTGCATAAGAACAAGACATGGGATTTAGTCAAATTACCTAATGCAATAAATATTGTTGGTAGCAATTGTGGACCAATAAGGAAGGATGTCAACCTTCCTTAGGAAGTGAAAAATAGAGTACAAGTCGTCTGTAGCAATCAAGTAGAGAAAGACAAGTAATGTTATTATAGTTTTATGATCGTTGTCAGCGTCAGTCGGTCCTTTATTGTAATAAATCATTCTCCAGACTAAGTAAATAATGGCGATGTCTAATTAGTGAACAATTAGTCGTGTCAGTAATCGTTGAAGGAAAATTCTCTTCCCAATCTGATTGCATAGAGAAATATAGAAGAATAAAGCGTCAATTACCATTTGTAGAGGATCTCTTTGATTTTTTAAGAAGGGATACAAACCACTAATATGATTTATGAAGTTTTTACTGAATCTTAGTTCTTCATTTATTCTATGCGTAAATCATTTTTTGGTTTCTAAGAATAGTTGAGAGGTAATTTAGGTTTCATTTTGATTTGTGCTTTCTTGAGAGAGAGAGTGTGTGCATCAAAGGAATTAGTGCACATATATTTTATGGTGTGTATGTGTATCAAATTTTCCCACAATTGTTGGTAATGTGAAGGAGCATGTAAGACGTCATTTTTAAAAAAGGAGGACGAGTTTACAAGGAGATACACCCTTCTATATTGCTAAATGCAATCTCAATTCAAGACATTTCATCTAGGAATTGTTATGCCCTCCATCTAGCAAACTAATTCTCCTTTCATTCTTACTGTGATGTTCCCACCATCCATCATGAATTCCTAGCTACTGAGAATTCACCCCTCACACTTAGATCCATTGGTGTGCCCTCTACATCTATTTTAATTTTCCTTCCCACTCTTCCTATAAGGCTCCCTCCATGTAGTATGATTTCCTAATTTCTAAGAAAGACTTACCCACACTTAGATCAATTGGTACTAGAGCAAGTTTTGTCCTTGGGACCAAAAAATTCATCCACCAGATTCAAATATTTATTGGGGGGGATATTCATCTATCTCCTCGCACTTTTTCTCATAGAATCACATTAACCCTTCTCAGGGTTCCTCTCACACCCTCCTCAGGGTCTATTCAGTGTCTGTCAACCATTTCACCTTGACAAGAGGCCTCCAGTGAGGAATCTGATGCATCCACATCAACTCTAGTTGAATACTTTGTGCTAGCTCTCCAAGAACTGATTTGACTCCAACAACAACGACCTCCAATGACAATCCAGTTGGACACCCATTTTTAGTTACCCAAGTTCATCAACCAATTTAATGGAGAGACGGTCGATTCCTAGATCCATAGCCTCTCCACTTACTTCAAGACCTCGCCTGAGATGGAAGAGGCCACCAAATTGCAGATAGACAACCTTCAACTAGAAGGAATTACACAAACCTGGTGGGACACAAAATTTGAAATCTCAGAATTGATCGTTGAGCTCGGTACACCATCTTCAACGAAAAATGGCCACATTGCATCATGGGATACGTTCTATCAGGCATTGAGGGAACGCTTCTACCCTCTAGGCTATCTTCATAATTTTCTCACCAAGTGGTTACAACTCTATCAACTTTCCAATCAATCAGTTCAAGGATACATCGATGTCTTTTTCAAGATGTGCATCCAGCTACATGTTAGCGAACTAGACAAGGTATTGATAATTAAGTTCAATTCTGGTTTATTGTTACCTCTCTGACGGGAGGTAGATATTTTTGACAAATATTCTTTGGATAGGGATTTATTATGGGCCTTGCCATAGAAAGAAATATGGCTCCTCACATTCGATATCCACCAAATCAAACCCATGATGATAACCCACCTCCTTCTCATTCTCAACCTTATCCTTCTTTCTCGTCAGCAACAAAAAATGTAGTTTGGTGTAATTTTCACAAGACCAACTCCCATAACTCTGGTGACTATCGAGCCATTAAAAATAACCACCCCCATCAGACCTTGTTTGCAGAGGCCACACCCACTGAGTTTCATGAGCACCCAGAAGTCATATATCTCACCAACCCCACTGAATTTGACCCATCCCTCATTCTCATGACTACGCCAGAACTAGGTCACCATAATGTTCCCCTATTCACTCACAACTGCCAAATTAAAAAATGAACTCACCACTCTCATTATCGACAATGGAAGTCAAAATAATCTGATATCACAAGAATTAGTCCAACATCTGCAACTCCCCACCACCCCACACCCCGATCCATATTATCCTGGCTGGGTACATAAGGGCGGTCCTCGTGTTACTGTTGCTCGGTGTTGCTCCGTCACTTTCACCATTGGTCCTTTTTGTGACACTTTGACATGTGATGTGTAACCGTCATATTGTGTTTATCTCCTTCTCGGTCTTCCTTACAAACAATATTGGCAAGCGGTGTATCACACCAAGACTCATCAGTGCCACCTTAAACAATTTGGGTGCACCTAGCCACTCAACATGTTATCAATACCAAAAATGTCTCTCTATGTTTGATCTGCCATGTTTAGCCTGATAACCTTACTAATCCGACACCTCCAAAAATACTCTCTCAACTCCCAGAATTTTCCAATGTCTCTCAATCTCCCTTAAAGTTCACACCCTCTCGAGTCGTTTCTCCATCCATCAATCTCATTCATGACGCATCATTACCCAATGCTCCATCATCTCACCCAGTAACCCAAGACACTATAAAACGTCCTCTAGTTACCGCTTACCATTCCCGCACCCAAGAAACAATTAAAGATCACTATCCCTTACCTTAGATTTCCTCTCATTTTCTCTTGGTGCGATATGTAAATAGGGAGGTCACCTGGTGACTTACCACTCTGAGACCCTATCCACAGCCAAGTTTAATTATCACCACTACGCCAAATAATTCCACCTCTTGATGTTGTATTTGTTGTAGGGGCAGCCTTACAACAAGGCCACACACTCTTCCATATAATTCTTACCTTTCGAGGTCTGTCTTGGATTTCAGTATCGGGTTCCCATAAAGATGCCTCTCATTTTGACTACGTCAGGGTCATCACATCAACATCGATAACAATAGGCTGACCGTAGTGGCATTTATAATTTATCACATAAACACACTCTAGTCATAAATTCCTTGTAAGTAACATGAGATTGTGCCAAGAAACATCATGTTTCATACCTGGTCGGTCAACAATGCCAAACTCCGTAGACAAGACAAGTGGATGACAGTTGAGACAGTTCAACGAAAGTTCCCTCTGTTGGTGGTTGAAGCAAGGATGCTTTTGGATCCAAACATGGGGGAATTGGACCAATAAGGAAGGTTGTCAACCTTTCTTAGGAAGTGCACATCAAAGTACAAGTCGTCTGCAGCCAGCAAGGCAAGAAGGAGAAGTAATGCTATTATATTTTTCTAACTTTTATCAGCGTCACTCAATACTTTATTGTAATAAATCATTCGCCAATCTAAGTAATTAATGGTGATGTCTAATTAGTGAATAGTTAGTTGTGTCAGGAATCACTGCAGGAAATTTCTCTTGCATATCTGATTATGCAAAGAAATGCAGAAAGAGTGAATTATCATTTGTAGAATATCACTTTGATTGTTTAAGAAGCGATACAATCCTCTAATATGATTGATGATTTTTTTTTTGAATCTTAGTTCTTCTTCATGTTTTTGTGTGTAAATCGTTTTTCGGTTTTTTAGAATAGTTGAGAGTTAATTTCATTTTTGTTTTCATATGTTCTTGTTGAGAGAGAGAGTGTGCACCAAAGGAATTGGTGTGCATCTCTTTTTTGGTGTGTATGTGTATCAAATTTTCCCTCAATTGTTTGCAATGTGAAGGAGCATGTAAGAGGTCATTTTTAATAGAGGAGGACAAGTTTCCCAAGAGATATTCCCTTCTATCTTTCTAAAAGTGATCTCAATTCAAGACATTTCATCGAAGAAGTGTTACGCCCTCTATCCAAATAGCTAATTCTCCTTTCACTCTTCCACTGATGTGCCTGCCATGTAGCACGATTTCCTAACTACCAAGAATTTTCCCCTCACACTTAGATCCATTGTTGTGCCCTCTACATCTATTTTAATTCACCTTTCCACTCTTCCTATAAGGCACCCTCCATGTAGCATGATTTCCTAATTTCTAAGAAAAACACCCTCACACTCAGATCAAATTGGGTATTCAAGAAGAAGATGAATGGACCAGGTCAAGTTGATAAATTCAAATCTCTACTGGTAGAGAAAGGATATTCCCAAGTCGAAGGAGTCGACTAGAGTGAGATTTTTTTTCTTTGTTTCAAAATTAACTTCCATTAGAGTAATAATGTATCTGGTTGCATCATTTTATCTCAATATAGAGAAAAATATGTAAAGACAATGGTCCTACATGGTGACTTGGAAGAAGAAATATACATGCAACAACTTGAAGGTTTTGTATTTAAGGAAAAGAAATATCTAGTGTGCAAGTTCAAAATATCCCTTTATGTTATAAATCAATCACCAAGGATGATGAATCAAAATATCGAAACATACATCCTTAGTTTCATATTTGTGAGAAGCAAAGTTGATTATTGCATATATTCCAAGGAAGAAAGTGGATGTTTCATATATGTATAATTGTATGTCGATGACATGTTGTTGATAGGAAATAACATGAACTCAATAAAGAAGTTGAAGAAGAAACTATCCTCCAAGTTCGACATGAACAAACTCAATGCAACAAACTTCATTCTGTAAATGGAGATCAAGAGACTTATAGGAGCTAGAAATATCTAGTTGAATCAGAAGAAATATATTAAAACAGTTTTGAAACATTTGAACATGCAAGATTGCAAACCTGTAAAGGTGCCAATTTGTGTGGGAATAAGGATAATTGTTGAAAAGTGTCCAAAACGCCAAAAGGAATAGAGAACATGGCACATGTTCCCTATGCAAATGTTTTTGGTAGTCTAATGTACAATACTAAGAATATTTATGTACAATACCATTTCGTGAGAGATATGGTGGAAAGTAATAAGTTGTTGTTAGAGAAGGTAGACATGTTGGAAAACATAGAAGAATCTTTGACCAATTCTATGAGTGTTGTGAAATTCTCTTTGTGCAGAGAAGCCATGGGAATTACTTCCCTAGGCCTGCGAACAAAGTTCAAGAAACTCTTGGTTCAAAAAAAAAGACAACAAGTAGGAGAATTATAGATGGTTATACTCTTTGCATTGAAAGTCCAGTCGAGGTGGATGGAAAAGGAGGGAAATTCAAGTCAAGGTCGACTGGAAAATAAACCGACATGAAATTCAAAGTCAAAGTGATCGAGATAAATTTGAAAAGTCAAACGATAAAAGGTCGAAAGGAGCTTGTGTGGAAACCGACTAATGGTCGACTGGTATCCTACTAGTAATCTAAATGGTAGTTGATTATAACATAATTATGTGATTCGTGTGATTTGTATCCAATGATCATCGTGGATCTGTAACTGTTTTTTGGCGCCCTTCTTTAGGGTTTTTCCTATTGTAAAGTCTATAAATAAGGTGTGTTGTAATGTTGTTAAAAACAGTGTTAAGAAGAAAAACATTATAAGTTATTGGTCATGTACATGTAAGATGAATTGGCTATAGGGTTGTCCTTATGTAAAGCAGGAGAGTATGATGTTGATTTTGTTTTAGGTGTGGACCAAGGTTAGGCATGTAACATTTTACTTTGAGGGAATAATACAACAAAAGAGAAAGACGCTTAAGGAATGTTGGTTTTCCCGTTTAGGTTTCTAGACTAAAATCTCTATATATTGTAAGATTTCTTTATCATTTTCTTTTTAAGATTAAATATTTCTTCCTCTCTTTTGTTATGTTTAGTGTGGAAAGATTATTTTTGTAACATATATAATGATGGATGTGGTAGTTACCTATTTTTAGATTTAAGCATCTTCCCCAATTATATAAGTTATTGGCCAAAATATATCATGCTAATAATGTTTGAGTTACATAAACATGCTAATAATGTTTGAGTTTGAGTTACATAGACATATAAGTATAGTAATTTGTACTTTTATTTCAAACATTCCT
This sequence comes from Picea engelmannii, assembly GCA_009831015.1. Taxonomy (NCBI): domain Eukaryota; kingdom Viridiplantae; phylum Streptophyta; class Pinopsida; order Pinales; family Pinaceae; genus Picea; species Picea engelmannii. Next base: position 816,453 of record ML778468.1, read on the forward strand.
TCAAACGTATATTTATTGACCATGAAGAAACTTCTAAACATAGAAAATGCAGTTTAAGGAAAAGAGATTTTTAAATTAGAATAAACAAATGAAAGCAATAAACCAAAGCCTCATGACACTTCAACAAAATGACGTCATACAATCTTTTTCCTTTAAATAAATCTTGTAAAGTTTCCCTCAAGTATCCAAACTAGAGTAGCATTTATCAAAATTCATCACAAACAATGATTGCACAAAATTATCATATATAGAAATCCTAGACATTGTAGTTGCCACTCCCACTTATAGTTCCTGTTGTGTAATCTCAAGGTCTGTTTAAGTTTAAAATATTGGCTAATATTAAACTAGGATTTAGAATATGATAGATCGAATACTTTGAAATAATTTTAGTAATTATACAAAAATTATAAACCAAAATCAAAGACAAAGACAAATTCAATTGACCACGGAGGGAAGTGCTACAAGTTGCAAATTTGAAAATAAAAAAATGAAAGTGCAAATTTCTTCCAACACCTGGCTAACTGATATTTTAACAGATGCGGGGTGAGGTAAAGCTTAAGTCACTTAGAATTTGTTAAACCTTTCCAAGTAGGAAATCCACATAAATATGACCTACCACTACACAATGTAGTTTGTCTATAAGGTGTGGTTTCAAAAATTGTAGCTAATGCCAAATAATTATGTTTCTACAATAGTCTAAACTTTTTAAATAACATTATACAATAGTCTAAAATTTTTAAATAACATTATAAAATAAAAGATACACAATTTACTATCATGTCGAAGATTCAATAGAAGGAAAAGAAATAAACCAACAAAGTTAGGAACATAATAGAAAGGTCTCATCTTTTATCTGTCCAAAACTTTATATACATCATTTCATAAAACATGTACAAAATTTTAAAATCCCCTTTAGCCCAAACTATTAGAGACATTATCACATAATTACAGAGAGACACAAATGAAGGTCAGAAAGCCCACATTTTGAATGCAATTTAGGACATTGCATTGTCAGAAATAGGTTAATCAGATACCTGCATTATATCATTGCATCAAGGTGGGGCTCCAATGCAAGGCCAAACCAGCTTGGCCTACACAACCAACTGTCACTTGGAAATAATGGAGTAAGCGCCAGTTGTAAGAACTAGTTATAAGTTTCAGTTGTGAGAGTCGGTTGTAGGTGTGTTAAAATTCAGTTCATAGTTGAGAGTCTAGTTGTCTTTGGTTTGCATGCAACAGACTCGGTAGAGTCTTTTCCTATATAAGGATGTAATCCGTCTTCATTGAATAATAGAGAAGTGAGCATAGCCTCACCGTGTTGTTTGTTTCACATATTTTATCTTCGTATCAGAGCCACGGGGAGAGGGCGTGGATAGCGTGAGAAACGTTTGATCAAATGCATGAGAAAATCCATCTGGTGCATTCCTCCATTTACTGAAATTCAATTGAAGAGGTAAAATACATTTCCATTTTTCACTTTTGTTTGGGAAGTCACGATTTTCTTGCATGAGTTTGTGCTACATATACAAGGTGAAGGATTTTTGTGGAGCGTGATATTTGTGCATATGTGAAGGTGAGAGATCATGGATTCCAGGCTTCATACTGTGAAGGCCGATTCGATCTGGTGCAGAGGTGATCCACATTTGGTTGAAATTGCGTGGAAGCTTGAGGAGCGCTGATCACTTTTGCTTGGAGGAGCAGACTGGGATTTGTGAATCACCATTTGTTGCATGAGCTTTGAGTGCGAGGAGGCTGAACCGTAAGGTTTGTTAAAGTTTGCATGAGTTATGAGCATGAGATTTAATTAAAAGTGGATATCTTTTATATTAAAGCGTGAGGCTTAGTATTTAAATCCCTCTCTCCAATATATTAGTTGGAGTAAAATTCCATTATAGCTTAATGGGTGGTCAATGATTTAAAAGTGGAGTTTGAATTCGTATTTGAATGCCTAGAGATCTAGTGCATACGTGGAAAGCACAATTTTTTTCTTTTTGAAGTGTAAGTTTTTGTTTTTACATGCGAGTGGATATTTATTAAAGTTATAAACGTTAATTTGTAAGCATGGAGTTATAAACGTTTATTTATTAAAGTTATAAGCATGGAGTTATAAATGTTTTATTAAAGTGGAGAGGTATAAACTTGTATGGGAGTTATGAAAGGTGGATATAAGTGTAATGAGGTGGATATTTAAAAGTGGGTTTTATTTTGGAGTTTATTAAAAGTGAATTTTTTATTCAAAGTGGATAATTTTGAAGTATAAACTTTAAAAGTGGATATTAAAGTTTATTCAAGAGAATATTATTTGTGAGATTTTGTGTGTGAAATATGAGAGTCAAGATTGAAACAGATCGGTGGTATCCGAAGGCAGAGCAACATAAAATTGCATATCCTTGGTGATTTACTTGAAGAGACTAAATTGCAACGATGGTGAATCCTCTAGCATAGACCTACCTCAACGAAGACAACAAGTTAGATGGATCGAACTTCATTAACTGGAAATTCAAGATGCAGACGGTCATGGAGGGCTATGGTGTCTGGAACATTGCGAAGGGAACTAAACTGAAACATGATACAGCTGTAAGTGCGACAGCAACACAAATCCAAGATTGGGAGAAGCGCGAAAACAAGGCAAAGGTATTGTTGCGCATGTCTATTAAAGATAGCATAATTCCACATATTAGAGACGCTACAACTTCTGTTGCAACATGGACAACACTTAAAGCATTGTATGAAACTAGCAACACAAATTGCATTTTGTTCCTGAAAACTAAATTGCTAGGCATTAAGATGGATGGAAATGAATCTGTTAGTTCATTTTTGGGCCGTATTAAAGAGGTGAAAGACAAGCTGGTAAATATAGGGGAAACTGTTTCCAACACTGATCTGGTCACTATTACCTTAAATGGTATGCTAGAAGATTATCATATTTTCATAACAGGTCTTGCAACAATGGAGAAACCTCCTACATTTGAAGAACTGACAGGTATTTTGCTACAAGAGGAAGAGAGGCATGGGAATCTAAAGCCTCAGAGTAAAGATTTGGCACTATGGTCAAATAATAGATCTGCTAGAGGGAGATAAGGAGTAAGAGGCAGAGGAGGCAGATCATGGCAGAGAGGTGGTTCATGGCAGAGAGACAGTTCATCGTAGAGAAGAAAACCTTCAAATCAAGGTATGCAATCTGATAGGAATGAGTCAAAGAGTTGTTTTTGTTGTGGTCGACCTGGACATATTGTTAAAGATTGTCATAATAATAAAAGTGATGAGGCTAGGAATAAACCTAGAACACATTCAGGACATTATGAAGAAAAATCTTCAAATCAAGATCTCAGATTATTTATTGCTAGTGATGATATTGATGAACCCTGGAATTTTGACTCATAGGATCTTAGGTTGTTTGTGTCTAACACTTCCTTATCTGCTGATATGGATGATTCTAATGCCTGGTTTGTGGATTCTGGAGCATCAGTACATATGAGTTGTAATAAAAATTGGTATGCTAATTTTAAAGAAATACAGAATGATGCCAGCACATATCTTGGAGATGACCGCGCTCATCAGATCAAGGGATATGGAGACATTCCTGTGACATTGCCAAATGGTACTGTTTGTCACATTTGCAATGAGGTGTATGTGCTAAGAATAAAGAAAAATTTGATCTCTGTGTCCACCATTATAGATCAAAACTTGAAGGTTGAATTCTTCAAGAATTATTGCATAGTGAAGGATCTGTTGGACCACTTCCAAACTGTTGCAATGGGAGTGAGAGCAAGAGGTCTATACAAACTTGATGTTACCAGCAAAGCACATCATGCACTGACTTCCACCACTATGCCAACAGAGATTCTTTGGCATCAAAGATATGGACACATCAATCATCCTGATTTATTGTTATTACAGAAAAAGAATATGGTTGAAGGACTTCCCATGTTAAAGAATGAGAAGGTTGCTTGTGATGGATGTGCATTAGGAAAGATTCACAAAGATGAATTCCCCTCTAATCCTGATAAGAAAAAGAGAGATGTGTTAGATATTGTAGATATTGATGTTTGTGGGCCTATGCAGACTATGTCTTTAGGAGGTGCATTTTACTTTCTGTTATTTATTGATGATTGCACGAGATACACATGGGTTTACTTCCTTAGACGAAAAAATGATGTTTTCGAGTACTTTAAGGAATTTAGAACCATGGTGGAAAATAAGACAGGAAAATCCATCAAAATACTTCGTTCAAATCAAGGGGGAGAGTATAAATCAGGGGACTTCAACAAATATTGCAAAGATAATGGAATAGTATAGCAGTTTACAGTACCTCACACTCCACAGTAAAACAGAGTCATTGAAAGGAAAAACAGAACTCTGGTAGAGTGTGCACACAGTATGATAAAAGGTAAGAATCTCTCAAATGCATTTTGGGTTGAAGCCATAAATACTGCAGTTTATCTAAAGAATAGAAGTCCAAAAAGGTGTCTTGATAATGTTACTCCTTTCGAAGCCTTGAATGGTTCCAAACCTGCAGTTCATAATTTGAAAGTATTTGGGTGTAAGGATTTTGGACATATTCCAAAAGAGAATAAGAGGAAATTGGATGGTAAAGCCACTAAATGTATTTCTATTGGCTACTGTTCTGAATTTAAAGCATACAAATTGTTTGATCCTGCTACTCACAAAATATTTGCAAGTAGAGATGTACTTTTCCGTGAGAAGGAAACAAGAAATCATGACGACAACAGTCATGCGGAATGGAAGAGACTTCTTGATGAAGGATTTAAAGAAGAAAAACAATAGAAAAAATAGCCCACATAGCAGCAACCATCCCTGCAGCGACAACAACAACAACAACAACAAGGACTCAGTGATATGGACAATTCAAGCAGTCACAGTTCACCTAGAGGTGAAGACAGATCTTCACAAAGTGGGGAGGAAGATAATCAGTTGAAAAGATCTTCAAGACAGATTCGGCTTCCTGAGAGGTATAAAGACTATGCCCTAATGTGTAGCATTTCAAATGTCATAGAACCCATGATTTTTGATGAAGCTAATGAATATGATCAATGGCGAAATGCAATGGAGGAAGAATATGAATCTATAATGAAAAACAATACTTGGGAATTGACTGAATTGCCTAAACATAAGAAGCCCATTGGATGCAAATGGATATACAAACCCAAATTTAAGTCAGATGTTAGTATAGATAAGTATAAGGCTAGACTGGTGGCAAAGGGGTATTCACAAACAGAAAGTATTGATTATGCTGAAACATTTGCACCAATAGCTAAATTGAATACTATCATAACGTTAATTGCTTTAGCTACAAAGTACCATTGGAAGCTGCATCACTTAGATGTTAAATCT
>ML778468.1:821857-839100 GCA_009831015.1 Picea engelmannii
TTAGTGTGTAAGTTAAAGAAAGCATTGTATGGACTAAAACAGGCACCTAGGTCATGGTATGAGAAGATAGACTCTTTCTTTCTTCAACAGGGTTTTATGAGGAGCAAAAGTGATCCAAATCTGTATACCAAATTTGATGAACACGGGTATATAGTATTGATTTCATTATATGTTGATGATTTAATAATTACAGGAAATGCAGAGAAGTTAATTGATGAAATCAAGGAGAAGTTATCAAAGGTATTTGAAATGAAAGATCTTGGTGAATTACATTACTGCCTAGGTCTTGAGGTTTGGAGAAATGCAGGCCAAACTTTTGTTTGTCAGAGTAAGTATATCAGAGAAATACTTAAGAGATTTAAAGTGGATCAGTGTAATTATTCTATTGTTCCCATGCAGCAGAATGTGAAACTTTCTTGTGATGATGGTTCAAAGGAGGTGAGGGTAGTCTGAATTATCTCACCACAACCAGACCTGATATTTCATATTCTGTGAGTGTGTTAAGTTAGTTCATGGAGAAACCTCATGAAAGCCATTGGAATGCAGCAAAGGTAGTACTCATGTATCTAAAAGGTACACTTGATTATGGTATTAAATATACTGATGCATCTGATGTTGAGTTGACAGGTTATTCAGATTCTGATTGGGCTGACAATCTCGATGATCAAAGATCAACCACTCGATATGCATTAAGCATTGGATCCAGGGTTGTTTCATGGAGCAGTAAAAAGTAGCCTACTATATCTTTGTCTTCTACTGAAGCAGAATATAAAGTCTTCTGTGCAGCAACTTGTGAAGTTGTTTGGTTAAGAAGACTTCTTCAAGATATTGGAGAAGAAGGAAAAGAACCTACTATGATCAGATGTGATAATCAAAGTTCAATCAATATTGCGAAGAATCCAATTTTTCATGCAAGGACAAAGCATGTTGAAGCTCAGTATCATTTTGTTAGAGAAAAGTTGCAGTCAAATGAAATAACTCTTGTGTATTGTAATACTAGTGAAAATGTTGCTGATATTTTCACTAAGCCTCTTGGAAAGATTAAGTTTGAGCTGTTTAGAGAGATGTTAGGTGTAGAAGTCAATCCATTCTCCATTAAGGGGGAGACTTCGAAATAATGGAGTAGGCGTCAGTTGTAAGCACCAGTTATAATCTTCAGTTGTGAGAGTCAGTTGTAGGCGTGTTAAGAGTTAGTTCATAGTTGAGAGTCTAGTTGTCTTTGGTTTGCATGTAACCGACTCAGTAGAGTCTTTTCCTATATAAGGATGTAATCCATCTTCATTGAATAATAGAGAAGTGAGCATAGCCTCACCTTGTTGTTTGCTTCTCATATTTTATCTCTGTCAAGTGGACAGAGGGCAGTCCCCACCATTAATTCTCCAAAAGATCATACATGGAAATGACAGAAGACTAGTTTATGTAAAAGCAAATCTTGCCCCAAAGACCAACAGTGGAGAAGTAATTAAGATTACCATGACTGAATTTACTGAAGAGGTGATCGGGCATAGTGCACACTTTCTTCCATTGCTTATTCATCGAGCTCCCATATACTAATCTTCTTGAAAACTACAAGATCCTTGATACCCAAAAAGAGTCGAGGAACCCTCGTGCTCCAGTATATGGGGGAAAATAACAGGGCGCATGGTAACCTTAACGAAATCCCAAGTTCCAGCATCAACATCAAAGGCCAACAAGTGATCTGGACCATGGGTGAGTTAGAACAAAATGGCATATGAGCAACATTCCCCACCATGGAAAACCTGCCATCAAAACTACCACAAATCTTCCATGAGTCGCTCCGAGAATCATACACCTGTGAAGCAATCCCATCAACAGTACTGACAACCAAAATTTGATAGTCGTTGTCTCTCTCTGGATACACCACCATTGTCACCACATAGGGAGAATTCATGGATATCATCGGAGGAAAATCCTTATGGGTTTTGGTTAATAAATTATATACAACAAGAAAACCCTTACTGTTCTTTGCTACCAACAGAACCCCATAGGCCTACGAAGCCTTGAGCATGTTACGGAACTAAACATGGACTTAACCTTTAGTACTCGAATTCCATTAATATTTTGTATTCTATATGTTCACCCAATATCGAATTCCATTAATATTGTTTTCGTTTGTATGTATCTCTTTTCTGCAAGAATATTTATTATTCTCAAAATACAAACGTCGGTGCCACTTTTCCTCAAACACTGCAATGCACTGTCGACTCTACCGAATTTCCTCACTTCACAACCATTAAAATATGAAAGTTGAAACGCAAAGAATGGTACTGCATTCGATCTCTGAAATAAATAAAAATAAAAACTTAAACCATATACATATGACTAACTGATAAAAAAAAAGTTTAAATCCACCTTTTTTTGTAATTCACGGAAGGCTAACGACAGCTAACTTGGAGAGAAGAAATGGTGTTGATCTTTGTAAATATACCCTCAATCTCTGCAAATATAGGCTTGTTTGGAATTGACTCGCATGCTAATTCTGGGAAGACCTGTTGTGCCATCAGTCTAAGGCCACACAGAAGCACCACCATTAGGAAATGTAGACTTAAGGGCATATCTGTCTGAAGGCAATCTTAATCCCTGGCCAGATTGGAATGGTTTAGTACATAATTGCCTTTAGTACTGGTAATGGAAAATTTGCAAGATCCCAAAGGTAGAGCGCCTGTGTCTAAAATAAGTTCTTGTAAGGCCATTGGTCTTGGGTAACACGCTGGATCAGTAATTGTGCAACACATGAGTTATCAAGTATCTCGACTAGATACATTTGCAATGCCATGAGGAGCCTGGAAAACATATTCCCACATACTATTCCTTATCCATGGTTTATCTTTTTCTCCTTCCAACTGATTAGTCATTCAAAATTCAAATTAGGAAGTGATATATATATATATATATATATATAAACGAATGAGTTTGAAGTGTTAGATTAATAAATCTGCATGCATTGAGTTAACAGAAAATTGGGTGAGTAACTGAAGAAGCACACTGACAAACAGTCATAGGGGCAATATGCCATCACTAACATATCCGCACTTATAGTTTATTCTGGGGAGGAGGATCGTTGTACAACATTGATAGTTAGTTCGCACTCATGCAAACTATGTGCAACATGCATACCAATCCGTTCCGATGTTGAGATTAGGTTTCCACCAGTTCGTTGCCAGACCAGTGGGATTATAATTAACAGTCATATAATATAGGCGCATTCATGAAAGGAGGACTAGAGATCTACCACCTTTACGAGATCTAATCCTAAAATTTCCACCTTGTTGTTATTTCTATATAGACCCAAATACCTATTGTTGCCGAAAATTCGAACTTATTCCAGTCGATTTCAATGGGGCCATAAATCTTAGAACCTATTCCAATTGATTTCAATGGGGCCATAAATCTTAGAACCTATTCCAATTGATTTCAATGGGGCGACCTGATTTATTGATGTAATGAAATCAATGAAGGATCTCCGCTCAAATGAAAATACTACCCAATCTCCAAGAATCTGTAATCGGATTCGCCATATGAAGGGACCCTATTGAATCAATTGAATCAAGTGTTGTTGAAGGCTTTGCAACGATGATGTATACTACCCTTGAAAACGAGCGTGAACACACTCTACATCAATATTTTGTCGGGATTTATAACCATCACTCGAAAGATTATCCAGATCTTTCGAGTGTGGGAAATCCAGGATTACAAAATTGAAACCCAACAATACATATTTTATACTATCATAGTTTCGATCACCAATAGTGATACGGAAGACAAAAAGCTATAAATTGGAACACTCTGAAGCTGAGTGGAAGAAAAACTATGGGCTTTTCCTCGCAAGAGTGTGACAAGCTTACGTCTATCTCAAAACAAATGTGTTGGGTATTCGATACTTTCGTAATCATATGCACTCACTTATTATTTTGTTATACCAAACACATGCTCACCACTTGGTAGTGAACTGAACTGGGTTACGTGAATCCCATGTGAAACTTCACGAGTAGTTATTTCCTATAGGTTGATGCATTAATTCTATATTCTATATTTTAGATACATGCATGCCATACATAAATGCATGTTCAAATTTTTTAAATGAAAATTTATGCATGTAATATATATATATATATAAACTCATTAAGATATTCTGACCAACATTAAATTCATAAATTCACTTGAGGTTTAATTAATAGTTTAGAACATGGAAGCGGGATAAAAATCTAAGCTCTAATACCATATATGGGACTTCCGGCCATTAAATACTTAATTTATAACCATAAAATAATAGAAACTAATTGTATGTGATCATTAATACCATATATGGGACTTCTAGCCATTAAATACTTAATTTATAACCATAAAATAATAGAAACTAATTGTATATGATCATACAATTCGCGAATGATGATGGGCATATATAATAACTTCAACTTACTTTTAATGTTATATTTTCCGATCCATTGCATTTCAACTTTGATCCAGAATACCAAAACAACAATGTGGGGATGACTTTCTTCCCAACCAATTTTCTTGGTCATCATAACTGAGACTTTTCGAGTCTTTAATCAACCAGCCATGCCAATGTAACCGTGTGTCAATTACACCAAAAAAATATCTCTTCCTTTCTTTTCCCCTTTGGAATATATAAAATCTTTCTTACATATCTATACAAAGTAACTTCATGTATAAATTCCACTTGTCATCATGCGATGATTTTTTTTTTTTTTTATCTTAACTTAATTGAGTCCTCCATAACTTATCTTCTCTCATACTACCCTTTTAATAATAATAAAGTAATTCTTTTATTTTCTTAACTTAAATTAATTTACTGTAATTCTTTTTTATTTATTTATATTTCTTTACTTTCTATTGTTGTATTATTTAATTATTTATCATTATTATTAATATTATTATAATTAATATAGGGCATTATAGTAATGAGACATTCTATATGGATGAAATAAAAAATAAATTAAAAACATATATTTCATTTTGGAAAAAATGGATTGCTAAGGGAGGGGAAATTTTTTGTCACCCCAACATAATTTATTGGAAGACTATATATAAAGCCTTAGAAACTCCCTTTTAGAGCATTGTGCACTCAACCAACAATTGTTGGTCATCCACGGTGCAAGAAATAAGAAAGAATGCTCATATAGATTCCTCACATGAAGTTATGGAAGTGTTTTTGAGGAAAAATGTCCCCACAATTGAGGATTGGTACATTGGACCTCTATGTAACAAGTCTAGAGATCCATTTTCTCTGAGAAATGATGTTGTAGAGGGACAAATGCTCATAATGCAATCATCAGATCATGATTATGTGTTATGATTTGGTAGGGCGAAGGGGAGTGTTTACCAAGATCTAGTTGTTACTATTGAGCCTTACAAAAGAGAGGTTCAATAAGCTAATTGGAACATCAAATGCTAACAAAGAAGTGTGTTTAAATAAAAAACAACAATGGATTGTTGGTTCAAAGGAAAATATGTTTGTTGATGTTAATAACATCATATGGGATTGGTCACCAAGGGTCGAATGTATAGGAGAGAATAAAAATAACTAAAAGGGGTCTTGGAACATCTAAGGTACAACAAGAACATATGGCGCATAATGTTAATGAATGAAACTTTACTTAAGTGATGTTCCTTTAAATATTTTTAAAAAAGTACAACTCTCGAATACAATGCAATGATTGTTGTCACTTGTTTTTATTATTGCATCTTTTCAATCTTGATATATTTAACAATGTGTGTCATAGTGATATTATGCATGCACATACAAAAATAATATATTGACAAGTTTAAATTAATCTTGCATTTAGATATGATATACAAAATAAGAAAAAAAAAATTGAAATATAAGTACACATTGTAGCAATTATATATTGACACTTTTGGAATCAAAATTTACGCATTTAAAATTTAAATTGATACTTTGTATTTCAAACTTCACATTTTTCTAATCCAAAATCATAATTTTGAAAACCAATATTATTATTTTCAAAACTCAATTTTACACTTTAAAATAATTAAATAAACACTTTTTTTAATCAAATTTCAATCTTTAAATCTAGATTCTTCCTAATTAATTTGTATTTAATAAAAAGGGAATTTTACAATGCACATACAAATATCTCAATATATTTATAATAGTATTTTCACGTATATATTAACTTAAGTGAAACTACAAACATCTTAAATTCATTTTAGATAATATCTTTAAATAATTAATAAATTTAAAATTAAGATAGATTTACTAGGTTAGATAAATATCCAAAACTACTATGTTGCATCTTTAATATCATCCACATACACCATGTTTTAAAAAGTGAACTGACATTATGAATTAAAAATTTGTTTTGTCTTCAATATTGTGTGCATACATATATCATTAAGCATGTTTTAGAATGTTGATAAATAACTATTTTCCGTATGAATAAATAAGTTAAATACAATCCTAATATAAATATAAATGGCTAAGTTGTTTTAAAACAATTTTATTTTAATTTTTATCCATACATGGTCACAACGACATGATATGTCAAATATGGATTTATTAAATGGAGTAATTTTTCTCTTACTTTATCAAGTTTATAGTGGATATAGGCATCTTAAATGCATTTAGATAAGATAGGTGGATATGTATTTATTAGGTAGGTGAAGGATGGAGTGTTCTAGAGAAATATCTAGTCTCATGTATTTTGAATTTAGTTTTTCATATGAATGTTGAGAAGAGCAGAACAATTCATTGTTGTTGTGTGTATGCCTTCCTCTACTTGAACTTAAACATGGTATCAAAGAAGGAATAAGACTCTTCGAAGATAGGAAAGAAATTTGCAGGTTATTATAGATAAATTTAGAGCTTGGTCAACCCACAACAAGAAGACGATTGTTCAAGGTCATTCAGGTGCAAAAAATTGAGAAACAAACCTTCAAAAAATCATGTTTGTGGAGGCAGTAACGCCCTCCCAGTGTACACAAAGTGACTGGGAGAAGGAGGTGGCCCCTAGAGATTGTTCCAGGGTGTGACCAAGTCCCAAAACTTGCAAAATTTTAATTTATGTGACCGGTCACTCTGAGGGTGTAGACAAGAAGCAACCATGATGAGAAACGTTATGGGTTTTGTCTATTTCAACAAAGGGAAAGGTGTTTTAGTCAAGATATAAGACAGAAAGGGGGACCAATTGTCAATAGGAGATTGATGGCCTCTAGCAAGAATCACTTTCACAAGGATTGATTTTAACAGGTAAGAATTATGATGTATGGTCTATAAAAATGAAAAAAATGCTTTCGTCTTAAGATTGTTGGGAAGAAGTATTTAATGGGTTCATAGAAGAAGAATTATTTAATGGGTTCATAGAACCAAATCCATCTAATTTACAAGCCATGGAAAACAGATAGAGAAATTCACTAGGAGAAATCATAAAAAGGGACAACAAAGCTCTATGGCTCATCTAGCAAGGGTTAGAGGAATATGTTTTTCCCAAAGTCACAACAACAGATCATGCCAAACATGCATGGGATACTCTTGAAATCGCCTATCAGGGCACACATAAAGTAAAAAATGCAAAGTTGCAAACACTCAAGAAGATTTTTGAGAATCTTCAGATGAAAGATTTAGATTCAATAGATGATTTCATGACCCATGTTATGAGCATCATAAATCAAATATGCACGCATGTAGAAGAGGTTCAAGATAAAAAACTTCATTGAGAAGGTACTCATAAGCCTTCTTGATAAGGTTAATATGATTAAAAATATTTCTGTTAATATGGTTTTGGTCGCTATAGAGGAGTCAAAAGTCCTGTCAACATTGACAGATGAAGAACTCATGGGATCTCTATTAACTCATGAGAACAAGTTCAATTGAAATACTAAATCTTTGGAGAATGCATTTCAGTCTCAAACCTCCATAAGAAGAGGTAGACGAGGTAGAGGAAACTCTCAAAAATGAGAGAAGTCAAATTCATAATACTTAGAACATAGTGAACATTCAGAACAATGGGAGAGAAATATATTTCAATCAACCAAGGTGGATTGAAAAATCAAGGATCCAATGTTATTATTGCAAGAAATTTGGTCACTACGAAAGTGAGTGCAGAAAGAAGCAAGAAGATCTAAATAGAGGAAGATAAAATGTTACCAACATTGAAGAAGGAACATATGAGTCGATGTTCTTCTCATTCCAATTTATAGAAGAAAGAATCCATAGTCATGACCTATGGTTGTTGGATAGTGGCTACAACAATCATATGAAAGGTAAAAAAGATTTGTTTTCTCGCTTAGATAGCTCTACACATCTCAAATTAAATTGGGAGATGATTATCAAAATAAAGTCTCAAGAAAGGGTGTAATGTTTATATTGACAAAGAAATATGAAAAGAAGGATATTCATGATGTTTATTATGTACCTAGTCTTAGACATAATCTAATGAGTGTAGGCTAGATGAATGAACATGGTTATAGAGTCATTTTTTAAGGTTCCAAGCGTACAATATTGGACAAACAAACGAGTAAGAAAATCATAGCTATAGTACAAATGACCAAAAATATAATGTTTCCTTTGATATTGTGAAATTCAAATTTGTCACATTCATATGCCCAAAATATATCAAACTCGGATGAGACTTGGTTGTGGAATTTTAGATATGGTCATTTACCATTTAGCAATCTCATTATTTTACAGAAGAAGTCTATGGTAAAAGGTTTTCTGATTATAAATGAACAAAAAAACTTTTGTGTTATTTGTATTTTGGCCAAATACCAAAGGGATAGTTTTCTTGATGCCTCCTAAAGAGAAAAAGAACACCTCAAGCTAGTGCATATATACCTTTGTGGTCCAATGAAAACTCAATGAATAGGAGACAATTTTTATTTCCTAACATCCATTCATGATTTTAGCAAAAATGCATGGGTTTCTTTTCTCAAGAACAAATCACAGACATTTGAAAAATTCAGAGAATTTAAATCTTTGACAAAGAAACAGAGTGGGAAGTAAATTAAAGTACTCAAATGATATCGAAGAGGTGAGTATGAATCCAAATAATTTGGATCATATTGTAGGTAGCATGGGATCAAGAAACATGGCATGTACACCCCTTTGCCTACTCCTGACAAACCATGGGAGTCCATCTCAATGGAATACATGTCGTGCCTCTCGTCCACCAAGAGGGAAATGATTGTTTTTTTTTGTTTGTTGATGTCTTTTCTAAGATGGTGATTCTGGCCACCTACAAGAAGAGCATTACAACAGAGGCCACTCCCTGGCTCTTCTTTGAATGAGTCTCGGTACATTTTGGAATCCAACAAACAATTGTCTCATATCAGGAAAGTCAATTTCTCAACACACTCTGGTTGATCCTCTGGTCATTGTTGGACACCAATATCACCAATTCCACGGCCTTGCACCCCCATATAGATGGTCAAAGAGAGGTTGTAAATCGAATGATTGTGCATATCCTGCACATGTAAAATTCCAATAACCCTTGAAAATGGGATGAAAGTCTTCCCTATGTTCAACATAGCTACAATCGATCCCTGCATAGCTCAACCAGCCACAACCCCCTTCAGGTGGGGTTGGGATTCCAACCATTGGGTCCCATAGATGTTGCACTACCCCTTTCATTCACCTCGATTGACTCATCTCCTCCTCCAACTAAAGCTGACAAAGCCACCCAGTTCATTAAACGGATCCAACACATCTATGAACAAGATCAAGATATCCTACAAAAGTCTAATTGCAAGTACAAGCAATGCCATGATCAACACCGGGTACCACATAAGGTTCAGGTGGGTGATAAAGTTTGCTTTCACTTACCAAAATAACACCTTACAGGGACCCACTAGAAGCCTCTCTCTCTCTTTTATAGGTCGTACACCATCACCAGGGCTTTGGGTGACAATTTTTTTGAGCTTAACAATCCTCCTTTCCTTGGCATACTCTGAGTGTTCAACATGGATCTCCTTTAGCCTTATTTTCCATCATTATTGGACACCTCAGAGATAGAAGAATAGTTCACACCCACAGATATTAACCCTGACTTCATACAATAGGAATCCAGTGATCATGTTGTGGACACACAGGTCAAGGGCACTCACCCTCAAAGGATCTAGCTTTATCAAGTTGTCAAAGCAGGGAAGCTCCTGCACCAAGGGAAGTGGCTCACCTGGGGTCAAATTCAGTAGGAATTTCCTCATCTGATGGGGGAGGATTGATCCAGATGGATGTCGATGGCATCCCACCTATTCCAATTAGCTCATTTTGGAAGTTTTCTAGTCTGGCATTTTTTTCCTAGTTTTTGTGTCCATGACTTTCAGGGCCATTTTGAGGCCCTAAACAACATTTGTAGGGATTTCCATAGTCAAAATATAGACAAAGTCATAGTCTGAAGGAAACATGTGTATTACTCGGATAGACCTTTCAGATGGGCTATCGTGTGCCTAAAACGAAGATTGTATGCAAAAGTTACGACCACGGGAAGTTGATGTACTAACTTACCCCAACGAGGCCCACATGAATTTTGGTGCTTCATATCCTAAGGTTAGGTTTTTGGATGTCTAGGGTTTTTGACATTCCTGTTTATTGTAAAAAGGGATTCAAAGCCTCATTTTATAGATCTTCTTGTGAATGATTGCAACTGTCACATCTCTTCTTAGAGATAAGCTACCACCATTCTAACAAGCTTGTTTTCCACTACATTTTACAGTTTCATCTTATTTCCTTATTGAATAGAAATTGTTTGTACTGTATATATATTATTCTGTGTTAGGAATATTTTAATAATAATATGTATTCATTTCATTCTGCTCATAAAATATGGATCAGTGGTTGTACCTATTTATTACACATCAACACACAAGCTTCATTTTCATCTTGATGTAATTTGTAGGGAGAAATTTCATCGATTCGTCATTGATATCATGATATTTTGTCAAAAAATTGATGTAATATTTCATTGATCTATTCTCATATGTTTGACTACGATCAATGCTACATGTTTCACTTAAATTATTGCAGAGAAGTAGTTGATCATCAATTATGTCCCTACCTGCAGAGTACTCGTCTTTGGAATGAACTATCTTGCCCCTGAATCATTGGAGGTGGAAACGAAGGGAGAACCAAGAATGTGAGGTGGAAGTTGTTTATGTGCATTATCAAAAAAAGGCCCTTGCTCCCAGACTTGGAAAAAATTGGTAGAATCAAAATTGTTTTCGATTCTCTCCATTCTACCATAATTGTTTGGTGAATAACTAAAAAGCAGTGAAAAATCTTGTTCTACATGAGAATTCTGCATCGTTGGTGACTACAAAAAACTATTGTTGATTTCCCTGAGAGTTTTGGGGACAACAGAAAAAGAAAAGGAATGTTGTGGTCTATGTCTCACTTTGTTTTTCCCACGGTCACGAGGATTCTTCAAATGAGTGTTCCATATATTCTTGATCTCCTTATCTGTTCTTCCAGGAAGGTATTAGTCCATGGTCGATCACCTTCATTTATTGTTAAATTGATTAATAGACTTACCTTTGACTTCAACTGAACAATAAAAACACTTAATTTCTTTTGATACACATATTGATCAATTCGACAAAGGTTGATACAATCTATGCCCGATTGGGGAAAATAACTTACTTGTTTCCCAGAATTCCATTAAGTTCAATGAATGTTTCATGATTGTTTTCTTATCCCTAACAACCTGTAGATTAAATTCGACCTCCAGCCCATCGGGCCCGGTGACTAGAAGTAGGGTAAGGCTAATTCTTTCATGTGGTATAACCTGATATGGCTTATAAGTGGTTGTGTTCCAAGCCCTGTATTGCAAGTTGGCTCATTATGATCTAGTTCTTTAAGTCACAGGTAAAAACTTAGTTATTTCGACTCCTAAGCATATGGAAACCTTTATTAAAGCCCAAATGGCGTCCATTCCCCAAAACTTGGGGGAAGGGTTGTCCCTATGAATAAGAGATTGTGCTACGGGGCAGTTCACATTTGTTGGTGTCCATATAGTGGGTCAAACTAACACATCGAGTGATGTTTTCTGCTACTATGGATGTTAAATCATTTCTTCTATCGTCCTTACTCTCATGGCATTTTATCTTTTCAAGCGAGCACCTTTCGTACATCGTCGAGTCAAGCCACATGGATTCTTTTCAAGGTTGAACTTCTTTTTTGGATCCTGAAGGAACATAATTACCTTTTGTTTAATGATCATATGTCATCTAACTAGGTTTTTTGGTATGTTT
Organism: Picea engelmannii; assembly: GCA_009831015.1. Classification (NCBI taxonomy): domain Eukaryota; kingdom Viridiplantae; phylum Streptophyta; class Pinopsida; order Pinales; family Pinaceae; genus Picea; species Picea engelmannii. Next base: position 834,104 of record ML778468.1, read on the forward strand.
AACAATCATATGTCATCTTGCTAGATTTTTCGTTTTGTTATATTAATTCATGCCAACTTGCTTTTGGAAATAGAGATATAATCTCAGGAAGTGTGCCACCAGCAGCATGAACACCTATGACTGGAACAATGTGAGTAAGATACAAAGAACTGTTGCGACAAGAAAAAAGAGTAAGAAGTTGTGACGGGAACAGTGTGGGGTTTTGGAATTTAGCTGAAATAGTGAAGGAAGCAACAGTGTTAGGAAAAGGAAAAGGAACAGTGCAAGGAATAGGAACAAAGCAAGGAAACAGGAGCACTCTGTGAGGAACAATGACGGGTTTGGTGTGTAACTATGAGGGACAATCTGTTAGTGTTTTGGTTGGGCTCCCAATGGTTTTCAGTCCGTTATCCCCAATAGGAAGACACGTATTTCCATATTCCCTATTTTGTGTTTTTTCATGTTCCCTGTGGCAATGGAAATTCATTCATCATACATGAAAAATGGGCAAGAGATACTCGTCTCTGGTGAAAAAAACCATTTAGGTCAAGTGAAAATTGTCTCTTCAAACAAAGCATGGAAGTGGGTTTGGGTCAATTCCAAACAGTTTCAAGGTATTTTAAAATGTAGAGTTGCCCATCTAAAATGGGAGAAGACAAGGAAAAAAATCTCCCTTCGTAATAAAGTTTCAAACAAGCCTATTTTGCAAGGGTGTAGCAACAATAGGACTAAAGGAAACAATGGTTATGCCTTGTACAATCCCACATCCACACCTATCACCTGACCTGTATGTGTAAGAATTACACAATTCCAAGAGGAGATTGGAGGTTTTGGAAGTCAAAGAGTAGGAGAGAGACCTTAAAATCCATCGATTGACAATAGAAAATCATGTCTTAGCAGAAATTAATAAAGTTTTAAAAGGTCAAGTGAAATTGTTGCAATAATCCCTTTTGGTAGGAAAGGATGAATTGCAATGCATTAAGGATGCCTGACAAATCATGAAAGAACCTTTTGTGTTGTGGAAATTAGAGATGTGTCGAGCTCTAAAACCTCCAAAGATGAAGGGAAAGCAGTTTAACAGGTAGACACCTAGGGAGTGAAAGAAAGGGATGAAGAGAAAGGAGGTTTTACAAAAAATTCCAAAACTTGGGCACAAGTTATTAGCCATTTTGTTAACATAGAAAAAGAAGCAACAACCAGGGGGACAACATGGAATATAGAGAAATAAAATAAAGACAATTCAGAGAAACAAACATAATTATTAGAGGTGTGAGAGATTATGGTAAAAAAAAATGTACTCTCGATCTTGCAAGTGACTTTTTAAAGGACAAGTTGTTTCGGCAAGGTCAAATTTGCCAAACATAGAGGTTGGGAAAGCCTAGTGATGAGAGAGCTTGGCCCATAAAATTCATCATGTCAAGCACATGTGACAAGAAAATTCTCCTAGGAAAGAAGCAACTCTTGAGGGTCTCTCACTTTTTTCTAGACAGAGATTTAACTATTAGACAACAAGAGGAAATAAGTGAAGAGACGTCAAAGGTTAGGGCAACAAGGGATGCAGGAAAAAGGGCATGGATGTTCAAAGGAAAAGTTATTATTTCCTTTGTCATTCCTCATTCTAAAATAATATAGCAAGATGGTAGACAAGAAGAGACAACAAATTTGTTAGCAAGAAACTATGCAACAAGGCCAGTATGGGCTAAGAGGGGTGAAGACTCAACTTTGAGTCTTGTAGGTCAAAACAAATAGCAATTAGGTTCTACCCAAGTTCCCTTAATACTAGTTTGTTGGAACTGTATAGGTTATCCTTAGAGGCAAGGACTTGGGTGAGGGCCTATCACAGAAGATAGAGACATAATTTGTCTCATGGAAACAAATTAAACAAATTTACCAACTTAATGAGAACTGTGATCTCAAAACAAGAACTCTAGCCCTTAAAACCCATATTTTTTCATAAAAAAACATGAAAATCAACCCCCAAATAAAAAAGTGGTGCTATTGGTAGCACCATTTTTTTAAATAGGGTCAAAATTACAACATTTTTCAAACATGGACTTCAAAACTTAGACAATAGCTCAGAAAAACCTTGAAATCAACACATAAATCAAAAACTGATGTTATGTAAAACAAAAAAAAAATTCCTAAACGTGAAAATCATAGCTATTTACAACCTAATTGAAATTGTGACATTAACAACAAATCCATACGTAAATTAAAAAAACCCAAAATTGGACCCCAAATGCATTTTTTTTTAATTTATATTAAAAAAAAAAAAAATAGAAGAACAAAATCCTCTCAAATATATATTTTTTTAAGTTATCAAAAAAACACATTTAAAAAAATATGTTTAAAATTCAATTAAAAAAAATTAAAAAACAAGGTGAAAAAAAAAAAACTAAAAAGAAACAAACAAACAAAAAAATTACTAAAAAACAATAATATATATATATATATTACAAAAGAATCATTAAAAAACCTTTCAAAAGTAAATTTAAAAAACCCCAAAAAACTTAAAAAATAAAAAAATAAAATAAAAAATAACAATATTCAACCAAAAAAATGTCTAAAATAAAAAATTATCAAAAAATATTAAAAAATCTTAAACTAAAACTTTAAAATTAAAATAAATGACAAAAAATAAAAAATATATATTTTAAAAACAATATTTAAATGGAAACAAAAAAATTTAATATAATCAATAACGAAAGAATAAAAAGAAAATTTTAAAACCAATTTTAAAATAAACATCTAAGCATATTTAAAAAAATAGAAAACCAAAATTTAAAAAAATAAATAAAAACAATTTTACCATACAAAACCTATTAATTTTAATTGAAGCTAAAGTAAAAAATAAATAAAACACAAATATAAACAAATTTAATAACATTTAAAACAACAAAAAAAAACAAGTTTCCAATTGAACTAACATAAAATGTTAATTAAAATTAAAACCAATTTTTTTTTTTAAATTACAAACCTACATATTACTGGGGTGTTGTGGAGGGAGATGGGCGATGCCCGGAATTGACTGAACCCCCACTGGCTAATTCTTGATCCCACGAGGCCAGGGATAAGCCCTTGAGGACTGGAGCAATGTCGAGCATTGCCCCCCACAACACCCATGGTTTCCAACCAACGAGTGTGGGTTGGTTGGGCGTCATGGGTGTCGTGGAGGTCGATGTAGGGAATTGCCCCAGACCCCACAAGCTAAGCCATGGCCCAGTGGGACCAAGGATTATCCCATGGGGGTAGGGGTGATGCCCGTCATCACCCCCCATAGCACCCACGATGCCCAACCAATGCATGCATGGTCTAGTTGGGCATCATGGGTGTCATGGGGTGATGACAAGCATTAAGCCAGCCCCAAGGGGCTAATCCCTGGACCCACGGGACCAGGGCTTAAGTATTACCCAAATAGATTAAGCCTTCGCCTCATTGGACAAGGGCTTAACTCTTGAGGGTCGAGGTGATGCCCAACATCACCCCCCACGGGCTAATCCTTGGCCCCGTGGGACCAGGGATTAGCCCCTTAGGGTTGGGGTGATATCTGACATCACCCCCCATGGCCTCCCATCAGCGGTGCATATTTATTTTTAATTTGATTGTGTTTTTATAAAATTTTACATATTTTTAAGTTTTTTAATAATTTTTTTTTTTTTGAATTTTATGTTTTTTTAAGCTTTATTTATTTATTTTGTATTCAATTTTGTAGTTTAAGTATTTAGTTTTTTTTTAATATATATATTTAATTGTTTTTGTGTTTTTTTTTCCTTTTTAGTTTTTTAAGGTTTTGTTTAATTTTTTTTATTATTTGTTTTTTATTTTTATTTTTAATTTCAATTCTTTTATTTTTCTTAGTTTTTTTTAGTTTTAATTTATCAAAAAAAATATTGAATTATATTTTTTTCCTAAATATTAAAAAATAGTGTTATTTAACTACAATTTTTTTCTAAGTATTGAAGTAAAGGTAAAAGATGTGTTAAAATTGGTGTTTTCCAATATATTTGAAAAGTATGGAACAACAAATTAATTGAGACAATTATATAAAAAATTGTAACTTCAAAAAACTAAATGGTAAAAATTATTTTTAAGATTGAAAGAAGCATGGAAAAATGACTAAAAATAGCATTGAATAAAAAAACTAGAAAATTTTGAAAATAGATGAGAAATAAACATTTAAAAGAAAAATGTGAAACCATTGTGGATCGAAAAAATTAAAATATTGAAAAACCACCTAAAAAGGGAGAGGGGGTGCTACCAGTAGCACCATTTTTAAAAACAGGATAAAAAAACTAGACCCCCGAAAAAATGAAAACCAGCAAGAGTTCTTGTTGAGTTTGTAACTATGTTGTGATCATGAAGGGTGCAAGACACCTTTGTTTGAAGGGTATTTGAAGATGGTTGTGTGGAACAAAGCAACTGAGAATGGAAAAGGACACGGGGGTATCATGATCTTAGTGATGAAAAAAAAAGGTCATCTCATTCAGTTAGAAGGAAAAGACTTAAATAAACAATTCATTTGGTTTAAAATCTCAGAAAATGGAAACGTCATCAGAATTACAACATGTTATTTTTCTCCGCAAGTTTCAAAAAATTACAAAAGTAGGGGGTCTTACCACAAGCACCCCTTCGCATCCTTAAAAAATGATATTGCAACGTACTCTCGACTTGTTGGGTATGTGTTATATTCTTTGCACGAGTAGTAGTGTCTGAGCGCCTATGCTAGGCGCGCAGGGGGGTAGTGTCGGGCCGACATATTATCGTCGGGCCGACATATTTCTGGGACGACATATTTCCGGCACCACATGATATTAGGTGGTTTTCGACACATGGTTTTTGCCGATGCTTTTCTATTTCCAGTTAAGGAATTAGGGTTTTGGAATAATCCAGGTCATTGGGTTAGGGTTTTGGATGCCGCTGGCTCCTATATGTATATTGTATTGTAAACAATGTAACACAATGTGTATCAATATAATATATGCTGGTTTTCCCGGTTTGGGTTTCCAGGTGAAAAATCT
>ML778468.1:842866-896612 GCA_009831015.1 Picea engelmannii
CACTGAGAAGTTCTCTTGGTGTAGAGGATCCATGGGCATTGTTGCCCTGGATTGTTGACTATGTATCCCTGTAACCCCCTGTGTGCAAAGAAAACAACAAGTGGGAGAATGTTGGGTATGTGTTATATTCTTTGCACGAGTAGCAGTGTCTGAGTGCCTGCGCTGGGCGCGTAGGGGGGTAAGAGGGGGGGTGCAGGGGGGTGGAGCCCCCCGTGCGGGGGTTTGGGGGCAGTGCCCCCGAATTTTTTTTTTTTGGGCCGACATATTTTCGCCGGTTTCGGGCCGACATATTATCGCCGGGCCAACATATTTCTGGCACCACATGATATTAGGTGGTTTTCGGCACATGGTTTTTGCCGATGGTTTTCTATTTCCGGTTAAGGAATTAGGGTTTTGGACTAATCCAGGTCATTGGGTTAGGGTTTTGGATGCCGTTGGCTCCTATATGTATATTGTATTGTAAACAATGTAACACAATGTGTATCAATATAATATATGTTGGTTTTCCCGGTTTTGGTTTCCATGTGAAAAATCTCTGTGTAATGTTTGTATTTGCCATTGTATATTTTCTGTTCTTTTCTGAATATCAGTTTGCAGTAGATATTGTACAAGGTTAGAATTTACACAACTAAGTGAAGTTATTATAGTGGTTGATTTCAATGCTAGGACTGCAAGTGAACAATCTAGTATTCTACGTTGTAAGGAAGACTGCAATCCCATTTGGATTACAAAAGAAAGCAATCATCGGTGGACAAGAGTTTTAGAGGAAAACAAAAGTTGCATCCTTTTTGGGGAGCAATTTCTTACTCTATGTGGGGAATTTGACTTAGTCATTTGTAATGGGTTAGATAGATGGGTGAATTATGGTAATTTCACCTGCAATACCTACAATGGCGCAAGTGTAGTGGATTATGCAATTTGATCGCATGGATTGTGTGAGAAAATGGAGGAATTTTTTATTGGTGAACAATTGTCGGAGTTGAAATATGATCATAGACTGATCTATTTAAGTTTCACTTCAAATGAACAACAAGAGCGAGAGACGAAAAATCAGTGCATTCAACAACCTCCTTCAAAGGGAAAATTTATTTTGACTCGAAAAAAATGTAATATCTTCAACATAGCACTAGAGAAGTTGTTTTACAAGGAGAAAATCCCATCCCAGAGCCTCCATAGTCATGAGCTAACAAATTTGTTTCAAAGCACACTAGCAAGAATGAAAAAGAGAAAAAAATAGGAAATCTAAAATAAACTGCTTTCCAATTAATTATTGGTTTGATGAGGAATGAAAAACAACAAGGAAAGCTTTGAAAGATTCAAGACAAAAAGAAATAAACTTAAAAGAATACAAGAATATTGTAAGAAAGAAAAAAGTTTATTTCATGATCGCAAGGAGGGAGGAACTAATCTTCTTGGGGAAAAATAACCCCAAGTTATTTTGGAAGGAACTTCAAACGGGAAAGAAACAAGATGAAAATAATATCACCGCTTATCAATGGTTCAAGTATGAAACAAATATTTATGAGCAAGATATTAAGGTTGACCCCCCTTTGGTCAACACTACTACTAAGCTCTTCATCGTGCAAGAGATTGAGGTGGGTATTAAAAAATTGGGTGTTGGAAAAGAAAAATATTTAGTTGAACTTCAAGAAGAATATCCAAAGTGCGCTTTGAAAACTCTTGCACATTATGAAAATTTTCAACAACATCATTCAATAGGGATTCCCTATATATTGGACAATAAGCCTAGAAATACCACTTTTCAAGAGTGGTGATGTCAATAATCCCTCCAAGTATAGGACCATAATGATAAACCCCATGTTTGCAAAGTTATTAAGAAGTATGCTATAAATCTCTATGCATTTATTTATTATATCTTTGATCTCATTTCATGCCGAAAATAATTTAGATCATTGGTGCATTAGTCAACCTGAAGGGCATGAATCAAAACTCATAGTTCCCATAGTGACACATGAATGTTGTTTTATGGATATCCTCCTCTCTGACTTGAATCTGGTGTCTTGATCGCAAATCAACATTTGAGTGCACTTCCCCATGCAGCTTGTCGATCAACTCATCAATCCTTGGTATTCGGTATTAGTTTTTGATAGTTTTATTGTTTAGTGCCATGTATTCTATTGACGTTATGATAGTGACATATTTCTTATTCACTAGTACAACTGACAAAGCAAAAGGACTAGAGCAAGGTGTGATATGTCCCATCTATATAAATTCCTTTATGAGCTTCTCTATTTCTTCCTCGATTCTCTTCGGATGTCTATAGGGGGTGGGGATCACATGCTTCAACCCCTATTCTAGCTCAATGACATGCTCAAATACTCTATCAAGTGGTCTCCCCACTGGTAATGTCTCGAACACTCTTTCATTCTTTCCATGTAATTCGTGGATAACTTCAGGGTAGTGTTGGTGATCCTATGATGGCTTCCCCATAGTGAGAAGGAACTTTGTTGCATAAGACACAACCCTATGTCTAAAAAGGGTCTCCATGAATTGTTAGCCATGATCCTAGGCTCACCTCGTGACACGCTTCTTAGGATAACTCATTGTCCACCTTTGTTATGGAACTTCGTCCTCATGTCCCTATAATTCATGCAGATATCTCTCAATGAGTACAACCATTGAACTTCTGACACCACATGAATATATGTTAATCCACAACATAAAATTCATCGGTCAATGTATAGTTTCCCAATGTTACTTCTAATCACCTGTCCCTATGAGTACATGTTATGTTGTACCCATATTCTACTACCACATTGAATCCCTCTAAATCCTCCATAGGGATTCATCTCATAGTGACAAGTTCAACATCAATGAAGTTGTGGGTGGCCCCACCATCCACCAATGTTATAACTCTATGCCCTTGCACAATTCCCTTGACCTTGAAGGTATAATATTTATGAACTCCTAAAAGTGTGGCAATGGTTACTCCCTTGGGTATTTCCTACAATTTTGTCTTCTCTGTAGCATGTGATGGCTCACCATTTTCTTTTCAAATTCTCTCATCATCATCGTCATCCTCTTCATCAAAAACTACCTCAATATAATGGACTTTATCTTTATCCATAAATCGATGGCCTGGTTTCCACGACTCCTTGCAACTATAGCAGAGATTCTTCTTTCTTAGTTATTTCTGAGTTTCCTCATCCAACCTTTCCTTCCCTATCCATGTCTTCTGAGGAGGTTTTAACACTTGACCCTTTTGTGGAATACATGTTTTCATTGGTGCCTTCTTGGATGTTGTATCTTCCATATCTCGATTCTTCATGATGGCATCTTGTAGTGTGGTTGTTCTAAAGGCCTTTACCCAATTTCTCAAGGGTTAAACTAAGCCCTCACTGAATAACATTATCAACCTCTACTTAGAAATATCATTCACCATGACAACATCCTCTAAAACTCACTAATGTATTCCTTTGTTGTGCATGTCTACCTCAAATATGAAAGTTCCCTAAAATGGATGTCAGGTTCCTTCCTATTGAAACTATACATCGATCTTTGGGTGAAGTTCATATATGATGTAATTTTTGAATGCCCCATCGTTACCAACCCATGGTACCACCACTCATTATCTTTTCCCTCCAAGTGTAGAGTCGAAAAGTTGATTTTCTCTACCTCTATCATCAGGTTAAGATGGAGGTAAGTGTCCAACTTCTACACCCATGCTCTGGCCATTCTCTTATAAGACCCATCAAAAGGTGTGACTATCCACTTCCTTATCTTGTGTAGAAGGTAAAAATTCGACTGGCTCTAGCCCATCCTAGGCTTGTTCCTCATTATGAGGTTGTAGTAGTCAATGTAAGGCATGTTTTCCAATGCCTCTTGCTCTAGTGCATGATACTCCCTGACTTAGGAGTTGACCTCGCCAATCGGATCTTGTAGTTCATGTGTTCCCATAGGTTTCTCCTTAAGGAATGGTGGCAGTAGTGATTTGGGTAAATTTATTCTTTATTCTTGTAGGATGCTCTATGTGGGAATATGGGTAGTTCTACCTTCAGCATGGTTCCCATGGACCCCTCCTTGTTTTGGTTCATCTGGTTGCCGGTAAGGAACTGTGCCAAGAACTGTGTAATTTTTCATTGCTCTGTGGCCATTTGTTTATGTCCATCATTTATGAACTCCAATAGTCGTAGGGCCTTTTCCTCACCATGGTCCCTTGTGCCTCCTTATGGCTCTGAATCTATTTGGTTTTCTTCTTTTTTTCTTTTCGGTGACCCTCAAAAGGAAGGTCCTCCATGTCCCTTCCTCTTAGGAAATATAGGTTGGAAAAATCACCATCTATGATATTACTGTATTGTGATGAACTAGTATAAATAGAAAAATATGTTTGTTGCTCATGATATTTTTCCCTTTCCATGATTTTATCAAGAACTTTGTATTAATGCTACTCGAAATGCCTTACAGATAGTTGCATATGTTGTCAAGATAAGAATATAAACACATCTCATGGACCCATTACACATAGAATAGAAAAGATAACCATGGAATATTTATTATGAATAGAGAAACCAATTTACACAGTACAAATATCTCTATTAGTTGTAACAACAACTTTCAAGCTCTCCTAACACGTAGATCTATTAGCTGTAAAGAAACTACGGTATCTAATCTCAAAGAACAGACAAGAACCTGATGATGATGCCAAATATCCTCAAACAGTGAGGAATCCTCCTCTCACTGTCAACCCTTATTGGTACGGCCTATACTATTGTGCTTCGACCACCATACCTACAAATATGGGTCATTGGGGCCTCGCATGATGAGGTTTGGCAACACGCAGGGCCTCACGGGACACTATGTGCACAACCCATGGGGATTCCTTCTTTCACTATTTCTCATAAACCTCATGTCGCCAGTTGACTATATGCCCGATATCCTCCGAGAAATTCTTTGAATTATCTACGTAAGTCGATACAACTCCAAATCCTCTCTCCAAGATGAATCCAAGTCCCACATTGTAAATCAAGTGAAGATCACGTTGGATCGTTCTCCTTGCCTAGCTAGGGTGGATATTACACCATCGAAACCACACCAACAATGGAAGGGTTTTTCTAAACCCTAAGGAAACAATGGCTCCAAGAGCACCATGCAAGAAATAATAATATCATGATCCCAAAGAGAGGGGTTACCTTTCTATTTATCCTTCCTCCAACCTTCTAGATCTTTCCCTATTTTTTACCAAATCAAACCTTCACTCAATTTCCCTCCAATTTCATTTAAATATAATAATTTTTTTAATTTAATGTCACTTTAGCGTTTGGCACCAAATAAAACTCCTTGACTCCCCTTTTACTAGTTGACTCTAACCAAGTTGTATAGGCTATTGAATCATCCTCCATTATGATCATTGAAACTTTTTCTAGTTTAATGTGGTTTACTTTTCCACTAGTGGATATTGTCATATGTAATTTTTATATTAAATTTTTATTTTCCAAAAAAGATATTGATTTTTTATTCATAAAGTAGTAAAGAGATTACATTTTGCAAATGTTGCAAGTGTACTTTATAAAACCAAAAAAAATTATGATTTTTTATTCATAAAGTAGAAAAGAGATTACATTTTGCAAATGTTGCAAGTGTATTTCATAAACTAGAAGGATGTTCTCTCTACTTCAAATATATATGTGACAATATTACTAATTAATGAACATTTGGTTGCTATGAAGATTTGGTGATAATATTACTAATCTTATTTTTTATATTTTTTCTTCTTTTTAACTTCTTGCCACACCCTTGAACAAGGTTTCATAGTAATTAAAGGTAAATGACAAGGTTTTCCAAATAATTAGAATTTTGAGATTCCAATATTATTTTGGTCTGGCTGCCATAATTTGCATCCTCATTCATTGATTCTTGACCAATAATGTTCTCCATCTTGATAACTATAGAGTTTTTAAAATATGTTATTTTGATCTTCTATATTCTCAATATCTACATGGTCAACATTCTTGTCCTCTTTTCAGTATAAGTTTATTTCCTTTGTTCTTTGTTGAAGAGGAGCATGCATGAGTACACAAAACCTTTCATATGGCTCCTCAATATATTTAGTAGGTATAAGAGGGTTCCAAGATGCTCAATTAGATGATTTTTTTTTAATCACATCCCTAAAATAAAGAGATTTTGAGTTCACTCAAACCAATGCAAAAATAAAGATTGAATCTTTTCAAATATGATAATAGAAAAGATGCAATATATCCTTGATTTGTGTACCCTCATAATAGGTATGCCATGTGAATGTTCCAATCTTTACTATAAATCCACGACATAACTAGTAGAATTCACCCATATCCAGAACGTTTTCCGAGAGAGGGACTCATCATAATCTGAAATTTCACTTGCGTATCAAGATCTTCATCTCAAAATTGTTGCATAAAACTTTCTTCAAATACTTGGTATGTAATCATTCCATTAAACACTCACCATACAATCTGCCTTTGGAGAGGGATCTCATCATACATTTTGTGAGCATTTATTTTATTGAACATTTGACATACAACGAATTGATTGTTCAAGTCTTTGGCGACATTATAGTTGTTGTTGAGGGAAAAACTAATGAATGAATCGAGAGGGTTCTCCTTTTCGATTAACGGTTTCAATAGAATCATCTCTTGCATAGCTCATCATAACTGCTAAAAACTGCAAGATTCTAGCATTCCACGTGACAACCAACAAAAGGAAAGATTTTCCCATCCACTGTACTAAGATCCTCGATAATAATATGTCCTCTACCCTGCACCTAGCTTACAAGCTGACATGCCTTTCGTCGAAACGAGGTTAGGAAGAGTATTTTGAATGCATTTCCTCTCTCCAATGATCTGTGTGGTATTTCCACAGACTGTCTTTCCGACGAAAATCATGTTGGGATTTTGTGGCAACAAATTATCAAAAATAGTTTTGGATCTTATTATTCTGCGTTGGTTACAACCAAAGAGACCAAGTTAGAATATGGATAGGGATTGCATTTATTAAGTAGTTTCTTGTGTGAATGTATAGATTCATGTAAGCCCGTAGACGAAAATGACCGAGTGTGAGTGAGTTGATGTAATCTCCATGATCTGAATAGTAAGACAACATATGCCTATGCTTGGTGGATGTAGCCCAACATTTGGGTGAACCACGTGGAATCTCTGTGTCTATTATCTGTGTGTGATTGTTAATTATCATTGTGAATTATGTTTTCTGTATTGACAATTCTAACAAGTGGTATCGGATCTGATTAAAGCTGATTGAAGGAGATGCAAAAATAAGGTGCGTAAATTTAAACATTTCCACAGGTCTCTCCTCTCGAAGATCACAACGGTTGGTAATGCACACTTCTCGCGTGAGTAAATGTTCCAAAATTTCACAGTTTCATATGAGGAACAATGCGTAGATATTTAACGATTTCCACACTCAAGTGTGTCGGGAGGTGCAGACTCCCCGCACTCCAGTGTTGAGTGAGGTGCGGCAGCTCCCTTAAATTAAAAAAACTCAGGATCCTCTTAAATTTATTCGCATGTTTTTATGGAGTAAAATAAATTCAAGGCATGGTGCGAATTTAAGGTACGAAGGTTTATTTTTTATATATTATATTGTATGCATAAAAGGTGGAGGAGTTAAAGTGTCAAGTCACGTAGGTGAAAGTAAAAAGTCTTTTATGGAGTAAAAGGATCAAGTAAAGGTTTTTTAAATGAGTAAAGGTTTTTTATATTTGGGATTAAATATAATATTTAAAATGTGGAGGTTTTAAAGGTGTTTTAATGAGTAAAGGTTTATTATATTTGGGATTAAATATAATATTTAAAATGTGGAGGTTTTAAAGGTGTTTTTATTTTAGTTAAAAGGAGAGGTTGGTAAAATGATTTTTTATTAAACCTTTTGGTGTCTATATCATTTTTTCTTACACATTATTTTTTTAAAAGACCTTGGTTATTATAAACAGTGATTTGGACATTAGAAGAAGTTTTTGTGCTAATGGCTAAGATGTAGAGTTCAAAGTTTGAAGTCAAAAAGTTCAGCGGTAAAAACAAGTTTGAGCTCTGGAATCTTAAGATGCGGGATTTACTGGTGCAACAAGGGTTGCAAAAAGCATTGGTAGGCAGGTCAAAGAAACTAGCAGCCATGACAGAATGGGAATGGGAGGATTTGTATGTCAAAGCTCTTAGCACCATTCGTTTATGTCTGGCGGATGAGGTTTTGTTTAATATCGTAGGAGAGGATACAACATCAGGCTTATGGAGCAAGTTGGAAAGTCTATATATGACAAAGTCCTTGACAAGCATAATATACTTGAAGAGACAGTTGTACAGTTTGTGGTTGAAAGAAGGTACAAAAGTTGTTGACCAGTTAAATACCTTCAATACCCTTATAGTTCAATTGACTAGTATGGAAGTTAAATTCGAAGATGAGGATAAGACTATTACATTATTGTGTTCGTTGCCTGAGTCTTGGGATAATTTAGTCACCTCTATTATCTTTATCTCAACAGATGTTTTAGATTATGACTTTGTTGTGGGAGCTTTGTTGGCTGAGGAGATGAGGAGAAAATCTAGTAAAGAAACTTCAACTTCATAGGCGATGTTGATTAGAGGTCGAACCACAGAGAAGAATGAGAGAATTTCTTTCCGATCTAAGTCAAGACACATAAAGGGTAAAGAAAAATGATGGCATTGTGGCAAAACATGACATGTCAAGAAAGATTGCTGGAAGAGAAATGAATCTTAGGAAAACTCTATGAAGGAAGCAAATTTGGCTATAACAAATTCAGGTATGATTGATCAAGTTTTATCCATTTCTAATCATTTACAATATCAAGAAGAATGGCAGTTAGATTCAAGTGCCTCCCACCACATGTGCTCATATATATATTGGTTATTTTCTTACCAATCTGTTGATGGAGGTGTAGTGTTTATGGAAAATGGTATTCATTGTAAAATTGTTGGGGTTGGAAGTATTAGAATCAGGATGTTTGATAGTATTGTTAGCGAATTAACGGATGTTAGATATGTACCTGAGCTTAAATCAAATTTGATTTCATTAAGAGTGTTGGATTCTTATGGATATAAGTATACAGGTCAAGGTGGAGCACTCACATTATCGAAAGGTAATTTAGTAGTGATGAAGGCAACAAAGGTTGATAACCTTTATAAGCTGGAAGGTAGTACTGAAGTAGCATCTGAAGTGACAGATGTATCTTCTTGTTTATGTCAGAAGCATCAAGGTCATAAGAGCAAGAAAGAATTGCAGGTACTGGTAAGAGGTAAATCAGTTACAGACTTAAAATCTTTGTTTATGAATTCCTTCTTGTTTTATATCTCTGCAAGTTATGATGATGGTATAAAGGGATGTTGTGTGCGGGATTCTACTTCTTACAAGGTCATCATTGACAGAGATATTGTATGTATGGAACAACCAAAAGGGTTGATTCAAGATCGCAATGGTAAATTTGTTTGCATGCTAGGTAATTCATTGTATGGCCTATTGGTACCCAAGAAAATATACAAGATGTTTGAATCCTTCATAGTAAGTCATAATTTTTCAAAGGGTAGGAATGACTATATTGTTTTAGTACATTCACAGTCTTGATGTTCTTTGTTGATGATATGCTCGATGTAAGCCGAAGCATGGATAAAATCAATAAAAAATGACTCGGGTGGACAAGACAATTCAGATGAGGAATCAAGGAGCAGCAAAACAAATTATGGGCATGGAAGTACAAGGATATGGTAATGGTAAGTTGTGGTTGGAGTTCAGTATGAACATTGTGATACCAGTTTTTATCCCTCTTGCTTTCCATTATAAGTTTTCTTCAAGTATAGGTCTTGTCTATAAAGAAGAAAAGGTTATGTCTCGTGTAAGTTCAGTAGGAGGTCTCTTGTATGTGATTAAATAGTTAATACCAGATCTTTCACATGTTAATGATGTTCTCAGATACGTGACAGATTTAGGTACTACAGTGAAATGGGTGCTTCAACGTTTGAAAAGAACAAATGTCACCTATAATGGTTACACTAAGATGGTCTCTGATAATTGTAATGTATATTTTACAGGTGTTTTGGACAAGAGGAGACCTATCACTAAATATGTCTCACAACATAGTTTCGGAAGACATGTTGGAGGTGGAGTGACCCCTCAAGAAATCCAAACTCATGCAAGTCACACATGCGAGATCATGAAACCTGTTTTATTAGAGAGGATGCAGTGGTGCTTGGCTTCTGTTGGCTTGCAGAAAAGGTGATGAACAAAAGGAAGGAGCAAGATATCAGGTTAATTGTTGTCAAGGTGGAGATTGTTGGGATTTGGTGACAACAAATTACCAAGAACAGTTTTGGATCCTATTATTGTGTGTTGGTTACAACCAAATAGACCAAGTTAGAATATGGATAGGGATTGCATTTATTAATCAGTTTTTTGTGTGAATGTATAAATTCATGTAAGCCCGTAGAGGCAAATGACTGAGTGTGAGTGAGTTGATGTAATCTCCATGATGTGAATAATAAGACAATAGATGTCTATATTTGGTGGACGTAGCCCAACGTTTGAGTGAACCACAAATCCCTGAGTGAGTTGATGTAATCTCCATGATGTGAATAATAAGACAATAGATGTCTATATTTGGTGGACGTAGCCCAACTTTTGAGTGAACCACAAATCCCTGTGTCTATTATCTATATGTGATTGCTAATTATCATTGTGAATTATGTTTTCCGCATTGCCAATTCTAACAAATCAAGATCTGAGATTTGTTATACATATCGTGGAACTTGACAACTTCCAATGCATGTCTATCTTTTCTATCTAGCTGAATATTTTGAATGCATTTCCTCTCTCCAATGATATGTTCCTCTCTCCAATGATCTGTGTGGTCTTGCCGCTGTCGGTTTCTCTCACCAAAATGAAGGTATGAGATTTTTCTTATCTCGCTAAGAGAATTATTATGAATTGATTTTTGTAAATTTAAAAATGGGATTAAATAACGTAAAATTGAGATTGGGTTAACTATTGATTTTTCATTTTGTAATTATGATGAATCCATTTTTGCATTTGAGAATGCTATTTAAATAATATAAAATTAGGTTTTTAGTATTTTATTTATAATTAACTTAGAAAATTATTATGAATTAATTTTTTTTAATTTAAAAATGAAATGAAATAAAATAAAATTGAGATTTGATTAACCTTGATTTTTCATTTGAAATTATAATAAATCCAATTTTACATTTAAAAATGCTATCTAAATAATCTAGAATTGAGATTTCATCCATGATTGACTTCCGGATTTAGACCATCGTAGTAAACAAAAATTAAAAATTAAGCGTACACCCATGTCTACTTTTTCTAACTTCGGGCAGAACAATATTGGGCGTATTATTTTGAACACATTTCCTCTCTCCAATCATCTGTCTGTTCTCTACCCTACACATAGCTTACATGCTGACTGATCAAAGGTCTGCCAATTCCCAGACCTTTCCTGACTTCTGCCAGAAAAAGGACGGGAAGACTATTTCGAACGCATTTCCTCTCTCCAATGATCCGTGTGGTCTTGCCGGCGGCCGCTGCCCGTCTCTCGGACCAAAATCAGAACAACGTTGGGCAGATTATTTTGAACGCATTTCCTGTCTCCAATGATTATTTTGAACGCATTTCCTCTCTCCATTTCCGGTTTCTCCGACCAAAATCATGGTCTGAGATTTGTCAAGCATGTCGTGGAACTCAATGCTCTGCTACCCCACGAGTGGGGTTTTTCTCCGATTGTCCCAGGTTTCATAGAAGCCGTCATTCCGTTGGCGTTCTTAGAAGACAATATCCACTAAAACTTCTAACTAGTGTGGATTAATAAAAATTTTAAATACTTTCGCCAAAAATATAATAATAAAATAAAACATAGCATAAGTTGTAAGGAAAACATCCGTTGGAAACCTCTAAGTTATCTCAACCAAGTATATTCCTAGTAAACTAAAGATTTTCTTACTTTATCAAATATTACACTGATGCATCTTGAATATTTCCCACGATGATGTTTTAGAACGTTCATAGATAAGTATTGACAGTATGCATGGATACTTTTTTACATACATACATGTTTTAGAATGTTAATCGAGAAGTATTGACATTGTCCATGAGTTATAGAGTGATAATCATGACAAAAATGGTAGTTTAAGCCATGTTTTATCCCAATTTTGTTGTATGTTAGCATAAATTTGAGATTGCAATGTCAAGGTTATGGAAATGCTATGCTATATTTCAAATTGTTGGGATAGAGGTGGCATACACCTCGAGAATATTTATGGTTTTATAGTTGAGGAGAGAATATTTGCACTGCTACAATAAGGTAGAGAATATTAACATTGTTGTAATGTAATAAAACAAAGAATAACTCGTGATGGCTTCTAATATGTAGAAATAGTAAATTATAAGTGGATTATGGTTTTTTTTATGTGTATTTATATTATACTACTTGAATTTTTTCAAAAGTATGTTATTGTTGAACACTCTTGAGAGTGAACACTTTTGTTGAGAGAAAATATTGAAATAGTAAACTATAAGTGGTTTATGGTTTTTCTATGTATATTTATATTATGCTACTTGAATTTTCCAAAAGTATGCTATTGTTGAACACTCTTGAGAATGAACACTTTTGTTGAGAGCAAGGAGACTCTATACTCTAATCATTTAGTTGTTGAATAATACATTCACTGTATTTACAGTGTGGGGTTTTTCTAGAGAAAGGGTTTTTTGTTGTTTATTATTTATTGCAATTATTTTGTTTTTAGTTTTTGCACATTCTTCTCTCATAGATTAGTGTAGGAAGGGTATTATGGAGCTTTACCTCCTTTCATTGGGTATAAGAGCCTAACCACCTTGGTTCCAAGGTGTTAGGGACAAGCTTTTTTTATCTAATCTTTGTTTGAGTGGGAGATCATGCAAAAGAAAATCTTGTTGTAAGGAAATTGCTATTGCGTTTAGATTAGAAATGGAGATGTTTAATAACACTAATTTTGAGTTGTGGAAGCTCAAGATGAAGGATCTTCTTATAGATTGAGATCTATGGGTTGCAATATATGGAACCAAACCCATTGGTATGAGAAACAAAGAGTAGGTGGTGTTAAAGAGAAAGAAAAAAGAACTTGAATGCATTTAATACTATTGTGATCTAGTTGATTTGAATTGGAGTGAACAAGAATGAAGAGGGCCATCGTATGACACTTTTGTGTTTTTTTCCAGATTCATGGAACAACTCAGTAATTGCTATTGGAAGCATTTTGAAGACATTGGTGCTTAATGAGGTCATGGATAATGTAGAGGAGGTAAGGCAAAAAACTTGAGAATCCACGAATGTGGTCTTGGTTGTTTGTGGAAGATTGAAGGAGAATGGAAAGAAGAGAGAAAATGGTAGATCCAAATCCTATGGGAGACATAAGTCTCTTGAAAAATCCAAGTTAAAATCTTGGAATTTCGGCAAGGTCAAGCATTTTCAAAATGGGTTGCAAGGAAGAGAAGAAGAAGAAGGAAAGTAATGATTTTGATAATGAATTTGAAAAATCTTCTCAAGAGGATAGTGGAGATGCATTTGTTGCATATTTGGAAACTCATGCAAGCGAGAGTGCATGGATGCTAGACTTTGGAGCTTCCTTCCATATGACTTCCCATCAACATTCATTTTCATTATATGATAAATATGATGTTGGGATGGTATACCTTGGTGACGATTCTCATCCCAACATAGTTGGTCGTGGAAATAGGTTGTTTTATTTGACAAAGGGTTTAAGATGGTTTGAGGAGATATGGTACTCACTACAGATGTTTTTGTGGGAACTTTATTTCATCTTCATGCATGCATTACTAAACATAATAGTTCTTCGATTTCTACATCTCACAATCAAAACATCCTAAAGAAGTTCTTGATTCAGAAAGAAAGTTACCGACAAAAAAGACAATAATGTTGCACCAAATATTGGGCCATATAGGTGAGAAAGGCTTGTAAGCCTTCAAAAACAAAAATCTTGTTGATGGATTGAGTAATTGTACTCTTGAATTTTATTTATAGGAGCATTGCATATATGAAAAACAAAACCGTGTTAGATTTTATTCTAGTTCTAACAAATCTTCGAGGTTGTTGACATTTATTCATTTTGATGTATTTGGTCAAGTTAAAGTTCTTTCAATCTCCGAGGATTTGTATTGTGTGTCATTCATTGATGATTATTATAGAAGGAAAATAATATATTTTCTAAGAACTAAATCTAATGTTTTAGTTAGTTTAAGGAGCTTAAAGCTCTCTTGAAAAATCAGACTTGTAGGAATATTAAAGTGTTGATGAATGATAATGGCGATGATTTTTGTTCTGTTGAGTTTGATAATCTTTGTAAGGAGAATGACATTAAAATACATAAGACAACTCCACATAACCCTTAGTAAAATAGAGTTGTGGAATGGATGAATAATACATTGATGGAGACAATTAGGAGTATGCTTAGTGGAGTAGGCCTAGAGAATAATTTTTGGGTGTATTACTTGATTAATAGGTCTCCCACAACATATCTAGTGAATAAGACCCCTATGGAGGTAAGAAGCCCTCACTTCATCATCTTCGTATTTTTGGTTGTGAGACTTATGCTTATGTGCCTAAGGAGAAGCTATTCAAGTTGGATAACAAGGCATTGAAATGTCTCTTCATCGGCTATGGTGTTGGTGTGAAAGGGTACAAGATTTGGGATCCTTGTTAGAAATTTTTTGTATAGAAGGGATGTTATTTTTAGAGGAGTCAAGTCTTTTCTCACAGTGGTGTTGATAGAAAAGGATGAGAAGAAGTTATAAATTTAGTACCACCCAGACCAATAAAATTGAACTACAAAATGAATAAGAAGATCAAGATGGAATTGATGAGGAGGAGGGTTTAAAGAGTTCATAAGAGGATGAAGAAACTCCATTTCGAACTTTAAGGAGTTCCACTTGACAAATAAGGAATCCAGGGAGGTAAAATTGTAGTTTGTCTAGTTTCAGATGTATATTTTATTTATCTCTTAACACCTATGAGCCTAAAATAGTGAAAGAGAAAATGGAGATGGAAGACAAAGAGTCCTACAGTTGGCCATGGCCGCACTTAAAAATAATGATACATGGGACTTGTTCCCATTACCTATTAAATGTAAAATGGTTGAATGTAAATGGGTATTCAAAAGGAAAATCATTTTAAATTGCCATTGGAGAAGCATAAGGCAATGTTGGTTGCGAAAATATATTCCTAGGTTGAGGGGATAGATTTGATAAGATATTTTCCCTAGTTTCTAAGATAACATATGTTATGTTCTTATTATATGTAGTATCCTTTGATTTAGAGATAGAAAAAATGGATGTGAAAACAACATCCCTACATAGTAAGATAACTATGTTAAAAAAGGTAGATTATTTGGCTTACAAGTTTAAAAAGTTCTTATATAGTCTCAAAAAGTCTCCAATAATGTGGTACCAAAATTTTGATTCTCTTGTGTTGGGATTAGGATTTTTGGGATTAGGATTTTTGAGATCCAAATCTAATCACTCTATGTATTACAAACAAGATGGTGGTCATTTCTTTGGTATCAGTCTATATGTAGATGATATGTTATTATTTGGTAATATTAAGGATGTAATTTGTTATTTGAACTCTCAACTTTCAACAACATTTGATATCAAGGAATTGGGGGCTACAAAATATTTGTTAGGAATGGATATCAGTAGAGATAAAGTGAATGAAAGGCTTTGGTTGAGAGAGGTAAGTATTTAAAGTCTATAATGCAACATTTTCTCATGGAAAAATGCAAACCATAAGTATTTCATTTTTATGGGAAATAAGATTTTAGTTGAGTTCCCTACAACACCTATAGAGATGGAGGATATGGATTCTATTCTTTATGCCACTGTGATCGGTATTTTAATGTATACCAAGTTATGTATTAGACCAAACAAATGGGAGTTTTGAATGGATTCATGGATAATCCTAGATGTGAAAACTCGACTACAATGGTGAGGATCTTTAGGTATTTGTGAGGTACCTCTGAATATTCCATTTTCTATCATGGTTATTTTTAAGGGGACCTGCATTCAATGGATATACAAGGTTATGTGGATTATGATTGGGTAAGGGTTGTAGATAGAATGAGATATACCAGTAGTGGGTTGGATGAGAAAGTGACAAGCCATGGTTGCTTTGTCTGTTGTAGAGCAACTATTCATCCTTCTATGGACTCCATTTGGCTTGTGAAACTATGTTCGAAATAATGGCTAATTCAGAAAGGTATTACAATTGAATGTGATATTAACAGTGCCATTTGTGCGGCTAAGAACCCACCTTAAATTAAAATTCAAAGAATATAGATATATCTTATCATTCTTTAGGGACATTATAGAGGATGTAAATGTGGCATTAGAGAAGTTTGACACCTTACAAAATGTTGTAGATGTATTCATGAAATCTATGAGCATAGGTAAATTCAAGTGGTGTTGTGAGTCTATGGGTCTTACGGTCTCTAGATATTAGCTCGTAGCTTGATGCATTCTCTCTTGTACCCTTGTAAGGTGTATGAAAAGTGGGATAATGTTGGGACAAATGAGTGGTAAACAAAGCAGAGAATATTTGCAGGGTTGTAGTTGAGTAGAGAATAATTGCACTAACGTAGTAAAGTATAGAACACTTGCACTCATGTAGTAAAGTAGAGAATACTTGCAAAGAAGTGGGGGTAACCTCGTGGTGGTTTCCAATATGTAGAAATCGTAAACCATAAATGGTTTATGGTTGTACTATGTCTATTTATTGACTGTTATTGTTATGTTACCAAAATTTCTACAAAGTTATGCTACTACTACACATTTCTTGAGAGCACTTGATGAATAATACATTGAGTGTATAAATGGTTTATGGTTTTACTATGCATATTTATTGAGTGTTACTATTATGCTTCCAAAATTTCTATAGAATTATGTTACTGCTACAAAAAAATTTAGAGCACTTGATGATAATACATTGTGTGTGCTTTAGAGTGTAGGGTTTCTCTCCCATAAGGGATTTTCCAAATAAATCTTGTTGTCTATGGGTTTTTTTTGCAACTATTTTGTTTTTATTTTTTGCACAATTTTGTAATTCTACACCTCTACTTGAGGTTGCAATGTTATCAAAATGGATTGTGGATGGTGAATAATTTAGAAGGGAAAATATAATGGGTTCATGAACATTGAAGTAATATTTAAAACTATTACAATTTGAGAAGAAAAATTGAGCAAAGAAGATAGACGATAATGAAGTCAAGACATGGATCACTTTTCTGGGAAGTCATGTACAAAATCTAGAGACAAAACACAAGGGGTTATTAACATGCACAATATTAGAGATGTAACTATTGGGACAATAGTAACATGAAATTTATGAATCAACACAATATGTTTGTATTTAATGATGCATGAGCATCGCCAGCAAAGCATGAGCGGAGGACAACTAGGCACACTGGCACACATTTTGAAGAATTTTAAATTTTAAAGGAGGTGTATCACGCAAATCTTTTGAAAGTAATTGTAATTAAAGAACATATTTAATGCTATAGAACTAAATTGTTTCATGAGGACATCATAGAATGTAATTTATTTTAATGAAGTTGAGTGTAGTAAAGATTCGATGTGTTCAATCTTATCTATCTATCACAAATATTTATTGTAATAGATTCTTGTAGTTGATAGATTTTAATTCAATGGGATAGCTCTAGAGTAGTTGGAGGGAAGAACTCGAAGAGCCCCTATTGTATAAAGCTTTGTGTTGTTTCCCAAAAGAGGTTGTTGATAGTTGATAGTTGATGGGCTACTAAAAATTGTTGTTGATTGACACTCTAGTTATTGAGAGTTGTTGAAGCAGTGTATTAACACATGTATATTTCAATTGAATGAATATAGCATAGGAGCATGTTCGCAAATGTGTGGCGTTTCCGTGTATATCTGAATGAATGAATGGTAGACTTCTGTTTATTTAAGATTCTCTATTATTTCTTGTTCATGTGTTTGCGAATGCATTTATGTGGTTGAATGTATGAATCTGTAAATCTTTAGATAAGTTTTAATTGTTTCTCTTCTATGAGAAAGTGCAAGTGTGCATAGTGTCTACAATGAGTGATTTGACAGAGTCTGTTTCGACTTGCGAGATCAGAAGAGATAACGTTAATCTTATATGTGCAAGGAGTGCATAACGTCCACAAGGTGTGTGTGAAAGAGTCAATTTTGTATCAGAAAGTTATGGGGAGATAAATTGAGGAAGCTCGTCCACAAGGAATTCACGACAGAGTCTTCTAACTCGGAAGCTTAGGAGGAGTAGCAAAAGAATCCCACAGAGAAGATAAGTTGTGGAGGAAAACCTATTGCAAGGAGTGCATAGGATGAGATTCGACTAAGTGTTGAAGAGACTGTCTTAATAAGGCAAAGGTTTGAGAAAGAACTAATCTCAGGAGGAGGAGTGGTGAGAAATATTTGAAGGAAGGAGTCTTTTGAGGTTTTCCCGGAATAAAAAAAAAAATATTTGTCCAGGAAGGATTGGGATCGTTCCAGACCGTCATATCTAGGCAAATTTGCACGAAGGATAGCCATGAAGTATTTCATAATTTCCGAGTTCAGAGCATTTCAAAGTGTTGATAAGAATGGTTGCCAAAGTCATGAAATCACAAGGAAAATCTTGACTATTGGCTATGAGGAGACACGTGGCAGTAGATTAGAGAATGCAGGAGTTAGAGGTCCGGAGAAGTGGTGTGTGGAGTAAGTGGAATTTCACGTAGTCAGAAAACCCGAAGCATAGTTGGATCGTCAAATCCAAGGAGACACATGGCAGAGATCCGTGAATTCAAAGGGAAGTGTTTTAGGAGAAAACAGAGGAGGAGGTTTCAAATCATCGGATCTTGAAGTGGCAAAGAGATTGGCCGAGGTTATAGCCCACGGTCACATAGGAGAAAGGGTCTAGTGCGAAACTAGTACTCACAATCAGTGTTGTCAAGCGCCAGAGAGCGGAGTTGTAAGTAGTTTGAACCTGCAGGCGAAATCAAGGGGACATGTGTGTGTGTGTGTATAGATTTTTTAGGGTCTATTGAAGGCACAAAGAGGTAATTTTTCTCAAGCGATTGAAGATCCAAGACCGAGAGGTCACAAAATCATCGAGAGGGAAGGGGGTTGTGTCGTCATTTAATCATCGAATTAGTTCCCAAATAATGGTGACTACCAGCAGAATACGTCTGGAATAATATGATCCTCACTTCCATAATCTAGTGATAAATAGTTATGCAGTTAGACCACTCTTATCTCGATTGCAGGTTCCATTTTACCTGCTTACGTGGTTGGATGACCCCTCTCCAAAGTCGTTTGAGATGCCCGAATCATTGCTTGGGGAAAACATCACAGGAAGACTCTCCTTGTACTCAATAAGAAAACTCTTTTTGTACCCTGCATACTTTTCTATGTACCCTTGTACCCTCTTACCATGGGACGCATCATTCAAATTGTCGTCGTTGACAACTGTTGACTCAGGGATGGCAGGACCTCCCAGGGATGGTACAGTACATGGATTTCAATGTTGTTGATATCGACTTTTTAGTGGCCCCAATTTTGAATTTTCATATGCCCGCCTCAATTAACAAGCCTAATCCAGACTAAAAAGTAACGCAATTTTACCCAGCCTAATACATGTTATAAATTAAAAGAATAAATAAACAAGCATGAAATTAACAAGCCATGGTCAAATTTAAGCTTATTTTTATATATAAAGTTTTAAATGTATATGATTTAAATTTATTTTATTGTAAGTATTTTTCAAAATATATGTTTAAAATTTTCTTCTAAATATATTTTTAAATTTAAACATATATATATATATATATATATAATTTAAATTTATTTGATTAGAAGTATTTTTAATTTTCTTTTTAAATTTATAAAATAATTATTAAAAAAATGATTAAGTTATTAATATTTAAGTAAGGAATAATTATAAAATTTAAACTTATTTTAATATAATATTTTTTTAAATATATATAATTAATTAATGTAAATCAATGATTAAATTTATGTTAATTTTATATTTTCATATATTTTTTGTTTTCAAAAAAAATTCTTTCTGAAGAAAAAAAAACTCATTTATAATATTTTTTTCCACATAATTTTATAAATTTATATTCATTTAATATAAGATATTTTTCAATTATTTTTTTATATTATATTTTTCAATTACTTTTTTATATTTATGATGAACATTATAATTTTATAAAAATGTGAAGTATTATATATTCATTAAAAATGTGAAGTATTATATATTCATTAATATGAACAAAACAATTTTTAAAAGATTTATCATTTTCATCATTTAGTTAAGTCATTAATATAAGAGAAATAATTTCACTTCAAAATCAATCTAAAACTTGCATTTAACTCCATATATATTTAGCAAAATATTGATACTATCAAATCAAGAAAGAATGGAATAAATTTTAATGAGGGAACAATAAAAGTCTTTTTTATCTATCATGATTGATATATAACTTTTAGTTTAATTTTATCAACACATTTGAATGGAAAACCATTAAATATATCGCCTTGGGGTAAGTCAAATATTAAAAATAAATATGAAATGAAGAAGTATTTATTAGTATGAAATAGATATATATAAATGAACATTCCTCCTAGAGTATGAGAGGGTAAATTGTTTTTGGTTGGTTGATTACAACTTGACTTAACATTGCATGGTTAATGCTTCCAAATCATTTGATAAGGGTAGAAAAGTATTGACATATCATCCACACAAATATCATTATAAGGATTTGGATAGGTTTTAGATTGTTGCGAGAGATTTATCAACAATAATATGTTGTTTAAACACCCACTTAGTGAACATGGATGTTACAACCCTTTTTTCGTGGAAAAAAATATAAAAATTAATAAGAATAAATGAATAAGAATGAGAAAATAGTGGACATTGAAGAGGATGGTTGTAATGAACCCACATTTGAGATGCAAAGTGGAGATTTAAGGTGATGGTTGAAATGAACCCAAATTTAAGGACACAAAATCAAATTATTGACACCAAGTTTTCATAATTTAGGACTTCATATAGGATCTCAAACTTAATTTAGATTGAGGGGTACTCTTAAAAAAAAAAAGTGGAATCCTTGCCTCTAGGTAGTCATGTCAATCTAGTTTTTTTCACACTAACAAATAAATTTATATTATAAAAACCCATGGTCGAACCATGCGGTATTGTAAT
Organism: Picea engelmannii; assembly: GCA_009831015.1. NCBI lineage: Eukaryota > Viridiplantae > Streptophyta > Pinopsida > Pinales > Pinaceae > Picea > Picea engelmannii. The sequence goes on from ML778468.1 coordinate 864,126, forward strand.
ACAAAAATATGTTGCACTTCTGCCTTGTTGTTGGTTGTGATTCCTAGACCCCTTTTGCATCATAGATGACCCTGTCCCGACCCCCCCACCTACACTCTCTTTCACTTTCCACCTAAGGTTTCCTTTCAATGCATTGTCAAATAATGGAGCATATTGTTCTCAGGGTCAAAGTTCCTAATGTCATAGTACCTAAGGTCAACATTCCTGGGGCTAAATTTCTTGAGGTCATAGTTCCTAAGGTCAAATTTCCTAAGGTTAAAGTTCTTGAGGCCATACAAATGGTCTTAGGGACTCATGGATGATATTTGATGCCTTAGAACACCACACATGCCCCAAATAGAGAACCTTTATCCTATGAATGACATATAGTCACCATTTCAAGAATTGGTGGACCAATGATGGCTCCCTTTCATGTTCTATGCATGAAACATAGGATATTAGGTGCTAAAATTTTCCTTTTTAGGTAATGGGTTATGTGAGGATTCCATAACACCACATAAAACATCCATAGGGAATATTTGGCCTACAAGTGTGATATAGCTTCCATTTTGAGGTTTGCACTATATAATAATTTACCAAGTCCAAAAGACATAGTCTTAAGCCATAAAGTTTTCCTGTATGGATTGTAGGCCATGCACATTGCCCCATGTCGTCACAATATCTATCTCACTTAGATAATATTTGGCCTATAAGAAATATATGTTGTCAATTTAAACATTTTTTATATTAAGAATGGTTATTGTGGCCTAGACCATGTTCTAGAATCTAAATTTAGAATATAAGGCCACACTATTTATTTCTAGGGATCATGTACCAAGCATTGTGAACCAAGCAATGGATGCAAATCAAATGAATACACATGGACATCATTTTAAAATTTTTATGACGGGGAAGAGATTAAATGCTTTGTACTAACATCAATTGAAATAACTAAATACATAGTGGAATATTTCACCTTGACGAAGTGATGGAGACGACCTACAATATCTCTCTTTGTGGGGTTCTATCCTCTTCATAATACTCTCTTTCATTCTTGGAGTGAATTGGGAAGCATTTCCCCTTATGAAATGATCAACTAGGGGTGGAAGGGGGGGGGGGGGGGTGTTGACAACACAACCACTTGTGATTGAATTTGTTGAAATGGTTGGTGGAGGATTTCATTTATCGACTTTCCTTTGAGAGAAAATGAAGGGAATTGGAACCTCGTCATGTCAAATATTGACTCGGGTGTTAGCATGTACACCAGGTATGTTCATGTGCCCCTTTCATTAAGAGAAGAAATTTAAATGATATGGGATTTTAAGGTTGATTGAATTAGATTTTAAAGTGATCATGGCAATCAATGAGCCACATAATTTAATTCCTTATTAGTGTAAAAAAAAATTCATGGGCCTTGAAGGATTCCCTATATTATTGCAAGCCCCATGAACTGAGGATACATAATGTTCCATTTTGGTCAAATTACGATTTCACTAGTTTCCTCCATGATTTTGAACTTGTAAAGCACATAATAACGTGATTTGTGATTTCATTGGCACAAAGCACTAAGTGTCACAAGTGGACAAAACTAACATGAGAACAAAACCCTTGGTGATTTTGATGAATTCCTTACAAAGTCATTATAGAAATTCCAATGCACATATTTGGGTATAAATTACACATGATAGAAAAACTCATTTCTAATATTAAGAAAATACCTTTGTAATTTTTTTAAGTGCTTAGTTTAAACTGAAGGAAAACATTACAACTTTCCCAAAGAGGTTATGAAGAATCCTACATAGTTGTATTAGTGAAATAACCTTTGGGGTGAAAACTACTAAACAAAAACACTTTCTTTAGATAAGATGCTACAATAAGAGGGTTTAGTCTTATTTAAAAGGCAATCTTATATCAAGAAGTGCTCCTAGCTCCAAATGGTTATTCATGCCTCTAAGGGAATTGAGCCTTGGCGGTTTCCCTCACATGCCAATTTTTTTCTCATTGATATTTAACCCCCAAGGACATAAGAAAATCCTTAATTATTTCCTTTATGATATATAAAACATTGGAAATGGTTATATATATGTCCATATCCAAGCTTCAAAATAGTAGATAGTCTACCAATAATGTTTTTCATTCTGACATTTGAACAATTGCAAACATGCTCAACACTCTATACTTTGATTCATTACAAGTGCTAACTTATTTCATTATGTTTATACCCCAAGAGATGTATGCTAACATCTTGGTTTTCAAGTATTCATCTATGGAATGATTAGGATAGCAAGTTTTAGTGATTTTCATCCCTCTTAAATTTGAGTTAGCATATGATGTGCCCTCTAATATTTGATCCACTCTATGGATTTACCCACTCATTCTTATATTTAATCTATATTTTGGCATTCCTACATTTTCATTATCTTGATTTTGAAATGTTGCACCATTGATTTGGTATCATAAATGTTTAATAGAACCTATTATATTCAATTTGAGAAAACATATATCAAGAATTTACGCAAAAACAAAATCAAAAAATGATCATACAATCAACTATATTTCCTTTCTCCTAATTTTTAAAGGTTTGCACCACTGATTTGGTTTCATGGATGTTTAAAGGTTTGCACCACCAATTTACTATCAATTTGCCTAGTCAAAGTCTCTTTTTATTGTCTTTTTCAAGCAATTTCAAGGCATGGATCTTGTGGTTGTTATAAGATATTAATTGTTTTTATAAATTGTTTCATTGCTGCAAATTCATAATCAAATAGATTATTTTATGAAGGTTTATTGTATTATGAAGTACTAACAATCATATGGTACTTGGATAGTGCCTCGTTTTCCTTGTTGTCTTGTTTTGGGCAGGTACATAATAATATCCATTGGCTTCATCCTTAAGACATAAAAGAAACCTTTGGTGTGAGTGATCTGCGAGAGGGGAAGGATTTCCTTGTGACTATTTTTTTTAGCCTTCTCAATCCCCCTAGGTCATCGAGGACGTCTCCCCCGAGGTAGTATTAACATAATACTAAATAGAAAGGGATCTCTTATTAAGGTGATAGTGATAGGTTATTCCCAGTTACGCCAATTATGTACCCACTTTCCTTGGGATTTTGGGAAAGTACAAATTGTGCAATAACATGACCATAATGATAAACCCCTTGTTTGCAAAGTTATTCAGAAGTATGCTAGAAAATAGAATTAGAAATTGGGCGGAAGAAGAAGATAAATGTGCTAAAGGAAAAACAATTTTCATACCTAAACACTCCACTATTGATCACAATATAACTCTACGACACATCATTGAAAAATTCTGGGAGAAAAAAGAGGAAGCCTTTTGTTGCTTTGTAGATTTAAAAAAAAAAATGGCACGGTCCTTAGAGATAAGCTTTGGCATATAATGGAGGAACTTGGGGTTCCTATGAATCTTAGAGAAATTTTCCATAGGTTATATGAGGAGGATAAATTCAAAATCAAAACATCATCTGGTATATTCGAAAGTTTTAGGAGTGATATAGGGGTCAAGAAAGGGTGCTCATTGTCCCCTACCCTTTTTGGATTATATATAGACAAACTTGAAGAGTGATTAAACCTATAGGACGATGATGGTGCTCTTTTGGGAGAGTTTGTGATAAGGATTCTTTTGTATGCAGATGACCTTATTTTGATTGCTAAATATGCTCTTGGGCTGAAAGAACACTTGATTTCCCTTGAGCACTTTTGTTAAAAGTTGGGATGAAAGTTAATACTGGCCAAACGAAAGTGGTAGTTTTCTCTAGCAAAAGAAAAAATAACCAACATAAGTTCTACTTTGAAGGAAACACTCTTGAAGAAGTGGAATATTACAAATACCTAGAAATTGACTTCAATAAAAATCTAAGTTGCGAAGGTCGTAGAAAGAAAAAAAAATCGGGATGTTGGAAAGTGTTCTGTGGTTTCCAAAATAGGTGCAAAGAGGTAGAGCTATGGGATTGGAAGACTACACAAACTCTTTTTCGAAATTTAGTGATCTTGGTAGTTCTCTATGGTTGTGAGGTGTGGGTCAGCAGTACATATGCCTTATAGTGGAAACAAATTGAGAAGATTCAAAAAAGTAGTACATCTGACTTATAGTCGAAGCAAATTGAGAAGATTAAAAAACGCTTGATTAAGAACAAGTTTAAAATTAAAGTTTAGTCCCCTATGATATCATGCTGAGTGAAATGGGGACTACTCATGTTGAAGAAATTTCTATGGTGCGACTGATGAGATATCTGAAATAAATTGAGCAAATGGAAGACGATAGTTGTCCTAAGGTCATCTTCATTGACATATTATGAAAAAGAAAAAATACATGGATGTGGAAAAATAGTAAATGTCTTACTAAATGGGATATTGACTTGAACAGGTGTCCTATGAACAATAAAGAGATAAATTATTTTGTTATCGATAGGTTCCACAACCGAACTTTGGATAAGGGTCTAGGGGCCAATATCTCTTGGAGAGCAAAAATTCTTATTGCTCAATTAAGAACCAATTTTCATCAACTCCATTGTGAAACCATGCATTGCAAAATAACAAAGGAAGCTTGGGAAGAAAGGGTGTGTATGTTTTGTACCTCCAAAAAAGTGGAAACATAAAAACATTTCATTTTAGAGTGCGAAGCCTCCAAATATAGTAGGGACAACTATGTAAGTATCTTGACATCTAGCTCTTGGGATTATTTATTCAACAAGGAGACAATGGAGAAATTGGAGGCGCTCATCATCAAGTTGAACGGAAAAAATGTTGAAATGTAGAAATCAATGTGTGAGGTGGTCTATCCCATAGGCTATTGTTATCCTTGTGGACGTTAAAATAATTTCTTCTTCTTCTTAATTCGTGTCAGTTTGTTTTTGGTGATAGAGGTACAATCTAGAAACATGTTCCTAGAAATGAAGAAATTTTAGTAGCTCTTCAACCATTTGTGTTGGGGCATATTTACCATGAATAGGAGGCATTGTCTAACTATTCTAAGAAATAGTTATTTTCGTTGGAATCCAATGACATATATCTGCATGAAATCACTATTTTTTGTTGTTTAAAATCCAGTTTTGAATGGAGAAATGGATTCATCATACTGAAAAACCCTTAGGGCACTCATATTTTACAAAAATAATCACTTAAATATGTGGATCTAACAATTTCCTACCGTATTTTGTGAAAAAATCCTTGGAAAAAATCGTCAGAGAACATTCATTTCGTAGAACGTTTAGACTACGGTTGAATATATACCTCTTCACCCATCTAGAATGTAGCCTCTAGTTGTCTTTATTCTGTCAAGATTGTTGCGACCTCTCTTTTGTCCTTTCTTGGCGGGCTCCAACTTTGGTGGTGAAGCTCATTTTTCCCGCAATAGACTTTGACATTGTGTAGGTCAATGAATGGTGAGAGCGGGCTCATAGTCGAACACGTGGTCCTTGTGATGGACAAGCACTTTTCTTTTATTGTTTCCAACTAGTATTGTGATGGACAAACACTTTGTTGCTCAAGGTATTCTTTCTCTTTGTATGATTTTATCAAACACTTTGTATTAATGGTGTTGGAAATGTTTTGCAAATAGTTGCATATGTTGTCAACATAAGAAGATAAACACATCTTATGCACCCATTACACATAGAATAGAGAAGATAACCATGGAATATTTATTATGAATGGAGAAACCAATTCACACAGAAAAAATATCTCTACTTTTTGTAATAACAACTTTCAAACCCTCCTAACAAACATATCTATTGATTCCAAAGAAGTTGTAGTATATTGTTAAAAAAACAAACCAGAACCTAGTGATGATGCCAAATATACTCAAACAATGAGGAATCCTCCTTTGGCTATCGACCCTTGCCGCTACGGTCACGATATCTTCTTGAACACCTCTATTGTTGCAGTTTGACCACCATACCTACAACTTTGGGTCATCGGGGCCTCATACGACAAGGTTGGGAAACATGTGGGGCCTCATGGGATACTCCATGCACAACTTGTGGGGATGTATTCTTTTATTGTTACTCAGAACCCTCCAATCGCTTGCCAAATATACGCTTGATCTCCTCCTAGAAATGTCATGAATGCTCTACATAATCTGATACAAATCCAAACTCCCTCTCCAAGAAGAACATAATTCCTTCAATGTAAATAAATTGAATATCTTGCTTCGATCCTCCTCCTTTCCTAACTAAGGCTGATATTGCACCACCGAAACCATACCAACAATAGAATGGTTTTTCTAAACCCTAACAAAACAATGGCTCCAAAATCACCATACAATAAATAATAATATAATAATCCCAAAGAGAGGGGTTACCTCTCTATTTATCCTTCCTATGACCTTCTAGATCTTTCCCTATTTTTGACCAAATCAAACCCTCACTTAATTTCCCTCCAATTTCATTTAAATATAATTTTTTTCTTTATTTAATGTCACTTTAGGGTTTGACACCATATCAAACTCCTTGCCTCCCCTTTTCCTTGTTTTATATATCGTATGGGATTCATGTAGACTATTGATTCATCCTTTGTTATGATCAATTGGAAGGGGACAATACAATCCTCCTTTCTCAAGATTTCTCGTGCTTAAGAAATTCCAGATCAGGGTGATGTAAGATATGCTCTACTTCCCAAGTAACATCAACTACAGGAAATAAATTCCACACAACCAAGTACTCATGAATGACCCTGCTCCTAAAACTCCATTCCCTAACATTAAGAATCCTCTCAGGAGCTACAACCAACGTTCCTTCCTCATCTAGTGGAAGAAGATCTGCCGAAGCAGTGACCCGTTGTCCCAATGCCTTTTCGATGTAGGATAAATGGAAGGTGTTGTGGATCTTTCTACCCTCTAGTAGTTGTATATCGTATGCTACTTCCCCAACTTTCATGATCACTATGTAGGGTACATAAAAGTGATACTTCAACTTTTATGCACCACTCTTCTTCAACGATATCTATCTGTAAGGCTGCAACATGAGAAAAACTAGATCTCTAATCTCAAACTTGTGTTCTACCCTATGCCTATAATCATACATATTCTATTGATTATGAGTGGCCTACAAAATATCCTTTAGTATTCTCAATATTTCTTGACTTTCCTACAACCAGTATTTCGCCTTGGGAGCTCTGTTCTCCGCAAATTCTAAATCTATGAAAGATGGAGCATCATAGTAGACAATGCCCTAAATGGGATCATCCCGATGGACATGTGATGACTGGTATTGTAGAAATGCTTCCCGATATGGGACCACTTTATCCATGCTCATTTATTCCCTCACACATAGTTCCTCTGGTACCCTTCGATCCATTTGTTTAATATCTAGGTATTCCCATTTGTCCAAGGGTAATAGATAGTGCTAGGCGTCAACTATGTCCTGAATAAGCTTAATATATCTTTCCAAAACGCATTGAGAAACATGCTATATCAATCACTGACTATGTTCCTTGAAAGAATGTGGAGTTTGAACACCTCCTTGAAAAATAGATCTGCTACCTGAGATGCGATGTACCTTGTAGGAATAGAAAAGAAATGTTCATATTTAGCCAATTTTTCCACTACCATGTAGATATAGTCCCTACTCTGCACCTTTAGCAATCATGTGATGAAGTACATGGAAATGTTATCCCACTTCTTCTTCGAGATAGGAAATGGTGGAAGCAGTCTTGTAGGATGTGTGAACTTTGACTTGTTATACTGGAAAGTCATGCACTACCTCACATGACGAAGTACATCCCCCTGAGATGCTTCCATGACAATCTCTCCCTTACCTTCTTGTAGGTCTTAAGATACCCCTACTTCCCTTCCAATGGTGTGTCATGTACTTCCCTCAAAATATTATCCTTGATTGTGGACTCAAGAACAATATAGATCATGTCTTTGTAGTAGATGATATGATCTACCACCTTGTACCTGTCATCCTAAATATGACCCTCCATCAACTCACAAGCGAAGGTATTCTGGGAATATTCCACCAAGAGAATAGACTTCAAGTCTGTTGAGATATCTAATATGGAGAAGACTATAGGTCTCCTAGATAACATGTCAGAAACTATTTGCTTCTTCCCCTTTACATAATCAATGTGAAAATCATATGCTTGCACCTTACTCGCCCATTTTTGTTTCCTTTCATTTAGGTCCCATTACTCCAAGAAATATCTTAAGATGTTGTGGTGATTCCTAACCACAAAACATCCTCCTACCAAGGTTTTTTGAATGTGGTCAATGTATGCATGATGGCCAACATCTCCTTATAATAGATCAGATAGAGATTCTTAGGTTCCCTTAGCGTTTTTCTCTCAAAAGCTACTAGGTGTCAGTTCTGCATCAATATTTCTCTTATCCCTTCACTGGATACATCACAGTCCAGGACAAAATCCTGTGTGAAATCTTGGAGTGCTAATACTAGGAAAGTTCTCATCACCCTCTTCATTATGTCTAATTCTGCCTCTGTGTCCTATGACAATCAGAATGCCCCCTTCTTGGTGAGGTATGTCAATGGTGCAGCCAATTGTGAAAATATTTTCACAAAACTCCTATAATAGTTGCATATCTCGAAGAATCCTTGCAGATCTATGACTTTCATGGGGGTGGGCCAATCTAAGATGGTTTGTATATTTTCCTAATGCACCTTTACTCCCTTAACACCAATCACATGCCCAAAATAGAGAACATTTTTCAACCCAGACTTAAACTTTCCCTCCTTGGAAAAAAGAAAATGTTCCACCATAATGGTGAGAATCTCATCCACATACTTTAGATTTTCCTCCCATGTCTTGCTATAGATAATAAGATCGTCAAAGAGAACCAACAAGAATTTCCTCAATTGTTTGTTGAATATATGGTTCATTCATGGATGAAAGGTAGTTGGTGCATTAGTCAACCTGAAGGGCATGACTAGAAACTCATAGTGCCCATAGTGACACATGAATGTTTTTTTATAGATATCCTCCTCTCTGGCTTGAATCTGGTGTCTCGATCGCAGATCAACCTTTGAGTACAATGCCCCATGCAGCTCGTTGATCATCTCATCAATCTAGGGTATTGGGTATCATTTTTTGATAGTCTTCTTGTTTAGTTCCATGTAGTCTATGCACATTATGATAGTGACATATTTCTTCTTCACTGGTACAAATGACGAAGCAAAAGGACTAGAGCTAGGCCTGATCTGTCCCATATCTAGAAATTCTTTTATGACCTTCTCTATTTCTTCCTTGAATCTCTTTGGATTTTTATAGGGGTAGGGATCACGGGCTTCAACCCATTTTATAGCTTAATGACATGCTCAAATACTCTGTCAAGTGGCTCCCTACAAGTAATCGATCGAACACTCTTTCATTCTTTCCAAGTAATTCCTGGATATCTGTAGGGTAATGTTGGTGATCCTGTGATGGCTTCCCCATGGTGATCAAGAACTCTTCTATGAAATCCATGTCCATGTGTCTAAAAGGGGTCTCCATGCATTGGTTAGACAATATCCTAGGGTCACTTGCTGACATCCCTCTTAGGATGACTCATTGTCCACCCTTGTTCTAGAACTCCATCCTCATGTCCCTATAATTCATGCAGATATCTCCCAATGAGTACAACCACTAAAATTATAGCACCATATGAATATTTGTTGATCCACAACATAAAATTCATCGGTCAACATATAGTTGTCCAATGTTACTTCTAATCCCCTAACACTTTGACTACATGTTATGTTGTACCCATCTGCTACTACCACATTGAATCACTCGAAATACTCCATAGGGATTCATCTCCTGGTGACAAGTGAAACAACAATGAAGTTGTAGGTGGCCCCAACATCCACCAATGTTGTAACTCTATGCCCTTGCACAATGTCCCTCACCTTGAATGTATAATATTTATGAACTCCTAAAAGTGTGGCAATAGTTACTCCCTTGGGGATTTCCTTCAATTGGGTATGATCTGTATCATGTGATGGTTCACCACTGTCTTGTCCTATTCTCTCATCATCATCATCATCATGTTCATTAGAAACTACCTCAGTATAATGGATTTTACCTTTACCCATAAATTGATGGCATGGTTCCCACGACTCCTTCCAACTGTAGCAGAGCTTCTTCTTTAATAGTTCTCTCTCAGTTACCTCATCCAACATGTTCTTCCCTATCCATGTCTTCTAAGGAGGTTTTGACACCTGACCATTTTTTGGAATAAATGTTTTCAATGGTACCTTCTTGGATGTTGTGTCTTCCATATCCCGAGTCTTCATGATGGAATATTGTAGTGTAGTTGGTCTAAATTCCTTTACCTAATCACTCAAGGGTTCAATTAATCCCTCAGTGAATAACATTAGCAACCTCTACTCAGAAATATCATTCACCATGACAACATCCTTTGAAACGCAGTGACATATTCCTCGGGTGTGCATGTCTACCTCAACTATGAAAATTCCCTGAAACAGATGTTAAGGTCCTTCCTATTGAACCTATCCATCAATCTTCGGGGAAAGTTCATATATGATGTAATGTTGGAATGCCCCATCGTTACCAGCCCATGGTACCAGCACTCATTAGCTTCTCCCTCCAACTGTAGAGTGAAAAACTTGATTGTGTCTGCCTCTGTCATAGGGTTAATCTAGAGGTAAGTGTCCAACTTGTGCACCCATGATCTAGCCATTCTCTTGTAAGACCCATCAAAAGGTGTGACTATCCACTTCCTTATCTTTTCTACAAGGTAAAAATTTGAGTGGCTCTAGCCCATCCTAGGCTTGTTCCTCATTCTAAGGTTGCAGTAGAAATTATAAGACATGTTTTCCTATGCCTCCTCCTCTAGTGCATGATACTCCCTAACGTAGGATTTGACCTCACCAACTGGATCTTGTAGTTATTGTGTTCCCATAGGCTTCTCCTTAAGGACTAATGAAAGAAGTGGTCTAGGTACCTTTCTTCTTTCTTCCTGTAGGATTCTCTGTGTGGAGATATGGTTATTTCTACACTTAGCATGGTTCCCATTGACTCCTCCTTGGTTTTGATTCATCTAGTTGTCGGTAAGGAACTATGTTAGGAACTTTGTAAATTGTCGTTGCTTTGTGGCCATTTGTTTATGTCCATCGATTATGGACTCCAATAGTTGTAGGGTCTTGTCCTCACCATGGTCCCCCATGCCTCCTTCTGGATCTAACTCTATTTGGTTTCCTTGTTTTTCTATTTTCGGTGACTCTCGAAAGGTCGGTCCACCATGTCCCTTCCTCATAAGAAATACAGGTTGGCAGAATCATCAGCTCTTATACTACTGTATTGTTATGAACTAGTGTAAATAGAAAAATATGTTTGTTTCTCATGGTATTGTTTCTATTTCTATGATTTTATCAAACACTTTGTATTAATTCTATTGGAAATTCCTTACAAATAGTTGCATATGTTGCCAAGATAGTAAGTAAACACATCTCATGCGCCCATTACAATTAGAATAGAGAAGATAACCATGTGAAATATTTATTATGAATGGAGAAACCAATTCACACAGTACAAATATCTCTACTGGATATAACAGCAACTTCCAAACCCTCCTAACACATAGATCTTCACAAGGTTGGTAAACATGCAGGGCCTTGCGAGACACTCTGTACACAACCCATGGGGATGCCTTCTTTCACTATTGCTCAAAACCCTCCTATTTATTGTCGACTATATGCTCGATCTCCTCCGAGAAATTCCTTGAATTCTCTGCTTAAGACGATACAACCTCAAACCCTCTCTCCAAGATGAATCCAAATCCCAAAATATAAATAAAGTGAAGATCTCGTTGGATCCTTCTCCTTGCCTAGCTAGGGTGAATATTGCACCATCGAAACCAGACCAGCAATGGAAGGGTTTTGCTAAACCCTAACGAAATAATGGCTCCAAGAGCAACATATAAGAAATAATAATATCATAATCCCAAAGAGAGGGGTTACCTCTATATTTATCCTTCCTCTGACCTTCTAGATCTTTCCCTATTTTTTACCAAATCAAACCCTCACTTAGTTTCCCTCCAATTTCATTTAAATATAATTATTTATTTTATATAATATCACTTTAAGGTTTCTCACCAAATAAAACTACTTGACTCCCCTTTTCGTGGTTCACTATAACCTACCAAAGTTGTATAGGTTATTGAATCATCCTCCATTATAATCAATTGAAACTTTTGAAAATTTAATGTGGTTTACTTTTCCAGTAGTGGAGATTGTCACATGTAATTTTTATATTAAATTATTCTTTTCCAAAAAAAAATGAATTTTTATTCATAAAGTAGTAAAGAGATTACATTTTGCAAATGTTGTAAATGTATCTCATAAAACCAAAAAGAATTATGACTTTTTTTTCATAAAGTAGAAAAGATGTACATTTTGCAAATGTTGCAAGTGTATTTCATAAAAACTAAAGGATGTTCTCTCTAATTCAAATATATATGTGATAATATTACTAATTAATGAAGATTTGGTTACTATCCTAATGAAAAAAAAGTCATCAATCTTATATTTTTTGGTTTTTTTTTTTTAACCTCTTTCCACATCCTTGAAGAATGTTTAATAGTAACTAAAGGTAAATGACAAGGTTGTCCAAATAATTAGAATTTTGAGATTCAGATATTGTCTTGGTGGGGCTCTCGTCATTTGAGCTTCTTGACCAATAGTATTCTCCATCTTGAGAACTGTAGAGTTTTTAAGATATGTTATTTTGATGGATCCGGGGATCAACATTCTTGCCCTCTTTTTAGTATAAGTTTATTTCCTTTGTTCTTTATTAAATCATTCATTTGTTCTTGACCAATAGTATTCTCCATCTTAAGAACCGTAGAGTTTTAAGATATGTTATTTGATGTATCCGGTGCTCAACATTCTTGCCTTCTTTTCAGTATAAGTTTATTTCCTTTGTTTTTTATTAAAGATGAGAATGAATGAGTTTACAAAACCTAGTCATATGTCTCAACAATCAATATAGTAGAGATATAGTTATGCTCAATTATATGATTTTTTTAATCACGTCCCTAAAATAAAGAGATTTTGAGAATGGTGGATTATTTTTTCCACACTCCTCCACTCAAACCAATGCCAAAACAAAGGTTGAATCTTTGCAAATATGATAATAGCAAAGATGTGATAAATCCTTCATTTGTGTAATAGGTGGATGTTCCAATCTTTACTATAAATCCACCACATAACTAGTAGAATTCACCCATATCCAGAAGGTTTTCCTGGAGAGGGACTCATCATAATCTGAAATGTCGCTTGTGTATCAAGATCTGCATTTAAAAATTGTTGCATAAAACTTTCTTCAAACACTTGGTATTTAATCATTCCATTAAACACTCACTATACAATCTGCCTTTGGAGAGGGATCTCATCAAACATCATTTTGTGAGCATTTATTTTATCGTTTGTGTATCAAGATCTGCATCTCAAAATTGTTGCATAAAACTTTCTTCAAACACTTGCTATGTAATCATTCAATTAAACACTCACCATACAATCTGCCTTTGGAGAGGGATCTCATCAAACGTTTTGTGAGCATTTATTTGACATACAACGAATTTATTGTTCAAGTTTCTGACGAGAGTACAGTTGCTGTTGAGGGAAAATCTAATGAATGAATCAAGAGGGTTCTCCTTTTCGATGAATAGTTTCAATAGAATCATATCTTGCATAGCTCATCATAACTGCTAAAAACTGCAAGATTCCAGCATTCCACGTGACAGCCAACAAAAGGCAAGATTTTCTCATCCACTATACTAAGATCCTCGATAATAATATGTCATCTACCCTGCACCTAGCTTACATGCTGACTGATCAAAGGACTGTCAATTCCCATACTGTAAAGCTTGAGAACTGCCACTACATACTTGAGAACTGCCAATACATATCTATCTTTTTCTGACTTCCGCCAGAACGAGGTTGTGCAGAGTATTTTGAACGCATTTCCTCTATCCAATGATCTGCGTGGTATTGCCGCAGACTGTCTCTACGACGAAAATCAAGGTCTGGGATTTATTATTCATGTCATGGAACTTGACAACTGCCAATGCCTGTCTACCTTTTCTGTCTTCCGCATACACCCATCCATGTCTACTTTTTCTAACTTCGGCCAGAACAATATTGGGCGTATTATTTTGAACGCATTTCCTCTCTCCAATGATTTGTCTGGTCTCTACCCTGCACATAGCTTACATGCTGACTGATAAAAGGTCTGCCAATTCCCAGACCGAAAAACTTGAGAACTGCCACTAACTGCCCATATATGTCTACGTTTCCTGACTTCCGCCAGAACAAGGATGGGAAGATTATTTTGAACGCATTTTCTCTCTCCAATGGTCTGTGTGGTCTTGCCGCTGCCGGTCTCTCCAACCCAAATTAAATTAAGGTTTGACATTTTTCAAACATGTCGTGGAAATTGACAACTGCCCATTCACATGGATGATCTAACGGGTCTGCTTCAATGCTGGGTAGGTTTCAATGCTGCGGTGGTTAGTATATATATTGTCCTCCAAAACGAGGTTCTAATGCATCATGTTAAGTTATTTTTCAGTATTGTTTTATGTTTTTTATTTTTTACTTTGTTCATCAACAAAATCTCAATTTTTTATTATTTAAATTGTATTTTTAAATACATAAATAAATTTAACTTATTAAAAAACTATTATAACACTTAGATTATATAAATTTATTCACAGATTCAACATTTTTTATTAAATTTAAAATTAAATTAAATAAAAATACAGAACTTATAGAAATTTCAAAACATAGAATGTCGAGAATATGAACATTTCCTTTCTCCAATGATATGTGTGATTTTGCCGCTGCCGCTATATCGGACCATGCACCAAACTCAAGGTCTGAAATTTGTCAAGCATGTCGTGGAACTCAATGCTCTGCTACCACAAGGGTGGGGTTTTTCTCCGATTGTCCCAGGGTTCATAGCAGCGGTCATTCCGTTGGCATTTTTAGAAGAGAATATCCACTAAAACTTCTAACTAGTGTGAGTAATAAAAATTTTAAATACTGAGAGCATCTGAGTGGGCCCAATGGTTAAGAACATGTGTTATTTCTGGGGAGGTCACAAGTTCAAAACCGGCGGGGGGTAGGGATGTTCATATTGGCCCGTTGTGACAAGGTTGGAAGGGTAGACGACCCCTGGGATAGAGGTTTCACTCCGGTGGGGTCTCGTCCCGGCCCCTGCTGAGTCACAAGTTATTGGTATATCTGGCTTGCGGGCATCTTTATTCATTCGTTATTTAGTTTTTTTTTTTTTTTAACTAGAACGGTTATGTTGTATTAATCGGCTTTCAGGCAAACCTGAATCAGAAAGTTACATATCTAAAGAAGGTTGGTGACCTCTAACAGTGCTGCCAACCTTCTTATGAACGTCTTGGGAAACCCATCCCATTTGCTTCTTGAACTAATTCGAGAAAATGACAAAAATTGCATACATGAATAAATTCTCACAAATTGTGAGCATAATAGAAGGCAAAAGCAAAGCATTACTCAAAGGGGGATGGAAATTTCCCCTTAATGTAGGGGTCCAGCTTTTTCTGAGATCCTAAAGAAATGTTGGAGGCCGCCTCCTTTTCTCTTCGCGCTTTATTGGTCTTTCGCCCTCTGGTAAGGGGTGGAGACGGAACTGGATTGTCTTCCGGTTCAGAAGTTTCCACAGAGACTGAAACATCCAGATCTGCATTGGCAGAAGGTTCCGGAACTGAAGCCTTTGTTGCCATTGTAGTGGAATCCGGGGGGCTTTCGTCTGCTGGGGGGTCTTCCTTTACTGTTGTTGGTTCTGGATCCTGGGCTTCATCCTCCTTCAACGCATCAAAGATGTTTTTAGTCTCTAGAGTTGCCTCTGCCGTGTGGGTGGCCTTTGGGCCCTGGGCTAACGGATCCTTTCGCCTAGGCTGCCTTCGTCGGTTAGTTACTAGCTGAAAATCATTTTCTTTGATTGGTCCCGGCTCCTCAGAGATTTTGGGGCAGCTTTTTGCGAAGTGACCGTAAGCATGACACCGGAGGCACTTAAAGGGAATCTGCTCGTAGTCCAGCTCTTGGATGTGGCACCATTCCCCCAGGGAGAGCTTAATGGCGTTCGTAAGTCCTTTTTCGAGATTTACCTCAACACAAATACGTGCGCAGGTGAACTGTTCCCCCTTTGGCTCCGCCCTGTCCAGGAAACGTCCAAGCTTGTTTCCAATGTCCTCCAGTGAGCTTATCCCCCAGAGATGCAATGGAAGATGTGGCAGCCTAACCCAAACAGGGGCTGTTGTGATCTCGGCTTTGGGGTTAAAGTCAAGGGTCCAGGGGGCTAAGAACAGCCCCTTCGACCCCATGAAATAGGGACCAGATCTGAAAACTAGATCACGATCCACTTTCCTCGTGAAGCTGAAGGCAAAAAAACCCCTGCCTACTGCATATAGAGTAACGTTTCCCTGTATCAACTTCTTCCAACGATCTTCCATCCATGCCTCTACTGTTTTGGGGCTTGGCCATAACCCCGTAAACTTTCCGATGAGGGCATTTTCTGCTAGAAGAAGGGAAAGCTTGCAGGGATCCTCTGGATCTAGCTCCAGAGAAGGGATCTCCTCCGTCTTCTTAACAAACTTAGACTTGAGAAGAGGCTTGGGTTTAGGTCCTGCTGAGCGGACTAACGTTTTGAAAGCTTCCAAAGGGTCTTTTCCCATCTCGGCGATCGAAACTGGGGCCATCGAAGAAGGCGGCGGCCACCAGCAAGCAACAAAATTATTTGTATACAGAGGTCGCGCCCTTGCACTCAATCCAGTCGCATGCCACGCTATGATCCGCGGCCCTGTAAACCCTGGACTGCTAGATGCTTCCCTGCAAGCAAAACGCGTGCAAACGCTCAGGCTGAAACACCAACCCGCTGCCGGACCAGACTGCCAAAGCGTGTGCAAGAGACACAGGCGAATCGGGGGTTGCCGGATCCTGGGCTCGGCTGCTGCTCACGTCCCTGCACTCGGATATCAGAGCGAGGCGGCTAGGGTTTGGGCCCTAGCCACGGTGACTCTTTTCGCCTCCTCTTCCCCACATGACTTCTCTAATGAAAGGTGGTGAGCTTGGCTCAGAACGGTTAATTAGGCAGCGAGCAACGACCATGTTCGGGTTTGAACCCGAGACCTGACCGTCATTACATGACCGACCTTACCACTACGCCGCACCCACGACCTTATTCGTTATTTAGTTTTTAAGGCTTTGTATTATGTGTCATTTATTGATGATATTCTAGATGAAAATTAATATATTTTCTAAGAATTAAATTTAATGTTTTTAGTTAATTTAAGGAGCTTAAATCTCTCTTGAAAAATCAAACTAGTAGGAAGATTAAAGTGTTGATGACTCATAACGGCGATGATTTATGTTCTCTTGAGTTTGATCAGTTTTGTAAGGAGAATGATATTGAAATACATAAGACAACTCCATATACCCCTTAACAAAATAAAGTTGTAGAATAGATGAATAATACATTGATGGAGATTGATGGAGAGGAGTCTGCTTAGTGGAGTCAACCTAGAGAATAATTTTTGGGTGTATTACTTGATTAATAGGTCTCCCATAACATCTCTAGTGAATAAGATCCCTATGGAGGTAAGAATCCCTCATTTCATCATCTTCATGTTTTTTGGTTGTGAGACTTATGCTTATGTGCCTAAGGAGAAGCTATTGAAGTTGGATAACAAGGCATTGAAATGTCTCTTCAACATCTATGGTGTTGGTGTGAAAGGGTACAAGCTTTGGGGTCCTCGTTAGAAAAGTTTTGTATAGAAGGAATGTTATTTTTAGAGGAGTCAAGTCTTTTCTCACAGTGGTGCAGATAGAAAAGGATGAGAAGAAGTTAGTGGTTTAGTAACACCCAAGACCAAGAAAATAACTAGAAAATGAATAAGAAGTTCAAGATAGACTTGATGAGGAGGAGGGTTTAAAGAGTTTGTAAGAGGATGAAGAAACTCCATCTCAAACTTTAAGGAGATCCATTCAAGAAAGAAGGAATCTAGGGAGGTATAATTGTAGTTTGTCTAAATTTAGATGTATATTTTCTTTATCTGCTAACACCTATGAGCCTAAAATAGTGAAAGAGAAAATGGAGATGTAAGGCAAAGAGTCCTATAGATTTTCCATGGATGAGGAAAGTGATGCACTTAAAAATAATGATACATGGGACTTGGTCCCATTACCTATTAAATGGAAAATGGTTGAATGTAAATGGGTATTCAAAAGGAAAAAGATTTTAAATTGCAATTTTGAGAAGCATAATGCAATGTTGCTTGCGAAAAGATATTCCCAGGCTCACGAGATAGATTTTAGTGAGATTTTTTCCCCAATTTCTAAGAGAACATCTGTTAGGTTCTTATTAAATGTAATATCCTTTGATTTAGAGATAGAAAAAATGGATGTGAAAACAACATCCCTACACTATAAGATAACTATGTTGAAAAGGTAGAGTCTTTTGTTTACAAGTTTAAAAAGACCTTATATGGTCTCAAATAGTCTCCTATAATGTGGTACCAAAATTTTGATTATCTTGTGTTAGGATTAGGATTTTTGAGATCCAAATCTAATCACTCTTTGTATTACAAACAAGATGGTGGTGATTTCTTTGGTATCACTCTATATGTAGATGATGTGTTATTATTTGGTAATAGTAAGGATGTAATTTGTTATTTGAACTCTCAACTTTCAACACAATTTGATATCAAGGACTTGGGGGCTACAAAATATTTGTTAGGAATGGATATCAGTAGAGATAAAGTGAATACAAGGCTTTGGTTGAGCAGGGTAAATATGTAAAGTCTACGCTACAATATTTTCACATGGAAGAATGCAAACCATAAGTATTTTATTTCTATGGGAACTAATATTTTAGTTGAGTTCCCTACAACACCTATAGAGATGGAGGATATGAATTCTATTCTTTATGCCACTGCAATTGTTAATTTTATGTATACCAAGTTATGTACTAGACCAAAGAAATGGGAGTTTTGAATGGATTCATGGATGATCCTAGATGTGAAAACTCAAATACAGTGGTGAGGATCTTTAGGTATTTGTAAGGTACCTCTAAATATTCCATTTTCTATCATGGTGAATTTTAAGGGGACCCACATTCAATGCATATATAGGGTTATGTGGATTCTGATTGGGTAGGGAGTGTAGATAGAATGAGATATACCAGTAGTGGGTTGGATGAGAAAGTGACAATCCATGGCCTCTTTGTATATTGTAGAGCAACTATTCATCCTTATAAGGAGGTCATTTGGATTATGAAACTATGTTCAAAATAATGGCTATGTTAGAAAGGTATTACAATTGAGTGTGATACTAATAGTTCCATTTGTGTGGTTAAGAACCCACCTTTAATTAAATTACAAAGAATATAGATATCTATTATCATTCTTTAGAGACATGATAGAGGATGGAAATGTGACATTAGAGAAATTTGACACCTTACAAAATGTTGTAGATGTATTCACGAAATCTATGAGCACATGTAAATTCAAGTGGTGTTGTGAGTCTATGGGTCTTATCGGCTCTAACAATTAGCTCGTACCTTGATGCATTCTCCCTTGTACCCTTGTAAGGTGTATGACAAGTGGGATAATATTGGGACAGATGACTGGTAAACATAGGAGAGAATATTTTTAGGATGTAGTTGAGTAGAGAATACTTGCACTAATGTAGTAAAGTAGAGAATACTTGTAGTTCTATATTAGAATAAAGAATACTTGTAAAGAAGTGGGGGTAACCTGGTGGTGGTTTTCAATATCCATAAATGGTTTTACTATGTCTATTTATTTAGTGTTATTGTTATGTTACCGAAATTTCTACAGGGTTATGCTATTGCTACACATTTCTTGAGAGCACTTTATGAATAATACATTGAGTGTATAAATGGTTTATGGTTTTACTATGCATATTTATTGAGTGTTACTCTTATGCTTCAGAAATTTCTATAGAATTATTCTACTGCTCCACTTTTTTGTAGAGCACTTGATGATAATATATTGTGTGTTCTTTAGAGTGTAGGGTTTCTCTCCCATAAGGGTTTTTCCAAATAAATCTTGTTGTCTATTGTTTTTTTTTTGCAACTATTTAGTTTTTAGTTTTTGCACAATTTTGTAATTCTACACCTCTACTTCAGGATGCAACACTATCAAAATCGATTATGCATGGTGAATAATTTAGAAGGGAAAAGAGAATGGGTTCATGAACACTGAAGTAATATTTAAAAATATTACAATTTGAGAAGAGAATTTGAGCAAAGAAGACATACGATAATGAAGTCAAGACATGGATCACTTTTCTAGGAAGTCAAGTACAAAATCTAGAGACAAAAGACAAGGCAACATTAACATGCATGGTATTGGAGATGTAACTATTGGGACGATAGTAACATGAAATCTATGAATAAACACAATATGTTTGTATTTAATCGATGAAATGGTTCCCAAATAATGGTGACTACCAGCAAAATATGTCATGAATAATATGATCCTCATTTCCATACTCTAGTGATAAACCATTATGTGGCTAGGACACCCTTATCTCAATTACAAATTCCATTTTACCCACCTATGTGGTTGGATGACCCCTCTCCAAAGTCATTCGGGTTTCCTAAATCATTGCTTAGGGAATACATCCTAAGAAGACTCTCCTTGTACTCAATCGGAAAACTCTATGTTCACCTTGCAGACTTTGCCCTATACCCTTGTACCCTCTTACCATGAAATGCATCATTCAAACAATCATTGCTGAGAGGTCGACTCGAGGATGGTAGGACTTCCTAGCGCTGACAAAGTACATGGAGTTTAATGTTGTTGATATCAACTTTTTAATCCCCTAATTTTGAATTTTTACATGCTCTCCTCAATTAACAAGCCTAATCCAGATTAAAAATTAACACAGTTTTAACCAAGATTAAAAAAAATTAAACTTTAAATTTAAATTTATAAAATATGATTATTAAAAAATATATAATGATTAAATTATTAATATTTAAGTAAGGAATAATTATAAAATTCAAACTTATTTTAATATAATATTTTTTTTAATTAATGAAAATCAATGATTAAATTTAAGTTAATTTTATATTTTGATATATTTTTTTGTTTTCAAAATCTTTTCTTTGAATTTATGAATAACAAAAACTCATTTATAATTTTTATTTTCAAATAATTTTATAATTTTATATTCATTTAATATAAGATATTTTTCAAATACTTTTTTATATTTATGGTGAACATTATAATTTTATAAAAATGTGAAGTATTATATATTCATTAATATGAAGAAAACATTTTTTAAAAGATTTAACATTTTCATTCTTTAGTTAAGTGATTGTTATAAGAGAAATAATTTCACTTCAAAATCAATCGAAAAATTGCATTTAACTTCATATATAGTTTTAACAAAATATTGATCCTATCAAATCAAGAAAGAATGGACTAAATTTTAACATGGGAACAATAAAAGTGATTTTTATCTATCATGATTGGTATATAACTTTTAGTTTAATTTTATCAACATAGTTGAATGGAAAACCATTAAATATATCCGCCTAAGGGTAAGTCAAATATTAAATATAAATATAAAATGAAAAATTATTTATTAGGATGAAATATTTTCCCTACAAGTTTGATATGGTTTCCATTTTGAGGTTTGCACTATATAATAGTTTACCAAGTCCAAAAGACATAATATTAAGCCATAGAATTTGCTTTTATGGATTCTGGACCATGTACATGGCCCCATGTCATCGCATAGGTCCCACCTAGAGAATATTTGGCCTATAATAAATATATGGTGTCAATTTAAACATTTATGATATTAAGAATGGTTATTGTGGCCTAGACCATGTTCTAGAGTCTAAATTTAGCATATATGGCCACACTATTTATGTCTATGACTCATGTACCAAGCATTGTGAACCAATAAATGGATGAAAATGAAATGAAGACACATGGACACCATTTGAAAATCTTTATGAGGGGGGAGAGATTAAATGCTTTGTACTAAAATCAATTGAAACAACTAAATACATAGAGTAATATTTCACCTTCACAAAGTGATGGAGATGGCCTACAACCTCTCTCTTTGTGGGGTTCTATCCTCTTTAGAATACTCCCTTTCATTCTTGGAATGAATTGGGCAGCATTTCCCCTTATGAAATGATCAATTGGTGGTGGAAGGGGGGGTTGAAAACACAACCACTTGTGATTGAATTTTTTGAAATGGTTGGTGGAGGATTTCATTTATAGACTTTCCCTTGAGAGAAAATGAAGGGAATTGAAACCTCATCATGTCAAATAGTGACCCAAGTGTTAGCTTGTTCACCAGGTATGGCCACGTGCCCCTTTAATTAAGCGAAGAAATTTAAATGATATGGGATTTGAAGGTTGATTGAATTAGATTCTAAAGTGATCATGGCAATCAATGAGCCACAATTTAATTCATTCTTAGTGTAACAAATATTTCATGGGCCTTGAAGGATTCCCTATATTTTTACATGCCCCATGAACTGAGGATGCATGATGCTCCATTTTGGTCCAATTAAGATTTCACTATTGTCCTCCATGATTTTTAACTTATGAAGTACATTATAACATGATTTTTTATTTCAATGGCACAAAACACTAAGTGTCACAAGTGGATAAAACTAACATGATAACAAAACCCTTGGTAATTTTGATGATTTCCTTGCAAAGTCATTATGGAAATTCCAATACACATATTTGGGTACAAATTAGACATGATAAAAAAAATCATTTCTAAAATCAAGAAAATCCTTTTGAATTTTTTTAAGTTCTTAGTTTAAACTCAAGGAAAACATTACAACTTGCGCAAAGAGGTTGTGCACAAGCCTACCTAGTCTTATTGGTGAAATAGCCTTTGGGGTGAAAACTACTAAACATAAACACTTTCTTTAGATAACATTTTACAATAAGAGGGTTTAGTCTTCTTTAAAAGACAATCTTATATCAAGGAGTGCTCCTAGCTCCAAATGCTTATTCATGCCTCTAAAGGAATTAACCCTTGGTGGGTGCCCTCACATGCCATTTTTTTTTATCATTGAGCTTTAGCCCCCATGGACATAAGAAAATACTTAATTATTTCCTTTATGAGATATAAACCATTGAAAATAGTTATATATGTGTCCAATTCCAAGCTTCAAAATAGTATATAGTCTACCAATAGTGTTTTTCATCGTGACATTTGAATAATTGCAAACATGCTCAACACTCTATACTTTGACTAATTACAAGTGCTAATTTAGTTCATTATGTTTATACTCCAAGAGATATATGTTGACATCTTGGTTTTCAAGTATTCATCCATGGAATCATTAGGATAACAAGTTTTAGTGCTTTGCATCCCTCTTAAATGTCAGTTAACACATGATGTGCCCTCTAAGATTGGATCCACTCCATGGAGTTACCCACTCACTCTTATATTTCACTTGTATTTTGACATTCTTACATTTTCATTAACTTGATTTTGAAATGTTGCACCATTGATTTGGTATCATAAATGTATATTCTATTTGAGAAAACATATATCAAGAATTGAGCCCCCCAAAAAAATAATCATACAATCAAGTACATTTCCATTCTCCTGATTTTTAAAGGTTTGCACCACTGATTTGGTTTCATGGATGTTTAATAGAACCTATTATATTCTATTCATGATGCACTTGATGTGTTTGGTTGTATGATCATTTTTTGGTTTATGGCTCAATTCTTGATATATGTTTTCTGGTGAATATTAACGCAAAGAAAACAAGAGCCTTTGAATCGATCAAATTATTTTAAACCAAGAGCCTTGTTGACCATTTTTTTGAAGTACCATGGACCCATCTAAACATGTCATGATTTTCGTCTTGAGGTTGCATATCTCAAGTTTCAATGTTCAATATTTTGCATAGTTGTGTGCACTTAAGATATGTGTCCTAGAGCTTTGTATGGTTCTATTGCATATCAGACTTGGGTGTGTCCATATTCATTGTACCCAATGTACATAGAGTCAATGCACCATTACACACATGGGAACACTTGGGTTATATAATTCCTTTATGTTCTCTTGGTGCAAATATAAGTTAGTTGATGCATTTTTTTACTCATATAAATTCTCTTCAAGTTTACAATTTTTTTTAAAACTTTTTAGAATGTAGAAATTCACATTTAGGTGTCAATGTATTCATGACTTTTGTCCTTTAAGCTTCTATGTTTGGAAAATGTTTCACTAGGTTGCTTAATTTTAAAAACATTGATTGTTATAATCTATATCAAAAGATTCATTGTTTGTTTTTGAGTTTACTAAACTTTCATTATTGAATTAAATGGTGTTTCCACCCTTATATTGTATTATCTCAAATATTTTTTTCAATATTCTTTTAAAATGTGAATCCAATAAAAAATTTAATTGATAATTGTTTTTTCTCTTTTAAGAGGGCACATTTTTGTATTTTATGTCTTTTTATATTAATGATAAAAAAATCAATTTTTTTTTTTTATGTTTTGTTATCTCAATAATGATAAATCCCTATGCTTATGGACATATTGGGCATCTTCTTGATTTATATTTATTAAGTAAACCTTTATGTTTAACAAATTGACTATCGGTTCTCTTTAAATTTGTTTTTGAAATTTCTCTCATGGCATGTCCAATGACTTATTTTTTATTGTTTGAGATTCTAACTTTTTAATATTTAAGTTTAATTTTACTTATTTTATCTCCTCCACATTGGCCCTTCAAAACTGCTCTCAGTCTACTAATTTTTTTTTTATCAAAACCAGGTTCAAGATCTACTGTTTATTTTTTTTTTATCAAAACCAGGTTCAAGATCTACTCTTTAACTACATTCTTTAACTACATGATGAAATTCAAACTCCCTTACAAACTCCACACTCTCATCAATGTCCTAACACCCTTCAGTATGTGCCAAGATCTTTCGGTGGAATTTTAGAACAGAGCTTAGCACCTTTTATCGTGCGACCAGTGTCTAGGAACCACGACATAAGTGAAAAGCACTTATCCTTTGGTTAGCGCCGAGCCCAGGGTGCTAGTGGTCATTTGTTTGTGTCCTTCGGATTTAACCGTGGGCTATTCCCGAAGCAGCTTAACTCCATAGTGCATTGGCACTAACTCTATCCACATATGTCCGAGTTCCATGTCCAAGCGCTCATCTCAAAACTAAAACACTGGTGGTTTACCGCTTTGCAATAATGGTATTACCTTTATAACCCTAGGAGGGTCATAAGGTGGTTTCAAAATCCACTTGAGGGGGTGCCGAGGTAACTTCGCTCGCCACCATGTGTCTTCCAAGTGGTTTCTATTTTACCACTCGGGGTCCCTTCCTCGTTATCTCCAACGTTGTTTGCGTTCCGCGATGACGCATACATCGTAGATCTGACCTATCGGAACTTATACCCTTCGCTAATCTTCATGCAATTTTTCAACCCGAAATTCATCACAAGCATCGATCTACAATGCTCTCGATCCAACGGTTGTAAACCATCGATACTCCTCACGATTTCTTGGCGTGAATTCGGATCGTTGATCAACGGTCACTGTAACTTCTGCAATGTTATAGAGGGTTTTAACTTTGACTTCCACAAGATTTTTGTCCTTGATCTCTTCTTATCTGCAAACCGAAGCCCTCGATCCCATAGATCTGCAAAATCACAAATTGGAAAGACACTAACCCANGGTCACTGTAACTTCTGCAATGTTATAGAGGGTTTTAACTTTGACTTCCACAAGATTTTTGTCCTTGATCTCTTCTTATCTGCAAACCGAAGCCCTCGATCCCATAGATCTGCAAAATCACAAATTGGAAAGACACTAACCCACAATGACACCCTATTTATCGATTCACATTATATATATCTATATATAGTAATAATAATAATAATCTATTTTTAAGGTCATAGTCAAGCCAGCACATCAAATTGGTGTATGAGACTCCCTTATTTGTTGGGACAAAGGACCCCCTTCGCCTTTAAACCTGTAACCTCTTAAAAGGAAACACATATTCTTAACCATTAGGCCTACTCAGACTATATATATATATATATATATAATGAAAATAAATCATGAAATAAATAAAATGAAACTCTGATTCACACACAATCTTAAGTTTCCTCAAAATAAGTGTTCCATACAATCTCGATCTCGTTATCTGCTCTTCCAGGTATATACGAGGTAATAGTCGACCACCTTCATTAATTGTTAGATTGTTTAAGACACTTAGCTTCAAATTCAAGTGAACTATCAAAACAGTTAGCTTGTATCGAAGTGAACTACAAAAACATTTAGCCTCTTTCGATACAAAGATGGATTAATCGGCAAAAACGAAATCTAATTGATGCCCTATTGGTGCAACTAACTTATTTGTTTCCAAGAATTCCATTCAGCTAAGTGACGATCTCTTCATCAAAGATTAAGCTAGGCCTCCCTCGCCCTTGTGAGAAATGGGGCAAGGCCCCTTCTTTCATCTCATTAGGTTTTTTAATATGGTGCTCTATTAATTGTTTTTTTAATATGATGTTACATTAATTCGTGCTAACTAACTTGTATACTTTTGAAAAATGTATAAAACATGAAGTATCTAAAATGGAAAACCTTCAATTGGTTTTTTTAATACGATCTTACATAATTTGTGCGAACGAACTTGTATAGTTTTGAAAAATGTATAAAAACTGAAATATGAAACAGTTTCAAAAATGACATTAATAGAATTTAGTGAATTATAAATATTATTGCTGGAGCATTTAAAGTTGAGAAGCAGGGTGTATTCATCACTATGATATTTTTTGACTTATTATAAGTGTAGATAGGCATGGTATATAGCTTTGAGTGAGGCTTGACTTTTTATTAGTTCATGGTTGACCATAAAATATACACCCCTTTATTCAAAGTTTTAAAAAATAATTATTTATTTTAAATTTTAAATCTGATTTATGTGATATCTTATTGGCCAAAAACTTTGAAGTCTTATTGTTGCCTTCACTTCCCCCAATGTAATTGTAATAAATAATTCTTGTTTTTTTTATATATATTGTCAAAAGGTGGGGGCCCATCTTGTTAAATAAATAACCCTTTCTTTTTTGGCATGGATATGCATTTTTTTTTTTGTTCTCATTTAATGGGTACCTTTTTCCCAGGCACATTTAAATAAAATAAAATAATATTTTGTAGGTAGGATTCAAATGGATGACAATTGTATTTTTTCTTTCACAATTATTTGAGTATTAAAGTTAAAATAAAATAATATAATATTTTGTACAATTCAAAGTTGCTGGCATTTGTATTTTTTTTTTCACAATTCTTTTAAGGGATAAACTTAAATATAAGTTTTATTTTTATATTACAAATTTTGAGTGTTAACCTTAAATATAAGTTTGACCTTTTTACAATGTATAATCTAAATGTTTTATGAAATTGAGTTTTTTTAAGATCATTCAAAATAATGTGAAGGGATATTGGTTATTATACCTGCCGCTTGTGGTGGTATATAGTATTGGATATGCTATTGATTGTCTATTAGTTGGGTTTGACTAAAATAGTTTTGAACATTTTTAAAGGTATAACATTACAATTTGATTTTTTTAATTATTTTAAAACAGTCTTCTAAATTGTGATTAGTTGTTCAAATGCATCTCTTATTGCCGTGGCTGTGGAAGGATCTTCAAGGTCCTTTAATGAGATGAGGCTCAACGTCCTTTAATGAGATGATGCTTGCCTGCTATATTAAACAAATGAATTTGTTATTCATCTCGACACATGCGGTGGATTCAATACAACTATTGTTTTATTTTATTATACCTCAACAGCAACAGGTATATGCTGCCATGCAACCTTGTTTAAAATGTACCTTTCAATTATCTTTATTCCAAAAAACTTCTTGTGTGTCTCCTGACATTAAAATAACCCAGTAAATTGTGAATACTGTTACTACAGCGTTTACTGCTGAGTAGCAAGTTAGATATTGGTCATTATGTTATTTTTGAACTTACTTAAAATGTATCTTCCAAGTGTTTTTATTCCACTGAGCTTGCTGTGGTCTCTCTTGACATTAAAAGAACCCAGTAAATAGTGAATATTGTTGCTGCAGTATTTAATATTGAGTAGCAGGCTGTATATTTACTTGGTATTTTTGAATTACTTAAAATAATGTACCTTATTAAGCGAACCCAGTAAATAATGTTGCTGCAGCATTTAATGCTGAGTAACAGGCTGTATATTGATAGGGATCGGGTATTTTTGACTGACTTAAAATAATGTACCTTGCAAGTTGAGGCCTTTCTCTTGTCTTGTCTCAACAAAAGCCTGATGGTTTCCCTAATTGTCTGAGACTGTGTAGGCAGGCAAAGGAAAGTCGAGGACACTGTGTAGGGGAGGAAAGTCAGGAGAAAGCTAGTTGGACACCAGTTTCCTATAGTAGTGCTCGCAATTTTGGAGGGGCCAAGCGCTTGGAATGACCACCTCATGAGTGGAACCCTGTTGATGTTAATCCTTATGTTGTAGTTTGGGGCGGGAACTCCAGACGGCCGCAACTAGCGCCCCACTTCTCAATGGTACCATTGATTAGTTATTAGCTGACAGGCCTTTACATTTTCATGAATATTTTATTTTGTTTGAGTGTTTCGGCGTGACCTATCTTTGTTCTTTTTTCTTTTGTTATTAAAACGTGCTTGGACGAGATGATTTTGGCTTTCATAAGTATCCCATACGTTTTTTAAAGATGATTTTGGCTTTCATGGGTATCCGATATGCTTTTTGTTTTTTTGCACTTTCTTAACGTTGGATACAAGCCGTTAAAAGATAAATATTTTTATTGAAAAATGTCCAAAAATCGTGGATTGACAGAATTAAGAGAAAAGTATTTTTATTGAAAATAATATTTAATTAAAAAAAATAAAACATAAGATAAATGGCAACGAGACCATAGATACTTGGGAATCTGTATGATATATTCGACAAACCATGCATTTTCTTCTCCTATCAAATATCACACTGTTGCATCTTGAATATTTCTTACAATAATTACATAATTAAACCTGTTTTAGAACGTAAGCATCGATACTCTGTTGCATCTTGAATATTGCCGACGATGCATGCATCATTAATTAAGCACGTTTTAGAATGTTAGTAGAGAAGTATTGACAGTATGCATAGATTAGGTAGTGACAATCCTGACTTAAATGACAGTTTTAGCCATTTTTTTATGGCAATTTTATTGTATTTTTTAATCATACAGGGTCTCTCTCTACGCTATATTTCAAACTGGGTATAATACTGCAATGTTAAGATTATCAAAATACATTATATACTTTCGCGGTTGCTACACTGCGAATAATTTAGATACGAAGGGAAAATAGAATGGGTGCATGACCATTATGGGAATCTTTAAATATATTACAATTTCAGTAGAAAACTCGAGCAAAGAAGACAAGCGATAGTTAACTATCGGTAAGAGATGGATCACTTTACAATTACTAACTGCTTTCTAGAAGAAGTTATAGACCGACCTTTATCATCTAGTCCTCTAAACTGCTTTCTAAAAGAAGTTATAGCTCGACCTTTATCATCTAGTCCTCTGTGCATTAGTCCATCCAGAAGGGCAGGGGAATTAGAAAGCCTGCCACAGTTTCCCTGGGAAGTCAAGTAAGAAATCTGGAGACAAGGACATGGGAGTATTGACATTCAGACTATTAGAGCTGGAACTGTTGGGAGAATAGGAATATGAAACCTGTGAATCGGCAAAAGATGTCTGTATTTCATGGTCGAATCGGTTCCCAGCGAATGGCAAAAACCAGCTGAATACTCCGGGATCAATACGATCCTCACTGCCATGCTCTAGTGATAAATAATTATGCCGCTCCAACGTCCTTTCTTCATTATCAAAATGGTGGCTTTCGATCGTAAAGATTGCGTCTGCATCTTGATGCAATTCGTAGGGAGAAATCACTGATGATTCCTCGTCGATATCAAGAAATTTTTTCAAAAAATTGAGGTAATCTTGCGCTGATCTATTCTCATCTGTTTGATGACGATCGGCGCTGCATGTTTCCCACAAAGTATTGCTGACAAACTGTTGACCATCAATTCTGTCCTTCTCTACGGAGTACTCGGCTCCAGAATTCTCTATCGGGCCCTCTGAATCTTTTGAGGTGGAAAAAATGGGAGAACCAGGAATGCCAGGCAGAAGCTGTTCATGTGCATGAGCAAAAGAAGGCCCCTGCTCCCAGGCTTGAACAAAAACGTTAGGATCAAAATTATTTTCGATTTTCTCCGTTCTACCATAATCGTTTGGTGAGTAACTAGAAAACAGTCGAAAGTCGCGATCTCTGTGTGAAATCTGCATGGCTGGTGACTTCGACAAACTATTGTTGACTGCCCCGGGAGTTGTGGGCGAAGTAGAAAAAGAAGATGAATGTGCTGATCTATCCCTTACTGAGTTTTTCCGATAGCCTCTTCGCGCTAAACGTTTCTTGAGATGAGTGTTCCATAAATTTTTGATCTCGTTATCTGTTCTTCCGGGCAGGTACGAGGCAATAGTGGACCACCTGCATTTATTGTTAAATAGAGTAGGGCAGTTAGCTTGAACTTCAACTGAACTGAATTGTAAAAACACTAAGCTTTTTTCGATACAAATATGAATTAGCACAGTCGCTAACTTGCTGCTGGTGAACTCGAAAAGGTTCGGAAAGGTTCGGAAAGGTTCATGCTGGTAAGATGAAATAAAGAATATATGAAACAATAAATTGTAATTATTTCAGTGTGATAAGTAAACTTGACACAAATGTAAATCTAATACTCTAAAATGATAAAAAATTAATAGTAAAGTAAATTTGTAATTTCAATTAAGTTTGTTAATCATTTAAACTTGATAATTAGATGGTTACACAGTAATTTCTTAATCATATTAAGTAAAGTAAACAGGTTAACAAAAGCAAACCAGATATCTTTTCTCCGCTATATTAGAAAAAAAACTCACTTGTTTCCTAGAATTCCATGAAGCTGAATGATGGTCTGCTCCTCGTCTGGACTGAGACTTCCACGTTTGATGTCAGGCCTCAAATAATTCATCCACCTCAATCGACAACTCTTACCACACCGCATGACACCTGCGCATAGAAAACGGAGACGTAGAAATAAATATAACGCAGCTTGCTATATCAAAGTTCAAAAACCCTAATATCATGAAATACTTATAAAAATATGTGCACTGAGAGAGTTCTAACCGGCTTGCTTGGGCAGAGCACGCCAATTTCCAAATCCATGTTTCTCAATATAATCAATGAGCTTTCTATCCTCTTCCGAACTCCACGGGCCTTTTCTAACCCCCATCATATCGCAGCATGGAGTTCGGCCCATGTTGAGCAGAACCTATACAAATTTAATTGTCTGCCTAAGGCCTTGGAATCACTCGTTCATAAATGTTTTGATCCATCCTGAGTTACAGGCAGAAGTCTCCTGAAATAGGCCTACCTCCGCTGACCTTTGCAACGCCACATAAAACACTAAAGAAGATTTCTCATCCATTTTCTCGAGAAGGTCGTTTTCCACGTTTAATTTTGCTCCTTTGTACAGACGACAAAGTCTGTGAAAATTGTGAACAATGATTGGAAAAATCCGTAACACCGAGAAAAACTGACGTTCTGTTCTTGCAACTTAGGTTTTGGAGCATTCCAGGCGGCATTTTAGTTGGATTGTTGACAAATAGCAACCTGTTTTGATCCCACCAACGCCACATGTTACCGCCATTATTATACGTGCCATCATTACTCGTAAGATTCGGGAAGAAAACAGTATAGATTGTAGCAAATATAGATATTTGCTTGACCAAAAAGTTGAGATCTAATTTCAATAAATAAGTTTGTTGTACATGTGAGAGTAAGGGCCATAATCTTTAAAATGATGACGAAGGTGTTATGATGTATAAAAATGGGCGCACATGACAAAATTGCGGAAAGTTCTAAGAGAAAGCGATGCTTTAAGGTATAAACAAATCCCAAGTGTCACATGGGGTGCAGAAGTATTCATAATGATTCTTTATGCATTGTATTGAAAATACCAAGAGTAACTCATTAGTTGTGGGACCTTCTATTTGGAAATTCTTAGTGTCATCCAGGCATATTTCAAAGTGATGTGAGAGGTATTATTAACTTCAACCTACTTCACCCCAAGGGTACATCTTCCATAGGTTCGATGAATATAGGTTGTTCACTGTAAAAAAAAGTCATGTGAGATGTATTATTAACTTCGACCCACTTCACTTTAACACATTGCCTTGGGTTCCATAAACATTACTTTCAGTGAAAATAAATTGCTTTTCTTTTTCTCATTATTAAATTCATTTTACAGATGATTCATGTTTGATTTAAAACAAATAATTTTTATTTCAAAAACACTTTTCTGAGTTCTAGATAATTTTGACATATTTTAATATCATTTGGGTGGGAAATATTATATTATATGTAAAATGATATTTACA
>ML778468.1:907681-919622 GCA_009831015.1 Picea engelmannii
TTTTTTTTTTTAAATGCACTGGTTGTGTTTGTAGTAATTGAATTTTAACATAAAAATAATATATTATTAACATATATGAGGTTATGTCAGTAAAAACCATACATGCATATACATAGAAAGTCATCACAAACGTATAGTAAATACTGTGTGATTAATTCAATTTTCACAACATATATTTTTATATAATGGTATGTAAATTAGAAGACTCTAAAATTATATGAGAACATAATTTTTAATTATAGATACATTTGTCTTATAAAAGGAATAAATTCTACAAGGGTCATTTTTTTCTACACAAAACGACTAATGCCCATAAGGGTTTATTAATAGGTATAAATGAATTTACTATTAAGGGGTTAGAGAAGTATGAGGAGGATGTGGAAAATGATGAAAATATGGGTGATTTTTATAAGTTCATGAATTCTCATGTTTTAAATCAAATAGAAAGAAGAAATAGCAAGATGAAACAACAACTACTAAACCCTCAAGGAAAGATGGCGTCGTTAATATTGATTATCTGTAAACTATTGTGGATACTCCACTAGAGATGTTCGTAACAACCAATATTCAGTTATACCAAAATATTTTATTGTGTAGGTTTGTTTCCTTAGATATCAAATTTGTTACCACTATCTTATTGCTCAAATTTACGAAACTAACTAAAATATGAAAAATAATAAATAAGTAAGTGAACACACCATCCAAACAAATGAACAAAAGATGTATGTTGGGAACCCGATATCAGAGAAAATATAGTTAAAAGGTGAGGCCTATGCTATGCTCTACTTTCTTCAGTTATGAAAAGAGAGTACAAAGAAAGGGGCACTCAATATGGAGTTTCCTTTTGACATTGTGGAATAAATGAATCGTACAAAATATCCTACCTCCTATGTTATGATTTTAAAATACCACTCCTAGATGCTCCACTCAACTAGGGAACAAGTACAATGCTAAAGAATGGATCTCCTTCTCTTCTTATTGGCTCAGTATTTATCATAGCCCAATCACTATCTAGGGCTAATTGTTTTGCAACCTCAACCCTCAATTAGTGATAAGGTTTTTCATCTTCTAGGATCTTCTTGAAATTCGACACATGGATATCCGAATACATGTGAGTAATGGGTATTGATGTGGCATCCACTTATACCATGCTGGTCAACAAAGGTAGGAAAACTTGAAGGAGGCACAACTTATATGCATACGAGATTTGATTGAGGTGATTTTTTCATTGTTGGAAAGGTCTTGGTGTGAAGAATAGTTTCAAGGGGTTGGAAGCTATGCTAAAATAAATTAAACCCAAAAAATTTCATTTGATGCCTTAAAATGACTATAGAAGGTTTCAGATCCTAAATCTTCAAATTGGGACATGCCACTAAAATGAATCCTGCAAGCTAATTCCTCCAATTTTTCCACATAGAAGGAATCGATAGATACAAAAATATATAATGATCCAAACGAGATCATACCTCCCTATTTAGGGAGGATTTTGGTCCTCAATAATTTTTTGAAGGAGGTGCAAAAATTGTTTCTCTACCTTCTCTGTGGAGTACCATTTTTCCTTTCCCAAAAGTTTTCCTTTCAACCCAATTTTCCAAAGGTCATGTTGCCCCTGTCTATTATTTCTGGACTTTTTTTGCAAAACTATATTTTCTACCAACATTTCATGAGCTTCTAGTGCTAATTCCTCTATGGTAGGTAGCACATGCTCTTTAGTTTCCCAATCCAACATAGAAGGATCATAAAGTTTTATATTCTCCATGTTCACTACTGAGTAAATGCACATGTATTGGGTTAGACTAAGTCTGAAGGATTTATSACCCACCTTCTCCAATACCTCAAAAGGGACATACCATAGAACCTTGATCTTCTTACTAGGACCATAATATATAAAATGTCGTGGATATTCCACCAGAATAGTTCATCACAATAGATCTAATAAATAAAATCRAAATCTACCTATGAAGGTTGAATTCCATTAGATTCCAACATATTTAGTTATTGATTTTATACTTATGTGTGAAATATATAAATTGTGGAAAATAGAAAACAATTAAATAMAATCACAAGCCATCCAAAAAATAACACAATTTTTTTCTTTGGGAAACCSTTYTGGGAAAAAACCMAGYTAGAAGGTGAGGCTTCTCTACTCTCTTTTCTTTGGTATGGAAATAATTCAAGYACAAAGGAGAAGAAACTCTCTATTGAGTTAATTGAGACCTGTGGCATATTAGGTTTCTATAGAAAATTAACCCCCTCTACTAATCTCTATAATTTTCCACTCCTAGTTGTTTTTCTCCAATATGGAATAAAATACAATAACATAGAATGGAACACCTTCTCCTCCTAGTGGCTTGGTATTTAACATACCTCAATAGCCATCTAGGGGTAGGGTTTTGACTTCCTCAACCCTAAATTGTGATAAGGTTTTGGAACTTCTAGAATGTTCTTTAAAAATGTACTATGTTCCTGGCCCCACATATTTAAGTAATGAAGGTTGATGTGGCATCCACTCCCACCATAATGATCAATATGGTAGGTCAATTTGTGACAAGCATAACTTTTACATACGAACTCTGATTGAGGGGATTCTTGCATGATTGGAAAGGTAACGATGTGTATAATATAGAAAATGGATGCATAGTAAGGTTTGTACCATAAAAAAGTGTCATTTGATGCCTGAAAATGAATTTTAAATATTTTAGACATTTTTTCCACCCAAATTTCCAAATGTGGACCAATCGCTAAAATGTCTCTACTAGTTGATTCCTTCAATTTTTTTCATCCATAAATCATCTCGATAGATAAAAAGAAATAAAATGAAAAAAAACAAGATCATATCTACCAATTTATGGAGTATTTTGTTCTCGAAATCTTTACCAAATGCTTGGTCAGGAAAGTTTTCCTCTACCTTGTCCCTGGATTACCACTTTGCTTTGCATGGAAGCTTTCCTTTCAACCCAAGCTACCAAAGGTCATGCTTCCCCTACCTTGTAGTTCTGGACCGCTTCTCCAAAAACATCTCCTCTTCCAAATCTTCTTGGTAAAATGGTGCTAAATCCTCTATTATATGTAGGACCTACTCCTCCTCTTAATCCAACATGGAGGGATCAAAGAGTTTGAGATTATCCACATTCACTATTGATTAAATGCGCATGTATGGGGGTAGACTGAGTCTTAGGCATTATTTCCCACCTTTCCCAATACCTTGAAAGGACCATCCTGTAGTGTCTTGATGTTATTACTAGGACCCCGTAGTCTTTCCTTATTCAAATATAACCATACTCTGTCTCCCACTCTAAATGTTCTCTATGTTATGTGCTAGTCATGTCTAGCCTTGTACATTTCTTGTGACTTGTTCGACATCTTTTGTAATTGATAATGGATCTATCTGATATTCTCAACATTTTTTTTTGTCTTTTAATGCATCTCATGTGAGTTCCTCCCTCACTCATCATTCTTATCAATATACAACATCTAAGGGTGAAGGTGATAAATATCAAAAGCAAGTTTCAAAAGGTGACTTACTAGTAGAAGTGTGGACTACTCCATTGTAAGAGCGTTGTATATATATCATATTTTCATTCTAGGTAATTGGATTCTTATGATTGTAATCCATCAAAAGCTATGCCAAAGTCTGATTGACTACATTTTTCTTCCCATCCGTATGTGGATGGAATGTTGTATACCTCTTGCGCTTAATATCCATATTGTCCCACAATGTAGTCTAGAAGGCATTGAGAAATATGGTATCCATGTATGAGATGATGCTCCTTGGTATCCCAAAGTGCACTTAGTTTTGTTCAAGGAACATGTTTTCCACTTCCTGTCCCTTGATGGTATTTGTACAAGGAATGAGAGTGCAACTTTTTCTAAACTTGTCAACTACCATAAATAGATAGTCATATCCCTTCCTATTTATTGGTAAACCACCCATAAAATCCATGGAAATACTTTCAAAAGGTTGAGTGGGAACAGGTAATGGATTGTATAGACCCTTATTCCTGTTATTAGGCTTGCTAGTACAACAAAGTATACATCCTCTAGTATATTGTGCTACATCTTCTTACATTCTAGGCTAGTACATATACCTATGTTAGTTGGAAATTGGCTTCCCAACACCAAAATGTCCTACAACCTTAGAGGTGTGAGCCTCTATGATAAGTTGCAATTGTTCACCTTTAGGAACAAAAATCTTGTCGAGAATGCAGAGCAGACCATTATGGAAATGATAGTCATCCTTGTTGTCACCTTCCTCTATATTAATTTGTCCCTATAGTTGTTGAAACACCTCCTTGAAGTCCTAATATTCTATGTATGCATCATGGGAAAAAGGCTCCATGTGCATCAAAGTTCCTAAATCTTTAGATTTGGATGTGGGTGGCTTTGAAAGCATGTATGATGGCTTGTTTTTCTTACCCTTCTTATACCTTATGACCAAATGAAACTGTTCTAAGAAACCCATCCATTTCTAGTTCCTTATTTGTTATAACCTACTTTGGCCCTACAGATAGTGGAGAGGTTGGTTATATGTGTGGATGATGGTCTCTTTTCCATGAGATATAGTGATTCCACCTTTTGATAGGTTGTACCAAGGCATAGAGATCCTTATCATAGGTAGGGTATTTCAGGACCTCCCCATAAAATACTTCAAAATCATAGTAGAAAAACCTTCTACCTTGCATCAGAACTACTCCCATGGAATACCCACTTGAATTTGTCTCCACTTATAAGGGATTTTAAATGTTTGGTAGTGTGATAATTGGTTCTTGAATTATATTCCTTTTTAACTCATCAAAGGTATTTTGTAGATTCTTGCCCCATTGGAAACACTTACTGCCCACTATTATTGCATGGAGTGGTGCAACTACTGTTGAAAAGGAAGCTATGAAATTATACAAGTATTTTGTTGTCCCAACAAAGTTCCTAAATTCTATGCAATTTATAGGAACTTACCATTTCATGATGTCCTCCATCCCGGTGGGGTCTATTTTGAGCTCTCCTCCACTGATCACATACCCTAGATACATCAAACACTACTGAGAAAACTCACATTTCTTGATATTAGAAAACATTTGGTTCTACTTCAGGATCTCTAAAACCTGCTTAAGATGTGACATGTGATCCTCCTAGATAACATTATAATCCAATATATCATCTAAATAAACAATAAGAAATGAATCTAGACAAGAGTGTAAATAATAATTCATTAGTATCATAAATTTAGTTGGTGCATTACATAAACCAAATGGAATAACCAACCACTCATACAACTCTTGCCTTGTTCTGAAGCAGTCTTATAGGTATTTTCTTCTTTGACTCGTACCTGGTGAGATCCTAAATTAAAATCCATATTAGTGAAGTACTTGGCATGTTGTAGATGGTATAATAGATCATCAATCCTAGGTAGAGGGTATTGATTCTTCAATGTAATATTGGTCAATTCATGTAGTCGATAAGCATTCACCAAGTCTCATCATTCATTGGTACAATTATGATAGGTGAGCCACAAGGTGAGGTGCTTGGTCAAATCACACCCTTCTCCAACAGTTGTTGCAACTGCTTCTTCAATTCGTTTTCTTCTTGAATAGACTTTCTATACATCCCAATATTTGACAATGGGGAGTTTGGAAATAACTATATTTCATGCTCCATATCCCTCTTGGGTGGTAACCCTTTAGGCTCTTGGAACACTCCTTTGAATGCATGTAGCAACTCCTCTAAATGATTTTTTTTCTCTTTAGTAGACCCCTCCAGGGATTCCTTTACTCTCATTCACCCATAATCAAAATAATCTTCTCTTAAGAAAACTAAAACATATTTCTTGCTAGAACTAATCAATTTCTTGGCTTGATTGGTGCTTAGCAATGAAATTTTTTATTTTCATTTGTGCATGTCGATGATGAAGGATTTCCCTTCCTTGATGAGGTGGTACTAGTTGGATATTTGCATGAAGATAGAAAATACCTCATATAGATGTAGAGGCTTCCAAACACTACTATGTATACATCCAGTTGTACTACATCCAATTCTACTTCATCTATAAAATCAACGCTTACAACAAATTT
The DNA here is from genome assembly GCA_009831015.1 of Picea engelmannii. Taxonomy (NCBI): domain Eukaryota; kingdom Viridiplantae; phylum Streptophyta; class Pinopsida; order Pinales; family Pinaceae; genus Picea; species Picea engelmannii. Next base: position 913,747 of record ML778468.1, read on the forward strand.
AATCATGCACTTCCTTCTTACATTGATCTATGCATCATTGTTTACCCAACCCAATGGATATGGGTTAGGATGATTGTGATCCTCCAATTCAATCTTGTTGACCAAACTTATTGCTATGAAATTAGCCTATGAACCAGAGTTAAACAAAGCATCTATATTGGTGTTCTTGACCCGAATCATGATGTGGAAGGTTGATTATTTGGGTTGGTTGTCATTGATGTCAACCCTTGAAGAAAGTCTGGTAGCAAATTTTGGTAGCACAAAGGTTTGGGTAATGGACCCAATTTTGTTTGATGTATAATGGTATGAGTTTTAATATATTTGAAGGTAAGACTATTCTATATGGATATTATATGTCATGCCATTTCTGGTGGTATGTGGAATGTCACATAACTCCTCACGGTTGGAGAGTTATGGCCATGTGAAGTTGGAGAACCCTCACGAGTCATCTAGAAGCCCCAAAAGGTCAAAGTAGTCAAAGTGGTTGCAAAGAAGAAATTATTTAAATAATAAAGTGAAATTATGACTATACTATAAGTCAAAGTGGATACAAAAGAAATTATTTAAATAATAAATTTAATGGAGAAATTACTAAGTGGACAAGTGGGTTATCCCTAAAATAAGGAAAGTGGTTTAAGATGGTTAGAAGGTAACCCCTTGAGGAAGAAGTGAAGTGAAGAGTGTACTATAAGTCAAAGTGGATACAAAAGAAATTATTTAAATAATAAATTTAATGGAGAAATTATTAAGTGGACAAGTGGTTAGAAGTGGGTTAGCCCTAAAATAAGGAAAGTGGTTTAAGATGGTTAGAAGGTAATCCCTTGAGGAAGCTAAATAAAAGTATAAATAAGAGGCAAGGGTCTCTCATTTTAATTACACTTGAGCATATTGAATATCTACAAGTGAATGAGGTAACCAAAGGATATCTAAGGTCAATTTTAGAGGGAAGGTGAAGTAAAGAAGGACGAAATTCAAGGGAGGATAAATTCTTTTGCTGATGCTTTCTAAGGTATGTTATTTATAGGTCATCTCACCATTTTTGCAATAAATGTTTTTAATAGAATTATAAATCCATGAAATTGGGAGGAAATTGGAAAAACATATCCAAGTAGTTGTGATAAAAATTTCACCTTGTGGGTCGTTGTATTTTTGGAGTTACACTACATGGAAAATAGGGTTTGTGGTTGGTCCTGAAACTAGTCTAAAACAGGTGTTTCAGGTAAAAAAGTCATAACTTATTCATAACAGATACACATTTAGTAAGACCAAATGTATTGGTTAGAGTATAGTCTTTAGTATTCTTTGTAACATTTTCAGATCCATATAACAAATATTCTATGCGGGGCACGCTCTCTAGAATAAGCTAGAATTCAACAAGGTATGTCATTTTTCCTATAACTCCTTTTCTGAGAGGTTCCAAGTAGTGAAACCTGGAGGAATTTCATAAACAACATTGAAGAACACTGTGTACTATTTTCAAATATTCATTCATTACAGGTACATAGTTATGATTATTTCAAGTTAGGGTTGTTGACTAATCCAAAATTAGTCTTGTGAGGATAAAGTAAAGTTTGATGAAAATGCTAGTCTCTTTTTGTTAAAGTTAAGTAAGGTTTGAAGGTATGTGATCATATACACCAGGTCTATTACATAGTTACAAATCATATTTGGGTGATGAAATTGATGAGGGATTTTGGTTGAGGTACATGTTGGGTACATGGTTTAGATAAGTAGTTGATGAGTTGGCACATACATGAGGTGTATAGTTTATGATGTTGGTTCTTATTGATGAGTCATACTTTATGTGTATTTGTTGCATGATTGGTACATATTTGGTGCATGTTTTATGCACTTGTTGATGGTACAGGTTGGTGCATGGTCGATGCACTTGTTTATGGTACATGTTGATTACAAGTTGTTTGGACAGGTTATTGTGCCAGGTTATTTATACATGTTTGGTGCATGGTTGATGCATTTGTTTATGGTACAAGTTGAGTTACAGGTTGACGTATGGTACATGTTGGCACATGTTGTTACATGTTGATTACAGGTTGATTGGTACAGGTTTATAACAATATATCTCACAGTAATAGTGTGAGAGTTATTCTATCATTCTACAGCGGTTGGATGGGGCAAGAACATGTAGTTGTATCCACCTTCCGGTTGTAGTATATGAACATAAGGGGGTTGTATGCAGAGAATTGGGGATTTGGAGCTTCCCTCAGGTTGTAGCCTGAGAAATTAGGGGGTTGTAGCCTCCTTCTGGTTGTAGCTAGAGAATTAGTGGGTTGGAGATTCCTTCAGGTTGTAGCCTGAGAAACTAGGGGGTTGGAGCCTCCTTCCAGCTGCAGCTGGAAAACAAAGGAAGTTGGCTCTTCTAATGAATGTAACTCTTAAAGACATTTAAGAAAAAAATTTATGTGGTTTTCTCCCGCTTTGGGTTTCCACGTAAAAACACGGGTGTACTGTGTATGTGTATGATTTTTCATTTGTTCATTGTTTATTTACTTTGCAACTGTTAGATGATAATGCTACAGTTATATACCACTTGAATTTTTTGGTTAAAAAGGATTATTTATCTATTACTGATTCACCCCCCCTCCCATTAATCCGACAATTGATATCAGAGACAGTTCCTTCAAGAATTAGTTTAACCAATGAAAGGTAGCTCATGGAGAAAAACAACATGTATAAACATAGAATACCACAATTTGATGGACATAAGTATGCATTCTGGAGAAGAAGGATGAAAATATATATACAGGCACATGAATTTGAAATTTGATAATCTATAGTAGATGGATGCAATGAACCAACAGTTCCGCATACAAGTGAAAGAGAAATAAAACTCGGTCAAAATAATTCCAAAGCCACAAATGCACTTATGAACGGTCTTGGTGAATTAGTATACACCAAATCTATTTATTGTAAATACGCTAAAAATATTTGGGACAAACTTCAAAATATTTATGAAGGAGATTCAAAATTCTAAGAAGCAAGGCTTCAAACTTACAAAGGTCATTTCGAACAACTAAATATGAAGGAAGATGAGAATATTACAACTTAATCCTTACGAGTCAATGAAACAGTAAATGCAATCATAGGATTGGGATAAGAAATTAAAGAATATTTAATTGTTCAAAAGGTACGAAGATCTCTTCTTATGGGATTTGATCCTAAGATATCAACACAAGAAGAAAGAGCAGATCTAGACTCAATAATCATGAACAAAAAACATGAAATCTTCACAACATATGCAATGAGAACTGAACATGAAAATCCAGATATAAAAGAACCAACTTTCAAAGAATCCAAAAGGTCAAAGAAAAAGGGAAAGAAAAAAGAAAAAGAACATAGCAACAACAGTGCCATTTCAGAAGATGATGAAGAAATGACCAATTTTGTCAAGAGATTGAACAAGATATAAAGATAAGCTTCCATTGATTTTTTTTAATTGTGATGGTATTGGTCATTTTGATAACAAATTTCCTCATAAGAAAAATAAGGGGAATGATGAAGATTAGTCAAATAGAAAACAAACATATAAAGACAAAGGAACCACATAAAGTTTTCAAGAAAATCTTACGCACCAAAGAAGACATCTCCTCATTATATGAAGATGAAGTCATTGACAGTGAGGCAGAAAGAGGTATATTCATGGTAGTAGAATACTCTCATAAAGAAGACACCGAAGAAGAATATGAAGAGGCGAAAGTTGACAACCGAGAAGAATTGTTTACTGCCATAGAAGTTATAAGCAGAGAAAAGAGGAAAAACAAGAATATACAAGAAGAACTAGACAAGAAGGAAGACACTCAAGAACTAGAGTAGATCATCACAGAATTGAAGGTTCAAATAGAAGAATATAAAATAATTGAAGAAGCACTCAAAGAACAGTTAGAAGAAAGCGACATGATCATTGAAAATTTGGAAGCAAAGATTGTCACATTGAGAAAGGATCTTCAAAAGAAAAATATGCAAAACAACTCAAAAGTTTTGGATGACATTATCAGTAGTCCCTATTCATGAAAATTCCAGACATAGATACAATCAGAAAGAAAATAGATCAATCTCCAAAGAAAAAAAACAAGAAACATATCAAAAAAGTTATGCAAAACTAGTCAAAGGGGATACAAAGACCTACAAGGAATATTACAGGGACACTCTTCCACCGAGAAGATTCATATTTCAGAATCAACAACTGGCAGAAAGAAATAGGCCTCAGGAAGGAGAAGGATTCATAAGAGTAAATCCTTTCTTAAGATCTTCAACTCCTAGGTATCAAACTATCTTTTTGGGTTTATGTTATGCATGCAATAATTTTGGACATATAGCTGTAAATTGTAGAGCTAATAATAGGAACATAAACAACTTTGAAAGTCATACAAAAAATGGTTATCCAAGAACAACTAGTGAAACAAAGAGAAGAATATACAACAGGTTTGAATCATTGAGAACTGAAGTGGAATGGTACAAGTGAAATAACCTTGAACACATGGCCAAAGATTGTAGAATGACAGTCCCTCCTAGAGAACCACAACATAACAACAATGGTCACAAACAAGAGCCTCAAAAGAGAACATGGATAAGAAAGTAGAATGAGTATAGCAATGAAGAATGCACACTCACTCTACAAGATAAGAAGAATAAGTGTGGTTGGTATGTTGACAGTGGCTATTCAAAACATGAAGAACAGGTGAACAAATACCAGGTCCCAGAGATCACAAGATTGGAAATAAAATGAGATGAAGAAAATTCTACAGAGAAAAGGAAAGATGTTAGATACAAAAAAATTTGGAAAATAACTGAAAGAAAAGAAGGACAGGTAAATAAGGAACAGGTTGAAGACATTATACTTTTAGGCACCATAGTGAAACGTGAATCCATAGACAAAAAGAAAGAATTCAGATGTTAGAGAGATGATGAATCTATTAATGAAGATGATGATGAATATACTTCAAAACATGAATTGTTTTGAGCCATCCGACTAAGACTCCCATATAATATGAATAATAGATAGGGGGAGTATATGCAGTAGCCAAGACAGACCAAAGAACCATCCTTCAATCATCTTGCATAATTTGAGTGGACAGATTTAGTGCATTCGGTTAGCAAAAGTACAATATGATAGATTAATTAGTTGTAGTATTACTTCATGAGAGTAAAGTGACATATGAATCAAAATTATGGACAATTGTGTAGCAGATTCTTGAACAATATGGGAAGATATGGACGTGAAATCATATTTTCTGAATGGGGAACTTGAAGAAGAAGTCTACATTGAACAATTGGTTCCTAGAGCATGGTACTATAGACTAGATAAATATCTACAATATGAAGGGTTCAGAAAAGGAACTGCAAACAACAACCTCTACATCAAGGTAACTCAAGATGGTATTTTATTAATTAAATTTTATATTGATGATATTATTTTTGGAAGTATTGATGACATGTTAAGCCATAAATGTGAAAAGGATATGCAGAATGAAATGAAATTTCATTACTTGGAGAACTATCGTTCTTTCTGGGTCTTCAGATACGTCAAAGAAACCAAGGAATTTTTATTTCTCAAACTAAGTATATCAGATAAATGCTAAAGAGTTTCGGAATGGAAGATTACAAACCCGTTACCACTCCTATGAAAACCTGTCGCAAGTTGACCAAAGATGATGATTCAAAGTCTACAGACCAAAGGAAATATAGGGAAATGATTGGTATCTTACTATATGTGACAACATCCAGACCATGTGTAATGTAGGTAGCTGGACAAGTGGCACAATTTCCCAAATCCCAAGTGTCACATGGGGTGCAGAAGTATTCATAATGATTCTTTATGCATTGCATTGAAAATACCAAGAGTAACTCATTAGTTGTGG
>ML778468.1:938897-973004 GCA_009831015.1 Picea engelmannii
TAGAATTCAACAAGATCCTTTTCTGAGAGGTTCCAAGTAGTGAAACCTGGAGGAATTGCATAAAAAACACTGAAGAACAATGTGTACTATTTTCAAATATTCATTCATTACAGGTACATAGTTATGATTATTTCAAGTTAGGGTTGTTGACTAATCCAAAATTAGTCTTGTGAGAATAAAGTAAAGTTTGATGAAAATGCTAGTCTCTTGTTGTTAAAGTTAAGGAAGGTTTGTAGGTATGTGATCATATACACCAGGTCTATTACATAGTTACAAATCAAATTTGGGTGATGAAATTGATGAGGGATTTTGGTTGGGGTACATGTTGGGTACATGGTTGAGACAAGTAGTTGATAAGTTTGCACATACATGAGGTGTATAGTTTATGATGTTGGTTCTTATTGATGAGTCATACTTTATGTGTATTTGATGCATGATTGGTACATATTTGGTGCATGTTTTATGCACTTGTTTATGGTACAGGTTGGTGCATGGTCGATGCACTTGTTTATGGTACATGTTGATTACAGGTTGTTTGGACAGGTTGTTGTGTCAGGTTATTTATACATGTTTGGTGCATAGTTGATGCATTTGTTTATGGTACAGGTTGAGTTATAGGTTGACGTATGATACATGTTGGCACATGTTGTTACAGGTTGATTACAGGTTGATTGGTACAGGTTTATAACAATATATCTCACAGTAATAGTGTGAGAGTTATTCCATCATTCTACGACGGTTGGATGGGGCACGGACAGGTAGTTGTATCCACATTCCGGTTGTAGTAGATGAACATAGAGGGTTGTATCCAGAGAATTGGGGATTTGGAGATTCCCTCAGGTTGTATCCTAAGAAACTAGGGGGTTGTAGCCTCCTTCTGGTTGTAGCCAGAGAATTGGGGAGTTGGATCTTCCTTCAGGTTGTAGCCTGAGAAACTACGGGGTTGGAGCCTCCTTCCAACCGCAGCTAGAAACCAAAGGAAGTTGGCTCTTCTAATGAATGTAACTCTTAAAGACATATAAGAAAAAAAATTATGTGGTTTTCTCCCCCTTTGGGTTTCCATGTAAAAACACTGGTGTACTGTGTATGTGTATGATTTCTCATTTGTTCATTGTTTATTTAATTTGCAACTGTTAGATGATAATGCTACAGTTATATACCACTTGAATTTTGTGGTTAAAAAGGATTATTTCTCTGTTACTGATTCACCCCCCTCCTAGTAATCCGACAATTGGTATCAAAGATGGTTCCTTCAAGAATTAGTTTAACCAATGAAAGGTAGATCATGGAGAAAAACAACATGTATAAACATGGAATACCACAATTTGGTGGACATAAGTATGCATTTTGGAGAAGAAGGATGAAAATATATATACAGGCACATGAATTTGAAATTTGATAATCTATAGTAGATGGATGCAATGAACCAACAGTTCTGCCAACAAGTGAAAGAGAAATAAAACTCGGTCAAAATAATTCCAAAGCCACAAATGCACTTATGAATGGTCTTGGTGAATTAGTATACAACAAATCTATTTATTGTAAATACGCTAAAAATATTTGGGTCAAACTTCAAAATATTTATGAAGGAGATTCAAAATTCTAAGAAGCAAGGCTTCAAACTTACAGAGGTCATTTTGAACAACTAAATATGAAGGAAGATGAGAATATTACAACTTACTTCTTATGAGTCAATGAAATAGTAAATGCAATAATAGGATTGGGATAAGAAATTAAAGAATATTTAATTGTTCAAAAGGTACTAAGATCTCTTCTTATGGGATTTGATCCTAAGATATCAACACAAGAAGAAAGAGCAGATCTAGACTCAATAATCATGGATGAACAACATGAAATTTTCACAACATATGCAATGAGAACTGAACAGGAAAATCTTGATATAAAAGAAGCAACTTTCAAATATTCCAAAAGGTCAAAGAAAAAGGGAAAGCAAAAAGAAAAAGAACATAGCAACAACAGTACCATTTCAGAAGATGATGAAGAAATGACCGATTTTGTTAAGAGATTGAACAAGGGAACCAACGATAGATATAAAGGTAAGATTCCATTGAATTTTTTTAATTGTGATGGTATTGGTCATTTTGATAAAAAAAATCCTCATAAGAAAAATAAGGGGAATGATGAAGATTAGTCAAGTAGAAAACAAACATATAAAGGCAAAGGAACCACATAAAGTTTTCAAGAAAATCTTATGCACCAAAGAAGACATCTCCTCATTATATGAAGATGAAGTCAGTGACAGTGAGGCAAAAAGAGTTCTATTCATGGTAGTAGAATACTCCCATAAATAAGACACCGAAGAAGAATATGAAAAGGTAGAAGTTGACAACCGAGAAGAATTGTTTACTGCCATAGAAGTTATAAGAAAAGAAAAGAGGAAAAACAAGAAGCTACAAGAAGAACTAAACAAGAAGGAAGACACTTAAGAACTAGAGCAGATCATCACAGAATTGAAGGTTCAAATAGAAGAATATAAAATAATTGAAGAATAACTCAAAGAACAGTTAGAAGAAAGAGACATGATCAATGAAAATTTGGAAGCAAAGATTGTCACATTGAGAAAGGATCTTCAAAAGAAAGATATGCAGAACAACTCAAGAGTTTTGGATGCATTATTAGCAGTCAAAGGCCTAATAATGACAATTCCAGACATGGATACAATCAAAAAGAAAATAAATCAATCTCCAAAGAAAGAAAACAAGAAACATATCAAAAAAGTTATGTAGAACCAGTCAAAGGGGATATGAAGACCTACAAGGAATATTACAAGGACACTCCTCCACTGAGAAGATTCATATTTTATAATCAACAATTGGCAGAAACAAATAGGCCTCAGGAAGGATAAGGATTCATAAGAGTAACTCCTTTCATAAGATCTTCAACTCCTAGGTATCAAACTATCTTTTTGGGTTTATGTTATGCATGCAATAATTTTGGACATAAAGCTGTAAATTGTACAACTAATAATAGGAACATAAAAAACTTTGAAAGTCATACAAAAAATGGTTATCCAAGAATGGCTAGTGAAACAAAGAGAAGAATATACAACAGGTTTGAATCATTGAGAACTGAAGTGGAATGGTACAAGTGAAATAACTTTGTACACATTTCCAAAGATTGTAGAATGACAATCCCTCCTAGAGAACCACAACATAACAACAATGGTCACAAACAAGAGCCTCAGAAGAGAACATGGATAAGAAAGTAAAATCAGTATAGCAATGAAGAATGCACACTCACTCTACAAGATAAGAAGAACAAGTGTGGTTGATATGTTGACAGTGGCTATTCAAAACATGAAGAACAACTGAACAAATACCAAGTCCCAGAGATCACAAGATTGGAAATAAAACGAGATGAACAAAATTCTACAGAGAAAAGGAAAGATGTCAGATACAGAAAAATTTGGAAAATAACTAAAAGAAAAGAAGGATAGGTAAATAAGGAATAGGTTGAAGACATTATACTTTTAGGCACCGTAGTGAAACATGAATCCACAGACAAAAAGAAAGAATTTAGATCTCAGAGAGATGATGAATCTATTAATGAAGATGATGATGAATATACTTCAAAACATGAATTGTTTTGAGCCATCCATCTTAGACTCCCATATAATATGAATAATAGATAGGGGGAGTATATGCAGTAGCCAAGACAGACCAAAGAACCATCCTTCAATCATCTTGCATAATTTGAGTAGACAGATTTAGTGCATTCGGTTAGTGGAAGTACAATATGATAGAGTAATTAGTTGTAGTATTACTTCATGAGAGTAAAGTGACATATGAGTCAAAATTATGGACAATTGTGTATCAGATTCTTGAACAATATGGGAAGATATGGACGTGAAATCATATTTTGTGAATGGGGAACTTGAAGAAGAAGTCTACATTGAACAATTGGTTCCTAGAGCATGGTACTATAGACTAGATAAATATCTACAACAGGAAGGGTTCAGAAAAGGAAGTGTAGACAACAATCTTTACATCAAGGTAACTCAAGATGGTATTTTATTAATTGAAGTTTATATTGATGATATTATTTTTGGAAGTATTAATGACATGTTAAGCCAGAAATGTGAAAAGGATATGCAGAATGAAATGAAATTTCATTACTTGGAGAACTATCATTCTTTCTGGGTCTTCAGATACGTCAAAGAAACCAAGGAATTTTTATTTCTCAAACTAAGTATATTAGATAAATGCTAAAGAGTTTCGGAATGGAAGATTGAAAACCCGTTACCACTCCTATGAAAACCTGTTGCAAGTTGAGCAAAGATGATGATTCAAAGTCTACAGACCAAAGGAAATATAGGGAAATGATTGGTATCTTACTATATGTGACAACATCCAGACCATATGTAATGTAGGTAGCTGGACAAGTGGCACAATTTCAAGCAAGACCAAAGGAATCACATGTCTTAATAGTGAAGACAATTTCCAAATATCTCAAAGGAACAAAAGAGTTTGGATTATGATATCCAAAAGGAAATGATCGATCACTTATTTCCTACATAGATGTAGATTGGGTAGGTTGCATTGATGACCGATGAAGAACCAATGGAGTAATGTTCTACTTGGGTGAGTGTTTAGTATCTTGGATAAGAAAGAAACAATCATCAGTATCTTTATCGACAACTGAAGCAGAGTATATTGCAACAACAACATGTTGTACATAGGTTCTATGGAGGAAACAAACTCTGACAGATATACAGGTTGAGTATGATGAGCCCATTCCAATCTATTGTGATAATACAAGTTCCATGAGTATCTCAAAGAACTTGGTAATGCAGTCCAAGACGAAGAACATTCCAATCATGTATCAATTTATACAGGAATGGGTTGTAGAGAAGAACATCCGAGTTGAATATGTGGACACAAAATATCAAGTGACAGACATCTTTACAAAACTGTGTCCATGGGAAGCCTTTGAGTATCTTCTCTAGAGACATAGAGTAATTTCTACTCCAAAATGAATGTTTTTGAATGCTTATGTTATATGTCTTAGATTTACATGAGGAAGCACCATAAAGAGGACATTTCAGGTTGGGAGATCAGTTTCAGGAAGAGTTCAGTGAGGGGGAGTATCCCCAAAGACAATTCAGTTAGGGGGAGCAGCCTCAGATGTAAAGATACCTTTTCCATTGATGACAAAGAGGGAGATATTTATCAGATGCAAAGGTAAATTCTTGGAGAAAGAGAAGAGAGGCATGGTTCTAGGGGGAGCGATGGTCACATGGGGAGCATGAGTGATATGACTTCATTAATGCATCAAAGTGTTTCCATCAATGCCAAAGCTGGAGATTGTTGATTATTTGAGTTGTTTTTCATTGATGTCAACCCTTGAAGAAAGTTCGGTAGCGAATTTTGGTAGCACAAAGGTTTGGGTAATGGAACCAAGTTTGCTTGATGTATAATGGTATGATTTTTAATATATTTGAAGGTAATACTATTCTAGATGGATAATACATTTCATTCCATTTTCAGTGGTATGTGGAACGCCACATAACTCCTCGCAGTTAGAGATTTATGGGCATGTGAAGTTAGAGAATCCTCATGAGTCATCTAGAAGCCCCAAAAGGTCAAAGTAGTCAGAGTGGTTGCAAAGAAGAAATTATTTAAATAATAAAGTGAAGTAATGAGTGTACTATAAGTCAAAGTGGATACGAAATAAATTATTTAAATAATAAATTTAATAGAGAAATTACTAAGTGGACAAGTGGTTAGAAATGGGTTATCCCTAAAATAAGGAAAGTGGTTTAAGATGGTTAGAAGGTAACCCCTTGGGGAAGAAGTGAAGTGATGAGTGTACTATAATTCAAAGTGTATACAAACGAAATTATTTAAATAATAAATTTAATGGAGAAATTACTAAGTGGACAAGTGGTTAGAAGTGGGTTAGCCCTAAAATAAAGAAAGTGGTTTAAGATGGTTAGAAGGTAACCCCTTGAGGAAGCTACATAAAAGTATAAATAAGAGGCAAGGGTCTCTCATTTTAATTACACTTGAGAATATTGAATATATACAAGTGAATGAGGCAACCAAAGGATATATAAGGTGAATTTTAGAGGGAAGGTGAAGTAAAGAAGACTGAAATTCAAGGGAGGATAAATTCTTTTGATGATGCTTTCTAAGGTATGTTATTTACAGGTCATCTCACCATTTTTGCAATATATATTTTTCTATAATGATTCAGTCTATGAAATTGGGTGGCCATTGAGGCAACATATCCAAGTAGCTGTGATAAACATTTTAGCCTGTGGGTCGTTTTATTTTTGGAGTTACAGTTTGTGGAAAATAAGGTTTGTGGCTAGTTCTGAAACTAGTCTAAAATAGATATTTTGGGTAAAAATGTCACAACTTCTTCATAACAGATCCAAATTTAGTAAGACAAAATGTATTGGTTAGAGTACAGTCTATAGTATTCATTGTACCATTTTCATATCCATACAACAAATATTCCGTGTGGGGAACACTCTATGAGTTCTCTCTCTAAAATAATCCAAAATTCAACAAGGTATGTCATTTTTTCTATAACTGCTTTTTCTGAGAGGTTACAAGTAGTGAAACCTAGAGGAATTGCATAAAAGACACTTAAGAACATTGTGTACTACTTTCAGATATTTATTCATTATAGGTACATAGTTATGATTATTTCAAGTTAGGGTTGTTGACTAATCTAAAATTAGTCATGTGAGACTAAAGGAAAGTTTGATGAAAATGCTAGTCTCTTGTTGTTAAAGTTAAGGAAAGTTTGGAGGTATGTGACCATATAAACTAGGTCTATTACAGAGTTACAAATCAGATTTGGATGATGAAATTTATAAGGGATTTTGGTTGAGGTACATGTTGGGTACATGGTTGACACAAGTAGTTGATGAGTTGGCACATACATGAGGTGTATAGTTGATGATGTTGGTACATATTGATGATTCATAGTTTATCTATATTTGATGCATCATTGGTACATATTTGGTGCATGCTTGATGCACTCATTGATGGTATAGGTTGAGGTACAAGTTGGTGTATGGTTGATGCACTTGTTTATGGTACAGGTTGATTACAGGTTGCCTAGATAGATTATTGTGACAGGTTATTTGTAAAAGTTTGGTGCATGGTTGATGCATTTGTTTATGGTACAAGTTGAGGTATAGGTTGATGTATGGTACGTTTTGGCACAGTTTATTGGTATAGGTTGATTACATGTTGATTTGTACAGGTTTACAACAATATATCTCACATCTATAGTGTGGCAGTGGTTCCATCATTCTACTTCTACATCGAAGAGGTTGGACGGGGCAAGGACAAGTGGTTGTAGCCACCTTCCAGTTGTAGCCGAAGAACATAGGGGGTTGTAGCCACCTTTTGGTTGTAGCCAGAGAATTGGGGAGTTCGATCTTCCCTCAGGTTGCAGCCTGAGAAACTAGGGGGTTGTAGCCTCCTTCTGGTTGTAGCCAGAGAATTGGGGAGTTCAATATTCCCTCAAGTTGTAGCCTGAGAAAATAGGGGTTTGGATCATCCTTCCAGTTACAACTGGAAAACAAAGGAAGTTGGTGCTTCCGATGAATGTACTTCTTAAAGACATATAAGACAAATAATTATGTGGTTTTCTCCCTCTTTGGGTTTCCACGTAAAAACACTGGTGTATTGTGTATGTGTATGATTGCTCATTTTTTCATTGTTTATTTACTCTAGAACTATTGGATGATAATGATACATTGATATAACAATTGCATTTTGTGGTTAAAAAGGATTATTTCTCTATTACTAATTCACCCCCCCTCTTGGTAAAACAACACATTGATCTATGCATCCTTGTTTACCCAACCCAATGGATATGGGATAGGATGATTGTAATCCTCCAATTCAAGCTTACTGACCAAAATTGTTGCTATGAGATTAGCCTATGAAACAAAGTTAAAAATAACATCTATATTGGTGTTCTTGAACTGAATTGTGATGTGGAAGAGCTTGGTCATATCCTTATCTTCTTGGTGATGAAGGATACTCAGATTCACCTCCTTCTACACTGATGTGTAGAAAATATTTTCATCAACATCAGATCTACTTCAACCCGATTGCTCAAATCTATGGCTAGAAGGTTATTTTTCTTTTTGTCTTTCCTGCAGCTCTTCAGGTTTATCTATGGATGTAGTTTCTAACACATTTCCTTGGTGTGACCATCAATATTGCAATGGTTTCAATGGCTGCTAGGATCCTTTCACTAATGTGTAGTTGTTGTCATCTTCTTATCTTTTTCCCCTTTCCACTTCTTCTCCTCCTCCTTGTGATCCATATTATATTAAGAATGACATGAAAATAGAGATATAACAAGGAAAGACACATATGTATTACAAGAAACACAGTAATATAGTTAAAACCAGATTCTATTAATGAATCTTTAGAATACAAAAGACTTTAAAATGCAAAGCACAAAATCTAACTAAAATGGTAGTAGTTTATCCCTAAAGAGAGAGATGTATTGGCTATGCTCATTCATAAGAAGCTAATTACAAAAGGCTAGAAAGGTATTTTAATATAAATCATCAATGATAAAACCCTAAACATCCCAAATCCTGACCCCAAAAGATGAAACACCAAAAGATTTTTTGGCTTCGATGTGGTTAGTTGATACTTCAACTTCAGAAGGTTGTAAATTTTGCATACGATATATGTTTGGGGAATTTGATAGCCCATTAGAAAGGTCTAGTTGATAAGTACACATTGCAAACAACCTAGAATTTTCCTATAACTACATATTAGGTGTTGTTGTGCCAAAAAAATATTGTTTAGGGCCTCAAAATGGCCCGGAAAGTTTCAGACCCAAAAAACTATAGAAAAATTACCAAGATGTGGAACCATTCCGAATCAAAAGAAAAAGTGGTTGGCCACCATTATCCACTTGGACCAGTCCTCCCCTCTTGGAAAGCAATCATCCCCATTTCATCAAGTTACTCTATCAGATGGGGAAACTTCTACTGAATTTGACTCATGGTGAGCCACTTGCCTTGGTGAAGAAGTTGACCTACTTTGATGACCTGATAGAGTTGGATGTTCTACAAACAAGTGACTTTAGTCTTGGTGACCATGATCTAATCAATTGTATCCTAGTCAATGTAGTTAGGATTGAGCAAGGAAAAATGTAGGTGCTAAATTTCTCCCATGGGATAATGTTTCACACTTTTTCCCCAAAAAATATTCGCCAATTTCCATTTTTTCTAAAAATGATTTTCCTAAATTATCTAGGATAAAAAAAAATTCTGTAAAAATCATCAAATATAGAAACTATATAAAACCCTTAAAATTTTGAATATTTTTACAAAAATATCACCATACATTTTACAGTTTTTAGATTAATGACTAGTAAGATTCGCGAAGGTTTCTACATTTTAAGATACATTTCCATCCTTAAAATTATCCTTGGGATTGAGTTTGGTAGGGGACAAGTGCTCGACCATGTATGAAGTGTCTAAGAGAGGTGGAAAATATGGTTGAATAAATTCCAACGAAAAACAGGTTGCAAGCCAAGAAAGAGTGAATACTTAATTCAAAAGCATTATCACTCACAAACTTGGTGATGGTTTAAGGCCCATATCAAAGTGGATGAAGATTTAATGAGGCCCTGTGAGATTATCATTTTGAAAATAAAACCATACCTTATCTCCCACATGAAACTGATGTGGTTCTTGATGTTGATCATGTCACTACTTATACTTGGCAATGGAATTTTGTAAGATGACATGAACTTGTTGTTGGATGTGCTAGATTCATTCACAAAATTTGGTTGCTCAATCAACCTCAGTCCATGCATGGGAGGACTCTTCCTTTATAACTACAATGGGTAGATCTATGTCAATTGGGGGACATTGATGGAACCCCAAACACACCTGAAAAGAGATGTGGCCAATACAACTATGGAGGGATCTGTTGTAGATATGTTGAACATAAGAAAGGATCTCATTCAATTTGCATGGATGTTTGGAATTGTGCATCCTTAGGATATTAACAATCATCTTGTTGACTACCTTTTTTTGTCCATCAATCTGTGGGTGGAAGAAAGTCGATTTGGTCAACTTGGTGTCTATCATTGAACATAGCTTGGAAAAGAAATTACTTAGGAACCTATTGTCTGGATCTGAAATAATGGTTCATGGGAGGCCAAAATGAACCCAAACACATTCAAAGARGAGCATGGTATTGGACTTGACTGTGATTCTCTTCTTGTATGGTTATAAAAATGCCATCTTATAGAATTGATCGACAACCATAAAGAAACAATCATTACCATTCTTGGMTAAAGGTAGACCAAACATGTAATCCATGGACATGGAATCCCAAGGCCCATTGAGACTAGGAAAAGAGGTATATAGCCCCTCTTTTTTGATGGTGGGTTTGTAAATGCCACATGTAGTGAAGGATATGATAGGTTTGCAAACATMTTATCAAATATTCGACAACTAAAAATATTTTTGTAGTAGTGCCACTATTTTTTCCAAGCCAAAGTGTCTCACTGCTTGACTGTAATCAACTTCCCAAATCATATTTTCACACTTTCTTGAAGGAAAAAAAATATGGATCAGATGGCATAAAAATCCATCTTAGAGGTTAAACTATGGTACTAATTTTCCTTTGTTTAATGTATGATAGGTAGCTACAAATTCAGTTCCATTGTAGTTATATAATTGTGGCCACTTGGAGGCATCATGCCCACATGAGTTAAAAATTGTGGTTAGTGATGCAAGAGCATCGTAAGTAGCCAACCAGGCAACCATAAAAGGCAGAAGACAGTTGGAAAAGTGCAACACACATTTTGCACATGTTGAAATGTTTTGAAGAAATTAATGAGAGGATATTATTGTAGTAGTTAAAGGAAGCATACTTACATGTTGTAAACATATCTTGAGTGATTTTATTTCATCTGTCAGATGTAGTAGACATTAAGTCTGATAAATGAAAGTAGGTAGCTTTGAATTAATAGATTAGACAGTTTTAGGAGTGTAGGAGGGAAAATGGATATAGACACCATCGCCTTTGTATTATTGTATGATTAGATCATTAGCACAGAGAAAAAGAAGAGAGTTGTAGAAGAGAGATATAGAGAAGAACCCATGTACAGGAGCTTGAAGTAATATATGAAGCTTTGACTCAGATTTCATGGTCTTATGATGTTTAATGTTTACATATGCTAAATGGTATGCTTACAGTTGTTTTATTCTCTCTGTTATGCATTTGTTATGATGCTATGTTATGTTGAATGTATGATTTAATGTTGAATGTATGAAGTATGAGAGAGAAAGAGAATGAATTTCAATTGTTTCTCTTCCTGAGAGAAGTTCCTACAAGGAGTGCAGTGAAACATCTGCAAGGTGTGCATTGACAAGGGTTCTAAGTCTATCTCAGAAAGCTTAGGAGGGATACCATTGTTCTCATTCCAGGAGAAGTGTAGGTGAAGCACAGAAGCCGTGCAAGGTGTGCGTAGGCTAGTTGAAGCCTTAGAATTTATCAACTAAGGTTGAAGAGTGAAAGACTGTTGTTGTTGAGAGTGCACAGAGTCAAAGAATCAAATACACAAAAGTATTTGAAAGATTGTCGCAAAGAGTGCGTGCAGGATTCCTTTCGAGACTTGAGGTTGCAATAGAAATCTCAGGAGGGTCAGCGCTTTTGAAGTATTCAAAGGAAGGTGGGGAGATGAATAATCACATAGAAGTTAAGTCCTAGAGAAAGAACGTCGAGTCAGTTTGGGCCAGAGATTCAGAGGAAGGAATCGAATAGTCATAATTCTCAGTGGAGAATTCACGAAGTTGCGGGGACCATAGGATCTAGTAAAGCTACAAGGTGGTTAGGAGATGGATGAACCCACCACTCTAGTGTCAATAATAAATGAAGACTGTCGATCGTGGTTAGTTTGGGCCGTTGGATCATTCTTTCGAACTCGGAATCATTCTTTTGAACTCGGGGTTCGTGAGTTCAGAGGGTAGACCAAATCCTTTGGTTGTGAGAACTCCCGAGTAGAAAGAAGTAGGAATAAACATTGGATCAGAACCTCTTCGCTATATCGCGTATTGGGGTTTCAGAGGTTGGGAAGAATGATTTTCGACTGCAAGGGTCATGAAGGGCGAGGGTCGAGGTCTCGAGCGAACATGTGGTGCATCCATCAAGTGGGGACCGCGTGGTTGACAGGTAGACACTCATCACCTGGGAGGGGTCAACACCCTGTTGACTTCTCATGCTTTGGGTTCTCATAAGAAAGGAGCACAAAGGCTCAAAAAACCAACTCACGAAGTTGTGAGCGGCAAGAAGTATTGAAGGAGTCAAATCTTCTCTGACTTTCACATCTTGAAGTCTCGTAAACAAGGGCCTGGAGGTTCAACCCTTCAAATCGTGAACTCACGAGTTACGAGTGAGGTTAGTAGTTAGCTCTAGCCAATAGTTACGCATGGAGGGCACTAACAAGGAGGATCCATATCCCATCTCATGTCGGGTATCGGCGTTTGGTGAAGAAAAGTCAAGGGTCTTTGACCTGGGAACACGTGACTTGCGAAAGGCGTTTGCGTAAGGACCAGGTCATGGTCGTATGGAAGTGTAAGGCTTGCACCTGGAGTTAAGTTGGATAGGGCGGGTTTTTTAGGAAGGACTTGTGGATACACTCTTGTTTGTGTGAGAATTTCCCATAGGGAAATTGAAGAGTCTATTCGACTCAGAGGAGAATTAGAATGATCCTGTGCAGATCTCAGCCTGAGGGTTGGGGGTCTGCATCATCACGGTATCAGAGCTTGATTGTGTCTGTATACGTCACGAAGAAGGAGCTAGAGAAAAAGGAGTAGTCTGATATGCACCAATTTGGTATTAGAGCTACACAACAAGTTCTTTGCTTCTGTAGCAGAGAACAGGGGAACATTTTATATCCATTCCACCGAGAAGAAGAGACAGGCCAATGCCAATGCCTGATCCAGCAAGATAAAGAGAAAAGTGTGAGTTACATGCTAGAATTGATGCCATGGAGACAACACAAAGGTGCACAGTTGACGCTGGGGATATTAGCGAAGCTCAAARTGAAAATGAATCTGGAAAYGAAGGAGAAGAAGTCATAGTCGAAGATGYTGTAGAAGAAYGCCTATTCAGGGTTGTTGCAAGGATAGGTACCAGAGAAAAKATGGAGATTCCCATGTATGAGGGAAACCTGGATGTTGAAGAACTTCTAGAYTGGATTAGAGCACTGGATAAATACTTCGACTATGAGGATGTCGAGGAATACAAGAAAGTCAAACATGTTGTTGCCAGACTTAAAGGGCATGCATCACTATGGTGGGATGAACTGCAGGCTGACAGATGMTGCAAAGGAAAGMAGAAAATCAAGAGCTGGGATAGAATGGTTGCAAATATGAAAGCCAAATTTATACCCAAGGATTATCAAATCACTCTATTTCGGAGGATGCAAAATTTGAGATAGAAGCTKATGTCAGTGAAGGAATACACTGAAGAGTTCTACAAGATAAACATTAGGGCAGGCTATTAGGAAAATGATAATGAAAAAGTTTCCAGATACATGAATGGTTTGCGGTATGAAATTCAAGATGAGATGGGCATGATGACCATTCAGACTGTGGAACATGATTATCAGATGGCTTTGAAGGCTGAAGAGAAGCTAAGATGAAAACAAGGTCAAAGAGGTCGAGGTAGAAGTCAAGCCAAAGGCAAAACAATTTCCCAAGACAGAACTCATAAATCTAAAGAAGAGGGGAAGAAACCTCAAACTCAACATGAGAGAGGAGGAAGCTCATAGAGAGGGTAGTATGCTGATAGAAATACTTTTCCTCAAGCCAGAGGAAGAGGAAGAGGCAGAGGTGGTGAAGTAAAATGCTTTGTCTATGGAAAGATCATACATAAATCCTATGAGTGTCCAGATAAGAAAAAAGATGGTGGTTAAACTCACATTGCCGAAGCTCAAGGACAAAATGTTGAGGCAGAATATGCTAAGGGAAAAAGATATTTGATGATGAGGAAAGTTCTCTTGAATCCATAGAAGGAGGCAAAGAACCCATCCCAAAGAAACAGTTTGTTTCAGACTGCTTGCAAAACTAAAGATAGAGTATGCAAAGTCATAGTGGATAGTGGTAGCATAGACAATCTCGTATTCAAAGATATGGTAGAAAAGTTGGAGCCAGAGACTGTTGTACATCCAAGCCCATACAGAGTTTCGTGGCTACAAAAAGGACATCACGTAAATGTCACTAAACAATGTTTAGTTGAATTTAAAATAGGGGGATATAAAGATGAAATATTATGTGATGTCATTCCCATGGATGTTTGTCATCTATTACTGGGTAGACTGTGGCAATATGACAGGAACGTGATTCATGATGGGAGAAAGAACACGTACACCCTGGAGAAGAATGGGAGGACACACATGCTACTGCCGATTAAAAACCAAGAGGTGAAAATAGAGATGAACAACACTGTACTTCTCATGAGTGGGAAGGAACTTCTTAAGGAGGTTAAGAAGAAGGAAGACACACAATTTATTGTGGTTAGGAAACCCATAATTGTTTTGACTAGTACAAGGATCGATGATTTACTAAAAGAAATCCAGGAGTTGCTGGAAGAGTTTGCTGATATAGTGGGGGATGAACTACCTTGATCGTTGCCACCTATCAGAAGTATAAGCCATCGTATCAACCTTATGCATGGAGCCAGCTTACCGAACAAAGCTGGATATAGGTTGATGCCGCAGGAAAATGAGGAAATTAAGAGACAGGTCCAAGACTTAATGGACAAAAGGATTGATTCAAGAAAGCTTGAGTCCATGCGCTATTCCAACAGTGCTCAACCCAAAGAAAGACGGAGGATGGATAATGTGTACAGACTCAAGGGTGATAAATAGCATTACCATCAGATACAAATTTCCATTACAAAGGATGGATGACTTGATGGATTGCTTGAGTGGAGCAAGATTTTTTTCAAAGATTGATTTGAAAAGAAGATATCATCATATTAGAATTAGAGAAGGTGATGAATGGAAGACAACATTCAAGATGAATGAGGGGCTGTATGAATGGCTTGTCATGCCATTTGTCTTAACAAATGCACCCAATACTTTCATGAGATTGATGAATGAAGTCCTGAAGGATTTCATAGGGAAATTCGTCATTGTATATCTTGATGATATATTAATTTTCAGCAAGACAGAAGCAAAGCACTTAAGGCATTTAGCTGCAGTGATGAGGAGATTACAACAAGAGAAATTGTTGATTAATATGAAGAAATCATCATTTATGAGGACATAACTCATTTATTTGGGTTTTGTTATCTCTGCAAATGAGTTGAAGATGGATCCTGAAAAGGTAGATGCAATTAGGAATTGGCCATCGTCGAAGAGCATGTTTGAAGTTCGAAGCTTCCATGGTTTGGCAAGTTTCTACAAAAAATTCATTCAAAACTTTAGTGGAATTAGTGCACCAATGATGGATACAGTGAAGAAAAGACAAAAATCTTTTCATTGGACAGAAGAAGTAGAGAAGAGTTTCAATCTGCTGAAGAAAAAGATCATGGAACAACCAATTCTGTTTTTTCCATATTTTAGCAAGACATTCCAGGTCAAGTGTGCAATTGGAGCGGTGTTGAGCCAAGAAGATAGGTCTATCACATACTTTAGTGAAAAACTGAATGAAGCAAAGATCAAGTACTAAACATATGACAAAGAATTCTATACAGTCATATAAGCACTGAAGAAATGGAGACATTATTTGGTTCCTAAAGAGTTTGTTTTGTATAATGATAATCACGCTTTGCAATTTGTGACTCAACCAGAGAAGTTGAACCAAAAACATGTTAAATGGGTTGAATTCATGAAAATTTTTACTTTTGTAACTAAGCATATTTCTGGAACAACTACCAAAGTTGTTGATGCTTTGAGCAAGAAATGTTTGCTTATGAAGGAATTTAGAGTCAAGAATTTGGGTTTTGATAATCTCAAAGAAATGTATAGGGATGAGCCAGATTTTAAGGAGGCATATGAGGCATCTGAGAATCTAGTTCTCAGGGAGAAAAGCCAATGGAATGAGTATATGATCCAGGATGGGTTATTATTCTGGGGCAATCAGCTATGTATTCCAAAATTCTCCATGAGGGAGAACCTGCTGAAGGAAAAACACAGTGGAGAATTGGTTGGACACTTCGGTCATGATAAGATGTTCTCAAAGTTGAATGGCTCATATTTTTTCCAAGGGATGAGGAAAGATGTTAAGAAATTTGTGGACATATGAAGGATTTGTCAGCACACAAAAGAGAAAAGGCAGAACACAGGGTTATATCAACCATTACTCATACCAAAAATGTCGTGGGATGCAGTGAGCATGGATTTTATATTGGGACTGCCAAGAACACAAAGAGGATGTGATTCAATCTTTGTGGTAGTCGACAGATTTTCAAAGATGGCACATTTCATACAATGTCAACAAACCAGTGATGCAACTCATATTGCGAACCTGTTTTGCAAGAAAATCGTCAGAATTCACGGCTTACCAAGGAGTATTATGTCTGATCGGGATACCAAGTTCATGGGACATTTATGGAGGAACTTATTGAAAATGTTGGGGAAAATTTTGTCTTTTAGCTTAGAATATCATCCTCAAATGGATGGGCAGATAGAAGTCGTGAACAAAAGCTTGGGAGACTTGTTGAGGATCTTAGTGATTGAACACCATAGTTAGTGGGATCACATTCTACCACAGGTGGACTTTGCTTACAATGACTCACTCAACAAAAGCGCAGGGCAGAGTCCATTCTAGATTGTATATGGAATGCAACCAAGCAGAGTTTTTGAATTGAAATATTAAGAACAAGATGAATTCAGGAGTGCTATTATAGAAGACTTTGCAGAAGGAATGAAGGAGCTTCATAGCCGAATTAAGGAGCGATTGCAGAGTTCAAGTCAAGAATACAAGCGGAGAGAAGATCAACACAGGCGAGAACTTCAATTTGAAGTTGGTGATCTGATTCTTGCACATTTGAGGAAGGAAAGGTTCCCAAGGGGAACGTATAATAAACTGAAGATGAAAAGATTGGACCATTGAAGGTCATAAGGAAAATGGGGCAAACGCATATGAGATTGAATTACCCGATGGGGTCAGAATCTCACCGATATTCAATGATGCATATTTGTACCCTTATAGAGCTGAAGAAGCAGGAGCAGAGGAAGAACAAAAAGAAGTTCAGTGGACCAAACAGATGTCTGTAGATGAAAATCCATAGATGGATAGTATAATTGACAAGAGGGTTAACAAGAAGACCAGGAGGAAAGAGTCTTTTGAATACTTGGTCAAATGGAAGAGACACCCAGTTGAAGATGCCAGTTGGGAAGACAAAGCAGAAATTCATAGGCATGGACAGACCGTGCAAGATCTCATGAACAGGAGTTCATGAAATTTTTTAAGCGAGAGAGTATGATGCAGGAGCATTGTATGCAGCCAGCTAGGCAACCATAAAGGGTGGAAGACAACTAGAAACATGCAACACACATTTTGCACATGTTGAAATGTTTTGAAGAAATTAATGAGTGGATATTAATGTAGTAGTTAAAGGAAGCATACTTACATGTTGTAAACAAATCTTGAGCGATTTTCTCTCATCTGTCGGATGTAGTAGACATTAAGTCTGATAAATGAAAGTAGGTAGCTTTGAATTAATAGATTAGACAGTTTTAGGAGTGTAGCAGGGAAAATAGATATAGACACCCTCACCTTTGTATTATTGTATGATTAGATCATTAGCGCAGAGCAAAAGAAGAGAGTTGTAGAGAAGAATCCATGTAGAGGAGCTTGAATTAATATATGAAGCTTTTACTCAGATTTCAGGGTGTTATGATGCTTAATGTTTACATATGTTGAATGGTATGCTTACAATTGTTTTATTCTCTCTGTTATGCATTTGTTATGATGCTATGTTGTGTTGAATGTATGAAGTCTGAGAGAGAAAGAAAATGAGTTTCAATTGTTTCTCTTCCTGAGAGAAGTTCCTGCAAGGAGTGCAGTGAAACGTCCACATGGTGTGCATTGACAAGGGTTCCGAGTATATCTCAGAAAGCTCAGGAGGGATACCATTGTTCTCCTTCCAGTAGAAGTGCAAGTGAAGAACAGAAGTCGTGCAAGGTGTGCATAGACTAGTTGAAGCCTTAGAATTTATCAACTAAGGTTGAAGAGTGAAAGATTGTTGTTGTCAAGAGTGCATAGAGTCGAAGAATCAAATAAACAGAAGTATTTGAAATATTGCTGCAAAGAGTGCGTGCAAGATTCCTTTTGAGACTTGAGGTTGCAATAGAAAGCTTAGGAGGGTTGGCACCTTTAAATTTTTCAAAGGAAGATGGGGAGCTGAATCATCGCGCAGAAGTTAAGTCCCGGAGAAAGAACGTCGAGTCAATTTGGGCTTGAGATTCAGAGGAAGGAATCGAATGGTCAGAATTCTCAGTGGAGAATTCACAAAGTTGCGAGGACCGTAGGATCCAGTAAAGCTGCAGGGTGGTTAGGAGTTGGATGAACCCACCACTCTAGTGTCAAGAGTCAACGGAGACCGTCGATCATGGTCAATTCGGGCCATTGGATCATTCTTTCAAACTTGGGGTTCATGAGTTTGTAGGGCAGACCAAATCCTTTGGTTGCGTGAACTCTCGAGTAGTGAGAAGTATGAATAACCATTGGATTGGAACCTCTTCGCTATATCGTGTATCGGGGTTTTGGAGGTTGGGAGGAGTCAATTTCGACTGCAGAAGTTGAGAAGGGTGAGGGACGAGGTCTCGGGTGAACACGTGGCACGTCCATCAAGTGGGGACCGCGTGGTTGACAGTTGGACACTCGTTGCCTGGGAGGGGGTCAACACCCTGTTGACTTCTCATGGTTCAGGTTATCATAAGAAAGGAGGACAAAGGCTCAACAAACTGACTCACGAAGTTGTGAGCCATGAGAAGTACTGAAGGAGTCAAATCTTCTCTGACTTTTGCATCGTAAAAGAAGGGCCTGGAGGTTCAACCCTTCAAATCACGAACTCGCAAGTTCTAAGTGAGGTTAGTACTTAGCTCTAGCCAGTGGTTACGCGTGGAGGGCGCTAACAAGGAGGAGCCATATCACATCACATGTCAGGTATTGGTGTTTGGTGAAGAAAATTTGAGGGTCTTCGACTTGCGAACATGCGACTTGCGAAACGCATTTGTGCAAGGACCAGGTCGTGGTCGCATGGAAGTGTAAGGCTCACACCTAGAGTTAAGGTGGACAGGGTAGGTTTTTCAGGAAGGACCTGTGGATACACTCTTATGTGTGTAAGAATCTCCCATAGGGAAATTGAAGAGTCAATTTGACTAAGAGGAGAATTAGAACGATCCTATGCGGATCTCAGCCCGAGGGTTGGGGGTCTACATCAGTTAGCACCACAATTATGTGTCAATTGATGTATTTTGCAACATGGTTGGTGTTTCCCTTCTTATACTTGTTGTTCAAGTGGAATGTTTACAGATACGTGGACCACTTCTGATGGCAGTCATTAGGTAACTTTTCTTGTTTTTTCATGAATTTCATAGGCTTGTGATTCATGTGGATTATGATTTTCTTTCCTAGAATTTAATGCTTCCACTATCGACATGCCTACACAATGGAGTACATATCATTTTCTTAGGTGGGGTATCTGCAAAAAACATCGAATAATGTTTCATTGCGACAGGCTAGTGGATTCCCATGGTGAGTGAGGACTCCATCGATGACATAATATCAAGAACCTATCTCAATCTCAAATGAATGTCGTAGGTATGGTATAATAAGGATTGGTGTTGAGAAGAGGTGGAATTTGAAATTATCAAATTCATTTTGTTGTACCACAACCCAAACAAACTTATCCTTGGATCCACCCTTAGTCACTTGGATTAGGGCCCAAGAGATATGAGAGAACTCCAACAGAAACCTATAGTAGAAGTTGGAGAGGCCAAAAAAGTTACAAAGCTCAGTTAGTTTCTTAGAGGCTTATGAATCGTGAATGACTTGGATATTTTTGGACCCACATGCACACCCTACTCATCTATGATGCATCCCAAATATTGGATTCTCTTTATGTTGAAGGAACACTTCTCCAAATTGGCATATAACTTGTTTTATCGCAGGGTGTCAAAGACTTATTAAATATGATTCAAATGTTCTTCCGAGGTGTTTCTAAAGATGAGGATGTCATCCGGATATATGACCACAAAGGAGTTTTTGAATGGTTTCGATATATAATACATCATCCACATGAATTTAATCGGAGCATTAGTGAATCCAAAAGGAATAACAATCCATACAATTGTTTTCTCAATTGACACCTAGTAGTAGCCCGACTTCACATCAATATTACTGAAAAATTTGCTGCCCTTGAGATGATCTAGAAGACAATCAATTTAAGGGATTGGGTACTAATTTTTTACTGTGATCTTGTTCAAGGCTCTGTAATTAGCACAAATTCACCATGTCTTGTCCTTCTTCTATAACGAGAAAATTGGGCTCTTGTAAGTTGAGGATATTTGTCTAATGTGTCCCTTCAAAATTATCTCTTAGATCTGGTATTTGATTTCTTCATTATCCATAATAGAGCACCTATATGCAGGTCCATTAGGTAGAGTATCATCAGGTGTCAAATAAATTTATTTATTTACCTAATGGTGCAAAGAAACCCCAACATGTGAGGAAAATATGTCTTTGTTCTCTTATATTATTGTTTCCACCTACTTATGCTATGTAGAGAGAATGCATCCAACGGTTTTGGCGGTTGTAGTGACCTTCCATTCACCTTTCGACTACACCATAAAGAGGACAAATCTCCCACCTAAGATACCACCTTTTTGTCATACTTCATAGAGATAAAAGAGATCACAATAGATAGGACTAGCTTTAGTACCATGTAGAGTTGACCATCCAAAGTAATAATGAAACTACATGAACTATATGCATAAACAACATGACACTTCCACATATA
Organism: Picea engelmannii; assembly: GCA_009831015.1. Lineage (NCBI taxonomy): Eukaryota > Viridiplantae > Streptophyta > Pinopsida > Pinales > Pinaceae > Picea > Picea engelmannii. Next base: position 959,903 of record ML778468.1, read on the forward strand.
TGGTTGTCCTAAAAGAACATCAAACACTTCAAGGGGGTAAATATCGCACAATACCTCATCTTTGAAGTGTTTGATGCCATAGTGGAGGTGACATTATTAGTTAATGCATATGGTGACACTGGGTTCTACATCAATGAGCTATTTTCCCTTATCCAATTTCTAATTAGAGTCTGATTTAGCATCAAAATCTAAGGATTTCTTCTCATCCAACAATGATCTTTGGAGAGAAATTCATCAATGTTTTTCCAAGGGAGTTTGTGGAACTTCCATCACTTTTTTATGTCCTTCTTTGAGTTCCCATTATCCTTATTTTCTTATGGCCTGGAATAATTTTCCTAGGGCTGGCCCTCCTTTCTTTAGGATTTAGGGACACCTTTTCCATGCTTCTATGGCGATGGATTTTTAGAATTGAAATCTCACTTATTCTTTTTCTTGAATGTTTTCTCGATCTTGAAAAAATATTGGAAACCAACTTCTAGTGAGGAGATGTCCAGGAACTCCATATCTATTTGGATGTACCTATGTAGGGAAATATGGCAATTCAAAACCATTTGCTGCTTGGAGTCCTTAATCCATAGATTTCCATGTAAGGTATGGAATATGTTGGTGTACTTCGAAACTGTCTAGTCTCTCTTATGACACAGAGTTTTCCATCTCATGTATTGGTTATCATAGTTTCCAATAGGGTAGTATATCTCCTTGAGGGAATCAAAAAAATATTCCCAAGTGAGTCCTAGCCCAAACAATGCAGACTCATCTTTGACATGTTGCTCACAATATGTCTCCCACCAATATTTGACATGGGGAAGGGATTTAAGGAGTGCAAAGGTAATTTTTCACTGTTGGAAAAAAATTGGATAGAGAAATAAGCCTTTAGTAGACTAAACCATTTTTCCAAAGTGTCAACATCTATCTAACCTTCAAATAAAGGAATATCAAATTTAACTTTTAACTTAAAGGTTGTCTCACCTCCAAAATGACTACTAGTTGAAGGTGCCTATGTTGTTGTTGGCAACCGTTGAAGGAGCTGGGTGAAATTATTCATCATAACATTCCTCTATCGCAAGAGGGATTATTTGAACAATAATTTGATAAGGTCTCCTACTTCATTGTCTCTCTTTTATTTTTCCATGGGATGATTCTTGGGCCGGTGAGAGTGTTCTTCCCCAACCTCAACCATTTCAAGACCCAACTCTTGATAGCTTCACCTTGTCGAAGACATGTACAAAGAAAAAACAAATATCAGATTGCTCTAATACCACTAGTCCAAATTATATTGAGAACGACATTGAGGAAGAGATATAACAAGGAAACACACAAATATATTGCAATAAACAAAATAATAGAGTTAATTTTAGATTCCATTGATGATTGTTTGGAATAACTAAGACTGTAAAATGCAAAGCACACAAGCTACCTAGAAAAGTGGTAGATTGTCCTTGAAGAGAGAGATGTGTCAACTATGTTCATTCGTAAGAAGATGATTAGAAAGAGGCCAAAGAGGCCTTTTAACATAAAAGTCAATGAGAAAATTATAAATATCTAAAACCCTAACCCCAAAAGATGAAACACCAAAAGTTTTGTGGGCCTGAATGTGGTTAGTTGATATGTCAAATTCCCAAAGGCATAATTTTTTCATACAATCTCCATTTGGGGCACTTGACACCATGTCAGAAAGATTTAGCCAATAAGTAAACATTCCAAGCAACCTAGCGTTTTCTTATGGCTACATGGCATGAACTTCTATACCAAAAAAACATATTTTAGAGCCTCAAAACACTGCCAGATGTTTGAGACCCGAAAAAATGTAGAAAAAAATTGAAGATGTGAAACCATTATAAATTGGCAGAACATGTGGGTGGCCATCGGTATCTACCTCTATCATCTTGGAATATTACTGGTGCTCCTTCTACTTGGAACTACTTGCTTTCCGTTTCTTGTGGCCTATGTTTTCTAGATACTATGCCTATACACATGCCTCATCCATTATCCTTGTCTTGAAGAGAATAAACTACTTTCATAGATGATTGTGCAAACCCCCTAGATACTTGAGGAGTACATATGGGTTCTTGGAAATGATACCCAACATGATGACCATGTTTCTGAACTTAGTGGTGTAATCCTACACACTCTTCCCCTGCCACTTCTTGAAGTCATGCCATCGGATCCATTAGTTCTCTACATACCCGATAGGGTAAAATTGGGACCTGTCGAGGGATTTGAAGTCCTCACAGATAGTTATCAATGGATCACCCTCCAGCCTAAGTGTTTCCATATGGCTTTCCTACTAGGTTGAAGCATGGCCCTATAACTTCAATTTAGAAAATGAAATATTTTTCTCTTCATCTATATGGTGGATGCTAAAATAAACCTCTAGTTGTTAAAACCAATGATTATGTTTTAATGCATCAATCTCACCTTGGCATGGCTTTATGTTCACTTTCTCTTCCATATTGAATATAAACTGTGAAGAGTTAACAACACTTGAACTCAACTTCTCTTTCTTGGGTTCTTTCCATAACTCCTTTCCTAGGTCCTTACAATCTCTCAATTCCCATCCAACCTGATCTCTGAGTTAGAGCCTCCTTAACCTCCAAATGGATTGATCTTGATTGCTAGAGTTTTCATGAGGAGCTTCATATTGCAGTAGATATCAGTGACCTATGCTTCCAACCTCTCAAATTTATCTTCTGGTGGATTTTGAGGGTTGTTACGAATAGACACGTCTTCCATGGATAGGGTTGTATGAGTGTCTTCTTAAACCATTTTATAGATACTTGAAACTTTCCACAAATACCCAAATAAATCCTACTCTGATATCAATATGATATGTAAAATACCGTGGGTATTCCATTGGAACATTTTGTCACAACAAATCTCATAAATAAAACTGAAATCTACGTATGAAGATTAAATTTGTTTATATTCCAAAATATTTAGTACTGATTTTTTTCTTATGCATGAAAGAGTTAAAATTTATAAAATATAGAAAAGTAAAACAAATCACACACCATCCTCAAAATAACAAAAATATTTTCTCAGGGAAACCCTTACCGGAGAAAATTCATCTAGAAGGTGAGGCTGCTTTGTTCTCTTTTCTCTAGTATGAAAATAATGCAAGTACAAAGGAGAAGACACTCTCTTTGGAGTCACCTAAAAACTGTCGCCTGTTAGGATGGTACATAAAATTAACCCCCTATATTATTCTCTGTAATTTCCCACTCTCACTTGTTCTACTCTACTATGGAGCAAAATACAATAACATTGAATGGAACCTAGTGGCCTAGTATTTAACATAGCTCGATAACCATCTAGGGGTAGGGTTTTAAATTCCTCAACCCTCAATTTTGATAGGGTGTTGTACCTTCTATATTTTTCTTAGAAAATCCACTCTGTGGATATCCGCACATGTTTAAGTAATGGAGGTTGATCTGGCATCCATTCACACCATGGTGATCAATATGGTAGATCAACTTGCGGGAGACATAACTTTCACATACAAAATCTAATTAAGGAAATTATTGCACCATTGGAAAGGTCTCAATGCATAGAATATAGGAAGTGGATCCATAGTAATATTTGGACCATAAAATAGTCTTTTCTTTATGACTCAAAATGGATCCACAATACTTTAGATGTTTTTTTGGACCGAAATTTCAAAATTTGGACCAGTTTCTAAAATGTCTCTAGAGGTTGGTTCCTCCATTTTTTTTTCACCCATAAAGCATCAATATAGAATACAAATAATATAATGATTTAATCCAAATAATACTATGTAATATTTCCTTATTCAGTTCTAACCAAACTCTATCTCCCACTTTGAATGATTTCTCAGTTTTGTGTTGTTGATGTTGGTCCTTACACTTTTCCTGTGATTTCATCGATGTCTCATGTACTTGTAAATCAATTTTCCTAATATTTTAAAAACAATTATCCCCTTTAAATGATTCTCTTATGACATATTCCCTCGACCCTCCTTTTTTCTATAGAAAACATCCAAGGGCGAAGGTCACACATACCCAAAGCTTGTTTCAAAAGGGTAATTATTGGTAGAAGTGTTAATTACTATGTTACAAGAGTGTTGAATGCAGATAAATTTTCCATCCCATGTTTTTTGGTGTTTTTTATGGTAACCCCTCAAAATTTGTACCAATGTTAGCTCACTACTTTTGTCTTCCCATATTTCTTTGGGTGGAATGTTGTAGATCCGTTCAAATTCGTTTCCAGCTTCTCCCAAAGTGTTGTCCAAAGGGCACTAAGAATATAGTATCTGTATCTAACAGGATGATCTTTAGTATCCCAAAGTGCACCTATACCTATTCAAAGAACATGATTGATATCTATTGTGCTTTGATGGTATGTTTACAAGGCATAATAATGCACATCTTGTTGATCTTATAAACTACCACAAACATGTCATGTTCCTTCGTAGTTGTCAACAAAACACTAACAAAATACATGGAAATTATTTCCTAGGGTCAAGTGGGTATACAAAAGGGATGGTATAAACCTTACTTCATATTACTAAGAATTATAGTACAACAAAGCATGCATCCTATAATATACCATGCCACATCTTCTTGCATTCTCAACCAATACACATACCTTTGTAAATTGGCAACTATCTTCCCTACAAAAAAAAATTGTACAACCTTGGATGTGTGAGCCTCTTTGATAAGATATAATATTTTACTTTTTGAAACACAAAAATTGTCTATATTGTAGAGAAACTCATTCTAGAGATGATAGGAATCCTTAATGTCAGCTTCTTTTAGAGGAATTTGGGCTCGTAGTTCTTGAAACAACTATTTAAGTTTCTCATCTTGTATGCACATATCTTTGTATGAATCATGGGTGAAAGGATCCATGTGCATAAGAGTTTAAAAAGATATAGTCATAGATGTGGGTGGCATTGAAAGAATGTTTTTCAACTTATTAGTTCTACGCTTCTTATACTTGATGATTATATGAAACTATTGCCAAAAAACCATCCACTTGTAATATATGGTTTCTTGAAGACTACTGAGGGCCTGGAGATATTGTAATGGCTAGTGATTAGTGTGGATAATGATTGATAGTGCTTCCACTTCTTAACAACTTGAAACAAGGCATAAAGTTCCTTATCATATGTTAAGCCATAGAAAATGCCCCATGTTAAGTATAAAACCCCTTATTAATACATAGATAATGAATTAATACATTTCTTGATATAGATTATATTGAGAATGAAATGAAGGTAGAGATATAACAAGGAAACAAATAGATATATTGCAAGAAACAAAATAATACCATTAAATCAAATTTTATTAATGAATGGAATACAAAAGACTGTAAAATGAAAAACACACAAACTAGATAGAATGGTAGTAGCTTATTCATGAAGAGGGAGATCTGTCATCTATGCTTATTCATAAGAAGATGATTACAAGATATCAAAAAGGAATTTTAACACAAAGAATCAATGAGAAAAACCTAAAAATACAAAATAATAACCCTAGAAGATGAAATGCAAAATTTTTTTAGGGACCTAATGTGGTTAGTTGATACATCAACTTCTTAGGGGCATTACTTTTGCATACAATATCTATTTTGGGAAATAAGTAGCCCGATGGAAATCTCTAGTCAATAAGTGTACATTATTAATGGACTGATACATTCCATTGGCATATAATGGGTACTTCCATGTCAAAAAAACATTGTTTAGGGCCTCAAAATGGCCCCAAAAGTGTGGGACCCAAAAAAATGTAGAAAAACTTCCAAGAGGTGGAACCATTCCAAATTAGTGGAAAAAGTGGGTGGACGCAAGTGTCCATATGGATCATTCCTAGCCCCTTATGAAGAAATGATCCCCATTTCATTAATTTCCTCCATCATATGGGGAATATTCTATTGAATCTGACCCCTATTGAGCCACTTGCTTTGGTGAAGAAGCTACCTTACCTTGAAAACCCGATAGAGTTAGATGTTCTGATAGTGAGTTGCCTTAGTATTGGTGTCCATGATTCGAGCCAATGTTTATTTCTCAATGAAGGAAGGATTGATTTATGTATGGTCCAAGTGCTCAACCACATTTGAAGTGTCTAGGAGAGGTTGAAAATATGGTCGAAGCAGTTCCACATTAAATATGGGTGCAAGCCAAGGAAATGGGGAATATTTAATTCAAAAGAATTATGTCCCATAGTATTGTTGATGGTGTAAGGCTCATAACAAAGTGGACATAGATTATGAAGGGGTATTTTGAGGGACTCTTTCTGCAAATTCAACCATACCTTATCTCCCACTTGAAACCTGTGTGGTACTCGATGATGATTGTGGCGCTTCTTGTACTTGGAGTTGGATTTCTATAGAATATCCTGAACCTAATGTTGGGTGTTCTCTATTTGTTCAACAAATTTGTCTTCTTTATTAGCTTTGGTCTAAGCATGGGAGGAATATTCCTTTGTATTTGTAATGGGCAGAGCTACATCCATGGGGACCAATGGCTGGAACCCTAAAAACACTTTAAAGTGTTTATGGCCAATAGATCGATGGATGGATCTGTTGTAGCGATCTTGAAAATAAGAAAGGATATCATCCCATGTGTGTGGATGTTTAGAATTGTACATCCTTAGGATATGAAAAATCATCCTATTGACTACCTCTAGTTTTCGATCAACCTATGGGTAGAAGGAAGTCAATTTGGTCATCTTAGTGTCCATCATTGACCATACTTTAGACCAGAAAGTACTTAGGAACCCACTATATCAATTTGAAATAATGGTTCGTGGGAGCCCAAAATGAACCCAAACATGCTCAAAGAATATCTTGGCAGTGCGCTCGATTGTGATTCTCTTCTTGAAGGGTGTCAAAACTGTTGAAATATTGTAACTGCAAAGAGTATTCTATTTATTATTGAATTATTATTCTACAGATAAATCCCATTTTGTGGATTGATCATGTTGATATTTGTACTTGACCAAATCTCCTTTTGTGGATTCATTAAACCCTAATTATATTATACTAATTAAGAAGTCAGCCCCTAGGACTAATTAAAGTGGTTTTAACCACTAAGAAGATAAGTAGGCCCTGCCCAATGAAGAGACACCTTTCCAATGCATGCCAACTAGTATAAATAAAGGAGGCTAGTGCCTCATTTGTTCACTCACTCATTCACTCATCAAGTGTGCAAGTTTGGAGAACTGTAGTTGGGAGAATAACGAAGAGAGAGGCACATTTCTTAGTGTTGGATATTCTCTAGTGTTTTGGTTTATTTTCTTGGCATTGTATTGACTATCTGTATTAAGGAAGTTTTTGTTGGGTTTTCTCCCCCATGAGGGTTTCCTATGATAAATGTTGTGTATCTTGTGCTTGTGTTTCTCTCAGTGATCCTATCTTCTTATCTAGTAAATTGAAAATAAACTTAATAGGTTCTCTAAAATTAACATGGTTTTAGAGCTAAACTGAAGAGAGCACCTTTCATTGCATAAGAAAAAACGTCACTATTGCCATACAAGAAAATTAGGGATTTTTATTGGAGAGGAATTTTAGCCTAAAATTCATCAAGGAAGTGCGCCCTAGCCTAGGGAACTCATTGGCAGCTTGAGTGCACTTTTCCAGTGGACAAAACTCCCAAAAAGTGAAACCGTAGTTTTCATTGGTACCAGAAAACTAGAACAAGTACTAGAAGTACCAATCCATATTTCTGCAGATCAGAAGTACCAGTAGAATAATTAGTACCTACTCGCCTTAGGCAAGCACACCTCCTGGTAAGTTCAGATTTAATTTCTTAGAACTTTCATTTTTTGGTCATTTTCCCAACCCGAGGTCAATATGTCTACAAGCACCAAGCTTGTTGACAAGTTAGAAGGTGTGGATAACTTCCATGCCTGGAAGTATATGATTTCACTCATTCTTGAAGAGAATGAACTTTCAATATTTATCAAGGAAAATGTACCAGAGCCTACAGATGCTACAACTAAAGAAAAKCACCCAAAGGATATGGTTAGGGCCAAAAGAATCATTGCAGACTCTATTAAAGATCACTTGATCCCTCAAGTGGCCTCCAAGAATACTCCAAAATAAWWWTTTTATTCCCTAACAAGGATATATGAAGGAAAGAATATCAACTAGAAGATGAATCTAAGAAACCAACTCAAGAATACAAATATGCAGAAAGGAGAAACTGTACATGACTACTTCTCTAYGATTTATCAAATTAAGGAACAACTAGAAGCAATTGGAGAGAACTTGGATGGATATGAACTCATCCTAATAKMTCTTAATGGTCTCACAAGACCTTGGGATGCCTTCATCCAAACTATTTGCACGAGAAAGTAAAAACTACAATTTGATAGTCTTTGGGAAGAATGTGTCCAAGAAGAAGCAAGCGTAGCTAACCGAGAAGCAATACTTTCAAGGGATGAAGATCAGGCCCTATATTCTCATGATAAAGGAGGAAATAAAAGGTCTTATTTCAAGAAGGATACCCACCTACATGAGGAATCTCACTCCCCAAAGAGATTCAATCATTATCATAAAGAATATCACCCTCCAAGGAGATTTCAGAAGTTTCAGAAAGGTCAAAGAAGAGAAAAGGACTTCTCATCCTACCAATGTTACCATTGTGACAAGATGGGACATATTGCTCAGAATTTTCCATCCATAAGAGAAGAATACAAGAAGAGAAGCAAAAGGAACCATGCCCATGCATTTGAAGATGAAGAGCCACCCACGAAGATGTTTAAAGAAAATATTGAAGATTATGTCTTAATCTCTGCCCTCTCAGGATCATTATCACATGGAGAGGATACCTAGCTCATAGATAGTGGTGCTTCAAATCACATGAAAATTTAGAGAGACATTCTCTCTAGCCTTATCAAAAATAACTTTCCCCATAAAGTTACACTTGGAGATGATTACCAGTACCCTATGAAAGGAGTGGGAGAGTCCAATTACAAACTTGATTCAGGGACCCCAATGAAGATGAAGGATATACTATATGTACTAGGTTTGAAAAATAACTTTCTATCTATCTGATATTTATATAAGAAAGGCTTCAGGGTTGCATTCATAGATGGTGAAGTCCTCATGTGGCCTAAAGGAAAAACCATAGAAGATGCAATTGTTATTGGAATAGAAGAAGGTGGCCTGAATAAATTAAAAGGTCACTCAGAAGTAGCCTTGACACACTCCAATGAGACTCCATGTGAACTTTTGCATAGAATACTAGCGCACATCAACTACAAAGCATTACCATATGTGAGCAAGGAAGTTGCAGGTCTACCAGAATTCAAGGTTGATCATGAAGGTGTGTGCAATGGATGTGCACAAGGAAAGAACATCAAGAACCCTTTCCTGAAGAGAAACAATAAAGAATAGGGAGTATTAGAGCTCATCCACTCAGATGTATGTGGCCTAATGCCATCAACATCCATTAGTGGGTATGTATACTATGTATCATTTATTGATGATTGTTCTCGCAAGACTTGGGTTTACTTCTTGAAATAAAAGGGTGAAGTGTTTGGAAAATTCAAGGAATTCAAAGCCTTAATAGAGAATCTCTCTAAAAGAAATATCAAGACACTCAGGTCAAATAATGGAGGATAATACACCTTAGAAGAGTTCTTAAACTTTTTTAAATATGTTGGATTTAAGAGGGAGCTCACCACTCCCTACAATCCTCAACAAAATGGTCTAGCAGAAAGGAAGAACATAACTATAATGGAAGTTGTGAAGACTATGATCCATGATAAATATGTTCAAATGATCTTATGGGAAGAAGAAGCAAAGACAATAATGTATGTACAACACATATTATCCCATAGTGCACTTGGGTTCAAAACCCCTAAATAAATGTTCTCCGGAAAGAAGCCAGAAGTAATCCATCTCAAGATATTTGGTTGTCCAGTATTTGTACACATTCCGAAAGAGAAGAGAACCAAGCTAGACCCTTTAGGAAAGAAGGGAATATTTGTTGGATAATGTGAGGTCTCAAAGGACTTCAGAATTTATATACCAAGTTACCATTACATTGAGATCAACAGAGATGTAACCTTTTATGAAGATGAAACACTCAAGAAATAAAGAAGATGCTAGCTTGAAAAGGTATATGAGGAAGATCATGTAGATACTAGAGTTGCAGAACCAGTAAGGGAAGTCACAGTTTCCCCTGATGATGAGATTCATGAAGATCATGATATGTTAGAATCTCAAGAACCTCCCCATATGACAATATCTCACAACATAAATCCATCTTGGTCGAGGGAACTTATTCAAGATGGAAGGACGTATGGTGCCCCAGAAGGTACCATGTGACAAGTCAAGAAACCCAAGATATTCTCCAGTTATACAGCTTTGATGTGTAACCTATCAGAGAAGGAGCCTACTTTCCTTGAAGAAACCATTCAAAAGAAAGAATGGGCAGATGCCATGAAAAAATAATACCAATCCATTATAAAGAATTATGTATGGGAAATAGTTCCCATACTGAAGAACAAAGACATGGTATCTTCCAAATGGATATACAAGATAAAACATGTTGCTGATGGAAGTATTGAGAAATATAAAGAAAGGTTTGTAGCTCGTTGTTTTTCTCAAAAGGAAGGCATTGACTATGAAGAGACGTTTTCTCTTGTATCTAGATACACTTCTATTAGAACCATCATATCCCTTGCAGCTAAGATGAAGTGTAAGTTACACCAGATGGATGTGAAAACAACCTTCTTGAATGGTATCATTGAAGAAGAAGTGTATAGAGAACAACCCCAATGGTTTGAATTTGAAGATAGAAAGGCTCATGTTTGCATATTGAATAAGGATATGTACGGATTGAAGCAAGCTCCTAGATCTTGGTATGGAAGAATTCACAATTTCTTGACGATCTTGGGCTTTGCCAAGAGTAAAGATGATTCTAACCTTTACTTCAAGGTTATGATTGATGATCATTTTATATTGTTGTTGTATGTGGATGAATTATTCTTAACTGGAGAATAAAATCTCATCACTAATTGTAAGAATAAGGTCACTGCATAATTGAGATGAAATACCTAGGCCTAATGCATTATTTCTTAGGTATTAAGGTTTGGAAGAGCCCAAAGAAGATATTCCTTAACCAAGGGAAGTATGCAGTTGAAATACTAACGAGGTTTGATATGCTGGAGTGTAAATCCATGAATACACCCATGTGAACTAAGTTGAAGCTCCTAGTTGATACTTCATCAGAATTGGTTGATGCCACACTGTACAGACATATCATTGGATTGTTGATGTATCTATGAACACTAGGCTAGATATATGTTTTTTTGTGAACACCTTCAGTCAATATCTGGTAGAACCCAGATGTGTTCACATTGTTGCTGCAAAAGATGTGATGAGATACCTTAAAGGTACATTGGACTTTGGTCTATGTTATAATGGATATCATGACTTCATAATGATTGGTTATACCGATTCAGATTGGGCAAGAAGTGTTTTTGACAAAAAGATCACTTCAAGATGTTGTTTAATTCTAGGGTCATCCATGAATTCATGTCATAGTAGGAAGAAATATAGTATTGTTCTCAGCACAACAGAAGCATAATACATTGTTGCATGTTCCACCATTTGTGAATCCATATGGATACAAAATGTTTTGACAGGTCTATTTGATATGTAGATAGAAGAAACCATGACTCTATGTGATAACCATAACTACATAAAGATGAAAAAGAACCTTGTGTTACATGAAAATTTGAAGCACATAGAAATCTGGTATCACCAGATTTGTGATATGGTGCAGAGGGGAGCCATAAAGCTCCAATATGTTGGCACATATGAGAAGGTTGTAGATGTGTTGACCAAACCTGTTAAGCCCTAATATTGGCTCATTACCATTTAATTGGGGCATATTAGATTAGTAATGTTATTTTATTTATGTCATCTATAGGCCATTAGTTGTAATTTAGATTAGTAATGTTATTTTATTTATGTCGGCTTTAGGCCATTAAACCTCCTAGTCTCCTATATGTATACCAAGGAGACATTTTCATTTTGAATCATCTTGTACTTGAACATTTAAGTGGGGTAAAAGGAGGCTGCCCCCTTGAAGAGGCTTATTATCTGATATTATCTCTTTTTCAAGGCATTGAGTACTTTTCCTGATGTTTTTCTATGCTATATTGATGTTTGGTTCTTAACATATGGTATCAGAGCTCAAGGTCTTGGGGTTTCGCTGCTACATCTGAGACACCGTGGAATTTTTGCTATAATTTTTTTTCTACAATGTTTCAGAAGGAACGGCTTAGAGGGTAATTAGAAGACGGATCAAGGTACTTTGGGTTCAAAATTCCGCTCCTGAGGCCTTATACTTTCTGAGATATAGCTTGTACAAGATAGGGTTCTGGAATCATCCTGAAATGAGTCTTTGCAGCATTTTCACTATACAAAATTTTCTGTAACGTTTCAGACCCTGAAATATGGGGGCCATTTACAAAAATTAGTTTTCTATCTGTGTTAAAACTTTCAACTTCTGGGTCATCCTAAATTGATAGATACACCTTGTGTAAGATAGGGTATCTGACTAGTCCTATTGGCTAGTCTCAAGAAGGTGTTCCAGGAAAAACAATCATAACTTCTTCCCAGTGTATCCAAATTGAGTGGGACTGGTTGCATTAGATCGTGGAAAGTCTTTAGTATTTTGGGTGTGAGTTTCCGAATTTGATATCAATTATTTTGTGCGGGGCACACTATACAAGTGAGATCTCCTGGAAAGGAAAAACATCAGCAAGTTGTGGGGAAGTTATCATAAATTCCACTTGGAACATCCAATTTTGATCAGACCTGTGGCATTGAAGAGAATAAATATCAGAGAAATACATAAGATAAATTTTCATACCCAGAAGGTCCAAAAATTGGGAGATACAATAGAAGAAATATTGTCTAGCAGAACCACCTCAAAATCAAGGTTCAAAAGTGATACTTGGCCAACATGCCACCAAAAGAGAGAACCTCCACACCAAATAAGCCTCCAGAAAATCCTACTTGGACTCTTGATGAAGGTGAAGAAATGCGTAGGGACATAAATGAACTACAAGCTAAGATGGATTCAATGGAATCCAAGTTGGATACTAAGATGGATTCAATGGAA
>ML778468.1:977963-1002385 GCA_009831015.1 Picea engelmannii
TTTCAAGACAATCTTGGTATATTTCGAAAGGACCTCCCTCGAAAGGGGGAGTGATGTTGATGATACTATGGTATCTTGACAAATAGCGAGTAGCTCAGTTAGGATTTTGTATCCTAGGGGACTGATCATCTGTGGACATATCTCGAAGGTCCAGTAAGGATGGTCTATCAGAGTACCTATGCATGTATATGCTAGCTATGGTTAGTAGTGGTATCTCTATTAGGATTTTTATAATCCTAGGGAATCCTATGATTCCTGGGAAGATCCCAAAGGTTCGGTTAGGATGGTTTGTCAGAGTACCATGTGGTAGCTCCATTAGGATTTTATATCATAGAAAATCTTATGATTCCTGGGCAGCTCCTTAGGGACTGTCAAAGTACAACAAAATGTTGTTACACCTACCTCATTCTGTTGCTCCATGATGATGTTGTTGTTCCATCCTTCATGTTCTGATGATGTTGTTTCTCTAGCCTTTGTGCTGTGATGGTGTTGTTTTTGTTGTTTTTTATGTTATTGATGATGACGATGTATTAGTGTTATACTAATTCATGTTGATGCAAATGATGATGATGCTACTCCAGCTTCATGCTTTGAATGATGATGAGAAAAACTTTCGATGATTTATAGATATGCCAGTTAGTGTTCCAAAAGTTGTTGATGTTTTTGGCCTCTCTCTCTCTCTCTCTCTCCTAATCATGTTTTTGAATACCCTTCTTGTTAAGGGCGAGTGTTGAAATATTGTAAATGCAAAGAGTATTCTATTTATTATTGAGTTATCATTCATCAGATCAATCCCCTTTTGTGGATTGATCATGTTAGGATTTGTAATTAACCAAATACCCTTTTCTGGATTGTTCAAACCTTAATTATATTGTACTGATTAAGAATTCTCCCCCCATGCCCAATTAAAGTGGTTTTAACCACTAAGAAGAGAAGTCGAAGCTGCCCCAGTGAAGAGACACCTTTCTAGCGCCTCCCAACTTGTATAAATAAAAGAGGCTAGCACCTCATTTGTTCACTCACTCATTCACTCATTAAGTGTGAAAGTTTGGAGAGCTACAGTTGGGAGAATAAGGAAGAGAGAGGTGCATTACTCAGTGTTGGATATTCTCTTGTCTTTTGGTTTATTGTCTTGGCATTGTATTGGCTATCTATATTAAGGAAGTTTTTGTTCGGTTTTCTCACCCATGAGGGTTTCCCAGGATAAATTTTGTGTATATTGTGATTGTGTTTCTCTCAATGATCCTATCTATGCTATTGTTATCTAGTAAATTGAAAATAAACTTAATAGCTGCTCTAAAATTAACAAAAAATACCATCTTAGAGAATCAAAAATTGATAATGAAGACACAGTCATTACCATGCTTGGTTGAAGGTAGCACAGACATGTAATCCATGGATATGGACTATAAAGGCCTATCATAAGTAGGTATAAGTGTGTATAACACCAATTTAGTAATGGCAGGTTTGGAAATGTTGCAGGCAATGCAAGATCTGATATACGCACTGACATCTTGTCAGAGCTTCTGGCAATAAAAATGATTTGCATTACTTCCACTATTTTTTCCATGCCAAATTGTCCCATCATTCGACTTTAAGATCTTCTAAAATCATATTTTCATGTTTGAATGAAGGAACATATATATGGATAAGATGTCATAGCATTCCATCTTGAAGATACAAATCTACAACTAGTTTTCATGTGCTCAATGTTTGAAGGTAGCAAAAAAGTCGAAGTAATTGTTGTATAACTGTATCCACCTAGAGGTCTCATGCAAAAAGGAGTTAATAAGTGTGGTTAGCTCCACAACTAGGGGTCCACTGAGGTAGTCTCCAACATGGTTGGTTCTACCATTCTTGTACTTGATGTTCAAGTGGAATTTTTGTAGGTACGTGGATCACTTATGATGATAATGATTATGTAACTTTCCTTGCGTATGCATGGATTGTAGAGGCATATGAATAGTGTGGATGATCATTTCCTTTACAAGAGTGTAATTATTCCACTATCATCATGCCCACACAATGGAGTACATTTTTTTATCATAGGTGGGGTATCTTTGAACAACATCATATAGTGTTTTATTGTGATAGGCCATTGGATGTCCATGCTGAGTGAGGAATGCATTGATGGCATAATATGAAGCATCTATATGAATCTTGAATGACTATTGCAGGTCTAGAAAAATAAGGATTGGTGCTGAGTAGAGGCAAAATTTCAAATCCTTGAATGATTTATGTTGTGCTTCATCCAAAAAAAACATGGCCTTGACTCCACTCTTAGTCACTTGTCTTAGGGCCCAAGAGATATGAGAGAAACACAACAAAAACCTGCAGTAGAATTTGGTGAGGACCAATAAGATATGGAGCTCAGTTAGTGTCTTCGGTGTCGATAAACTATGAATGAATTGGATCTTGGTTGGATCCACATGCACACCCTACGCATCCATGATGTATCCCATATATTGAATTCTCTGAATGCGAAAGGAACACTTCTTTAAATTGACGCATAACTTGTGTTGTGGAAGGGTTCCAAAGACCTATTGAATATGCTTCACAAGTTCCTCCCAAGTTTTCCTAAAGATGAGGATGTCATATGGATGCATGGCCATAAAATATTTTGTGAATTCTTGTCATATATCACACATCATGCACATGAATGTGGCCAAATCATTATTTAATCCTAAATTCATGACTATCCACTCAAAGATACCTTCTTTATACTCGAAGGTTGTCTTACATACATATGTTTTCTCAATCAACACTTGGTGGGATATTGACTTCATATCAATCTTAATGAAAAATTTAGCGCCCTTGAGCTAATCTATATGATCATAAATATGGGGTATTAGGCACTAGTTATTGACATTGATATTGTTTAGTGATTTGTAATCAATAAAAGGTCACCATGTCTCATCCTTCTTCTGTACCAAAAAAATCACTACAAGGAGAACATTGTGTTGTGGAGGTTTTAACGAAACCTCCCCGAAAAATTCTTCGCTTTGTTTTTTATAGTAGAGGTTATTAACGGAAGGTGGGTGGTTGGAGTGTTTTGCAGAGTTTTTTTTTTGGTTCACCTTTATGGTGCATACACACTAGTGCACACCTAAAACATACTACATCTGTGCTTAAATGTTCAAACACACCATCACTATTTACAACAAAGGTAGGCAGTCCAAGGTTTTTGCAGAGGTTTTTTCTCGATGCTCCTTTAAGGTATATATGCATCGGTGTGTTCATGAACAGTAACGACCCAATACATCCATGTTACAGTAGCTCCATCATACTTTATTGAATACATCACATCGGTCCCATTGAACAATATGCCATGGTTCTCTTAACTATCGTCAGGCGCACCGCGATAGGGTAAATAAACAAAATTACCAAACAAATTTTCATTATTATAGTGCATCTCGTGCTTCCAAACTCTCAATAAATCATCGATGCTCACCTTTCTTCCTAATATTTCTTTGTTTCTCGTGGTCTGAACCGACTTGTATAGCTTGATTGATGGATTTCACACATTTCAAAATTTTGGAAACTACCATGAATTTTCATTTTCTCTCAATGGTGCAACCATGCCTCCTCGAGACATAAGAGACTAGGTAAATTATTTATTACTTCCTATTTGTATTTCCAACCAATAAAAAATTACAATTTATCTTGAAATTTAACATTTTTTTTCAATTATTATTATTATTATTATTATTATTTTCAGTTTTGTGCGGTGTTCATAAATGGTTCATCTCACCCCGATGCGATGCATACTATGTTAAATTCATAGTGAGAACTGTAGTCAGTGTGTCACATATATGTACACTAGTGCCCACCAAGAAAGTGCACCACGATAAATTATTTAAAAAACAAGTTGGTACATCCCTTGGAATGCCCCAAAACTGACGCATAGTGGGATTCTACCCACACCGACACATTTCACTGTACTAATCACACTGGTAGGTAAATGATATATAAAATTTAACCTAGTGGTGCATGAAGTTTAACCAACTGCACCGATGCATACCCTAAAAATAATGCCTCAACATGTCAATGTTCAAATGCACTGACATACTTTATAAAAGAAAATACAAGCACCAAATAAATCACATTAGTGTCAATGACCATTAAGCATCGATGTGTCTATTTTTCGTCAGGTGCACCGTGACAAGGTAAATAAAAAAAATTACCAAAAATGTTTTTATTGTTATAGTGCATATTGTGCTTCTAAACTCTCAAGCAAGCATCGGTGCTCACCTTTCTTCCTAAGATGCCCTATTTCCGATACTCTACACTGACTTTGGTAGCCCCGTTTGTGTATTCCCCACATTTCTAAATTTTGAAAATTACTACAATTTTTCATTTCCTTTCAACGGTTCAACCATGCATCCTTTGGGAAGAAGAGACCAGGTAAATTATTTATTACCTTCCTATTTTCATTTTAATCCAATTAAAATTAAAATTTAGCTTGAAAATTGACATTTTAAAAAAAAATCTTTTTCACTTTCACGTGGTGCGCCTAAATGCTTTGGCTCACCTCAAGGTGGTGCATACCATGTTAAATTCATAGTGAGAATCGCCAGTGATGCGCTTCATATGTGTATGCACTAGTGCCATTGAAGAAAGCACAATGGAATAAATTATTTAAAACAATGAAGTGTGTCCTTTGGAATGCCCTGAAATCGACATACATTGAGTTTCTACCTGCACCATAACATTTCACTTCATTAGCCACTCTTCTAGCTTAGTGATTTATAAAATTTAACCTAGTGGTGCACCAAGTTTAACCAACTGCATCGGGGAATACCCTAAAAATAACGTCGTGACACTTCAATGTTCAAATGCTTCGCCATACTTTATAAAATAAAATACATACACCGAATAAATCATACTAGTGTCATTGAACATTATTCAGTGGTACACTTCACTTAAATAATGACATTGGTAACATAATGCTTTATAAAATTTAACATAGTGATGAAACCATTTTAATCCAATGCACTGGTACTATATATAGTAACTCAGTCAGAGATATATTGCATGAATTTGCATACCGGGGCATCTAATTGGATTCCTCATTTCCATTTTTCTATCATTTACAATGCACCTAGGTATAAAATGCTGGTGATCAAAGTTTATGGTGGTACTGGTGCATTAATAGTAACACATTGCACTGGTTCAACTGTGATAATGAATTTTATCTTTTCGGTTCCCATCAATCCAACAAATGCATAATTTTCATAAAGAAAGCATTATCGATAGACATATTTTCAGTGATCTATAGACATGGAGCAACAATGCTTTCGATTTAACAAAGGGAACTATGGATTTGCGTACTTTAAATTTTAGCATTTCAATGCATCTTTGTTAACAAAATGAACCGATGTTGTTAAAATCATTGAACCAATGTGGTTAAAAGCTATGATTAGATGTGTATCATACTATGGGATGCACCACTTCATGGTGTTTTTGTTTTGAGATATATCACCATCCTTGGGGCATGTGTTCTTTTGGAGATAAACTGGTTGATTTTAAATATTTTTTTTGCAAAAAATATTTGATTTTTGATTTTTTAAATACACGTCATTTATATATGTATTTATTTTATAATTATAATTTATTTTATCTGTATATATGTTCCTAAAAATATTTGTATGTGATTAGAGATGATGACTGTGAGTGAAGGAGGTGGAGCGATGGTAGCTTGAGACACACATTTTTTTATGAGTGGGAGGCCAAGGAGAGTGATAGGGAGTTGTACCATTTCCCTCTTTCACAATAGATACAATACCTTTTGATGGATATTATCCTCCTAATTTTTTATCGAGAGGGTATGATGTAGGACCATCGTAAGAAGCCATCCAAGTGAGCATCAAGGCAGAACACAGCTGGAGGAGTGCAACACACATTTTTCACATTTTGAAATGTTTTTGAAAAATTAATGAACAGATGTTAATTTAGTAGTTAAGGGAAACGTACTTGCATGTTGTAAATAGATCTTGAGAAGTTTGTTCTCATCTGTCAATGTAAAAGGAATTTAAGCCCAGTTAATGAAATTAGGTAGATTTGAATTCATAGATTAGACAGTTAGAGCGTAGGAGGGAGAACAAATATAGACACCCTCGCCTTTGTATCATGGTAATTGTTGTTGTATCATTAGAACAGAAGAAGAGAGATTTCACAAGTTGTTGAGCTGTAGCAGATAGCTGTAGAGAAGAACCCATGTACAGGAGTGTTTAAGTTAATATATGAAGCTTTGACTCGGATTTCATGGTGTTATGATGCTTACTATTTACATATGCTGAGTGGTATGCTTACAGTTGTTTTATTCTCTCTGTTATGCATTTGTTATGATGGTATGATGTGTTGAATGTATGATTTCATGTTGAATGTATGAAGTCTAAGAGAGAAAGAGAATGAGTTTCTGTAGTGTCCCCAAGATAGATCCCTTTGTAAGTCTGATGTATGACATGAATTGTAAATATGTGTTATAGGCTGGTGAGCCAAGTTTGTATAAGCCGATGGGCTTATGTGATTGTTAGGATAGAGAGCCTAAGGGTTGGAGGCCAAGGGCCTGATTTTGTACCTGTATGTATGTAGCACATTAATAAGATATAAACATCGTCGCATGCAGACCAACCATGATGAATGAGTGATGGGGGACTGAGCTTCCACAGAGTGGGCAAGGAATTAGGGGCTGGAAGGTGGGAAAAGGGGCTAAGTGTTGAGCCTAGGGCCTTAAGCCTTGGGAATAATATTTTATTATTATTCCAAAGAACATGTGCATTTTATGTTTAATTTTTTTATCATAAGTTCCTGGCAAGGGGAAAACATGCAAAGGGGATGCATGTTGATGGAATGCATGCAGTTCTAAGGGTGACAAGTGTCAACCATGGTGCATGCAAATAAAACAACTGAGATGAGCCATGAGAGGGTTTCCTCCTCCATTCAACCCCTGACTGCCTGAGGTGAACTGGTCTAACCTCTGTAGAGAAACCCTTATTCATCTGCTGAACCAAAAGGCATGTATCTATGTTCATTCTGGGATAACTGGTACATCCTCTGTTTGAACAGTTTGAACCTGTGTTGACCCCTGTGGGAATTGCTTGTCATGCAATCCTGAAAAAAATCACCGTGAGACCCTGTCGTCATTTTTGAGCCTATTTGGAAAGCCCGTGTCTGTATTCCTGGTTGGTTGTGGTGGACATGCAGAGCTGGACTGCATGTGGCTTGCTGGACAGCGAAAGTTGTGATTGAGCCTGTGTATGAACTCTCTCTAKGTGAGGGAGGTGATTGTTGTTGGAAGAGGCAGGCTGTCAGGCCTGTGAGCAACTCTCTCCAGGTGAGATAGAGTTTTCTRGGAAGTGGTTTCTTCCAGATAGTGTCCAGCACCAGCTTCAGGCTCTGAGACTTCCTGATCTAGCMTGTTGYCGAGACMCAAAGAGGGAGGTGTAGCACCGATGGATTGTTCTTGTGAAGGTGTATACTCCTGGGTGGAATAGGCATGTGGGGAATGMGAGTCTGGAAGTAGTGGGCATAAGATGGCATCTTGGGAAGAATCCTTCCAGTCTTTCTGTGTTKTTTTCCCTGTAACCTCAGCCTAGCCTAGGATTCCTTGCCTTGGGGTGGAGCTTAGTCCCAGCTTGGGGGTGACCCACTRCTGAGCTGATGAGYAGTGTGGTCTAAGGCTAGGAGGTTCGTGGAAGGCCTACACGTGGTTGGTGGAATCACCAAGGTTTTCAAAGATAAGTATCAGATGATGATTTATTCATGATTCTGCATCTCTGTGTAATTATAACTATCATGTGTTCTGCTTTGCAAATCAATTTAATGTTAATGCAATTGATTGTTTATTATAGAAGTAAATAATATGTTTACTCTGAGCTTAAATGTATTTATTTGCTTAAATGCATTTGGATTATATAATGGCTGTATGAGCTATGTAAAAGGTGTGTTACAGATTGGTATCTGACAGCGATAAAAACCTTGGTAGTAGAAAGAAAAAGTAGCATTACAATTTGGTATCAGAGCCCACGGTTTCGACACTGAGCCTATATGGGTCAGTTGAGTCGTCTTTGGACTGAAGGTATGAGGAGAAATTGTGTCTGGAGGACCAATTCTGGACCCTGGAATGATCCAGAGTGTCAAGGAGTTACTTGACCATGCCTACAAGCTTAGGAGGTATAGCGGTGTTGTGAAACCACAATCAGTGTGGTTTATGGCCACAAGGAGAGAGGACTCCACACCAGAAGTGTTGGAGCCTTAGGATCTGTTCGGGAGGGAAGGTGAACCCTCATGACCGTTAAATTTGGAAAGTGTGTGTAGGATTTAAAAACTCCTTGGTGTTGCACAAGAGCGTGGGAGGAAGGCTTGACCGTTAGATCTAGAGGATTCACGCTTGAGTTAGTCACGAAAACCTTTCAGATTTTGCAAAGTCGGGAGATGGGAAGTGAGGGAGGGGAACACCTCTGAAGCCCAAAACCCGAAATCCCGAAACGATATACACTGTAGATCATAGGAAGGGAGTTGACTGTCAAATCAAGTTGATGATTAAACCATAATTTCAGGATTTCACCAAACAGAAGTTCGAGATATGGGATACACGGACTCCCAATGCCCAAAACCATGAAACGCTGAAAAGATTTGTGCCGTAGATCTGATAGGGGACCTAACCGTTGGATTTTTTCTTGGAATGGACGTGAGTGCATGGATGTGTACCACATGCCAGAGAATTGAAAAGACAAGTGAGAGTGGTGGGACCCGAAGATGTCACCAATGGAGATGTGGACCCTCCGGAACATGCCGCGTGCCACTGTGGTTGAGGGTGATGGCTGTGTTGTGGGCCCAGATAATAAAGTAAATCAAAATTTCAGATTTTGGGGATTGTAGTGACAAAAAGTTGGAATTCAATTCATATTGAACTCCCAGGTACCAAAAACCTGAAGTCCTGAAGTCTTGAAGCCCTGAAGCCATCGGAGATTGAAGAACCGTAACAGGTTTTAAGGGCGATAGATGTGTTGTGGGCCCGGAGAGCAAGGAAACTAAAATTTCAGATTTCATGGATTATAGTGACAAGAATTTAGGAGTCACTGCATAGTGAACTCCTGGGTACCGGAAACCCAAAGTCCCGAAAATTGCAGAGCCGACAGAGCTCAGAAAACCTTGTGAAGTCAAATGTTTCTCACTCATGTTGGTTTATGATTATTGTGATTTTATTAAAGATTTAATGCCTGACAAACTTTGGATTGATTTCACATTGCATGTGCATATTTCAATGAGTGTCAAGACACCAATTAATCGACGTTGAGTATAGAAATGGAAGAGGTGTGGATTTCCTCCATTTCAGAGGACGAAAGAGAAGGAAGAGATGTCAACATGGGAGTCAAAGGATCAAACTCCAATGGGCATGGGAGAGAATTAGAGAATGAAGGGCACATAATGAAAATCGTTGAAGGATTGCAAAGAGATGCCCAGGCATGCTAAGCTGATAGTCGAAAGCTCATGAAAGTCAGGGATCGACAAGGTGAATTCAACTTAAAAATGTTGAAGAGCCTGGAAAGAATAGAAAGGAAATTGGAGAAGGGGAGAGACTCAAGAAAGACAGAGAGTCATAGAACCCCTGAGAGAAAAAGGAGATCCAGAAGTGTCAGGACCCTTGAGAGGAGAAGAAGATCAAGGAGTGGTAGCAGACATCATTGTCACTCCCAAAAGCATTCCAGTAGGAAGACATGCAGTAGTTCAAGCTTGTCTCCTACTAGAAAACACCAAAAATCTGGGAAGGATGAATTGAAAGGGGAGATGAAAAAGATCAAGCCTCCAATGTTTGATGGAGAACATAAGAAGGAGGAATATGCCGAGACATGGTTGCTTGGCATGAAGAAATATTTCCAACTGCAGAATTATTCCACCCATGCAGAAGGAAGAATTGCAATGTATCAACTAAAAGGAAAAGCATGCATGTGGTGGGATCAGTTTGTGCAAGTGCAACACATTGGAGAAAAATATGTCACTTGGAAGGAGTTTAAGAGGTATTTTGAGAAGAAATACCTGACTAAAAGATACTATGACAGAAATATAAAGGAGTTCTTCGAACTCAAGCTAGGCATCATGACCATTGATGAGTACAAATGAAGTTTTCTGGAACTACTGAAGTATGTTCCATTCATCAAATATGAGGCTGTCAAAATTCAGAGGTATCTAAGTGGACTTCCACCTTCGATGGGTGAAAAGATTCAATATGATGATCCTAATACTATGGAAGAAACCATAAGAAGCGTTAAATGCTTATTTGAACAGCAAAGAGAAAATCCTACCATTCGGAAGGCTTGGAATGATCAGAGGAAGTTTAAGAAGGAACAGAGGCAGAAGGGAAACACGCCTTCCTTTTCCAGAAATGGTCTTCAAGGACAGCCATTGTTTAGAGAGCTGAGAATGACTGAAGAGGGAGCACAAAGATAGAGACATACGCCCATTCAATGTTGGGGTTGTAAAGGAAACCACAAGTATAGAGATTGTCCCCATAAAAATGGTAAAGCAAGAACTGTTCATACTGTTCAACAAGATGAAATAGTGGAAGATATGGGTAGTAGAATGCCGAGGATCTACACAGCCCTGGACAATAAGCAAGAAAATTTTCAATTGCACATGATTGAAGTGGAAGGTATGATTAACAACCGACCACTTATTATTTTAATTGATTCAGGGGCTAGCCATAGTTATGTAGATCCTAGGGTAGTGGAAAGTTTGTGTTTATTAAGAAGCAAACATGAAAAGTCTTGGCTAGTGTAGTTGGCCACAGGAACCAAAAGAAAGGTCACTGAATTGGTTAAGTCCTCTTCAGTAGACATGAAAGGATTGAGCACTAAGGCTGAATTGAATATTCTTCCTTTAGGCTCTTACGACTGATTAATTAGGATGGACTGGTTGGACTAGCACCATGCCCTTCTAGAATGTTGTAACAAGAAGTTCACATGCCTAGATGAAAAAGGAAATCAGAAAATAGTCCAAGGAATTCCCAGAGCTGTGGCTGTTAGAGAAATCTCATCCATGCAATTGAAGAAGTGCTACAGGAAAGGATATCAATTATTTGCATCTCATGTGGAAGAAGCATCCATAGATGCAGTCTCAAATATTGGAGACCATGATGTACTCACAGAGTTCAAGGACGTATTTCACGAGGTACCTGGACTACCTCCGAAGAGAGACATCAATTTTTCTATAAATTTGATGCCAGGAGTAGCTCCAATTTTGAAAGGTCCTTATAGAATGAGTACGCCAGAGCTAAAAGAGTTGCAATTGTAGCTTGAAGAGATTTTGAAGAAGGGGTACATTCACCCAAGTGTGTCACCTTGGGGAGCCCCGGTCCTATTGATGAAGAAGAAAGATGGGACGTTGAGGCTGTGCATTGATTTCCAACAGTTAAATAAGGTAACTATCAAAAACAAGTATCCTCTGCCAAGGATTGATGATCTTTTCGATTAGTTGAAGGGTGCCAAAATATTTTCGAAGATAGATCTCAGATCTGGATATCACCAGCTAACATTAAAAGAGGAGGACATCAGCAAGACCACCTTTAGAACAAGGTACGTTCATTATGAGTTCACGGTGGTGCTGTTTGGATTGTCAAACAGACTTGTTGTTTTCATGTGCTTAATGAATGGTGTATTCAGGGAATATTTAGACAAGTTTGTCATAGTCTTCCTAGACAACATATTGGTGTATTCCAAGTCAGAGGAATATCATGAGAAACACCTAAGAATGGTGCTGCAAGTGTTGAGAGAACACTAGTTGTATGCCAAGCTGAGCAAATGCTCATTTTATCAAAGGAAGATCCATTACTTGGGACATATTATTTCAAAAGAAGGGATTGTTGTGGATCCTGAAAAGGTTGAGGCCATTTGAGAATGGACAACACCAAGGAATGTGGTAGAAGTTATATATTTTATGGGTCTGGCAGGATACTACAGAAGATTTATAGCCGAATTCTCAAAGATAGATCACCCTATCACTTCCTTGCAAAGGAAGGAGAAGAATTTTCAATGGACAGAAGAGTGTGAGAGCAGTTTCCAGCGATTGAAACAACTGTTAACCAGTGCTCCAATATTGAAGATTTCATATCCAAATATATATTTCGTGGTGTGCACAAATGCGTGTAAGGAAGGGCTAGGAGGAGTTCTTAGCTAAGAGGGATTTGTAATCTGTTATGAGTCCTGAAAGTTAAAAGAGAATGAAAGGAATTATGCCACTCACGATTTAGAGCTGGCAACAATCATCCACACATTGAGGAAATGAGGACATTACCTCATGGGAAGGAGATTCGAATTGAGAACAGACCACAACGGTCTGAAGTATTTATTTGATCAGTCAACTTTAAATGCCAGGAAAACCAGATGGCTAGAGTTTCTGTGTGAATATGACTTTGATATCAAGAATATCAAAGGGAAAGAAAATAAGGTGGTTGATGCGCTCAGCAGAAAAGTGGACGAATTACATGCTACAACCATTAGCATGTACAGGACTGAGATTAAGGACAGAATTTTGGAAGCTACAAATGATGATTTGTAGTACAGAGGTCTGGTAGCAAAGATACAACAGCGTGAGAGACCACAGACCTAGGGAAGTTACACCTTGGAAACCGATGGCTTACTTCTATATAAAAACAGAGTGTATGTACCCAATGTCCGAGAATTGAAGATGGAAATTCTAAAAGAAATGCATAATGTGGCTTATGCTGGACATCCTGGATATCAGAAGACTGTGGCAGTAGTCAAAAGCCATTAATTTTGGCTGGGTCTAAAGAAATAAATCGTTGAATACATCACCAAATGTATGGAGTGCTAGAAAGTTAAGGATGAGCATAGGCACCCAGCAGGGTTGTTGCAGCCTTTACCCATTCCTGAGTGGAAATGGGAAGTGGTGACAATGGATTTTATCACAGGATTTCCCAGAACAAGCAAGCAACATGATTCAATCATGGTGATGGTGGACAAGCTTACAAAAGCTTCCCATTTTATTCCACTGAAAACCACTCACAGGGTAGCAGATGTTTCTGATATCTTCTTAAAAGAAGTGGCACGCTTGCATGGAATTCCTAAGACAATTGTGTCTGATAGGGACCCAAAATTCACCTCGAATTTCTAGAAAGGATTGTTTAAGGGATTTAGAATGAATGTGAACTTTAGTACATCGTATCATCATAAGTCTGATGGTCAGACAGAAAGGGTGAACAGAGTAATAGAAGACATACTGAGAATGTATGTGATGGATAAACCATCAAGGTGGGAAGACTACCCACATTTGGTAGAATTTGCCTACAATAATGGGTATCATACATCGTTGAATATGAGCCCATTAAAAGTACTTTATGGAAGAAAGTGCAACACTCCAGTGAGCTGGGATAATATAGCTGATAGAGAAGTAGTTGGGCCTGAGCTGCTCAAAGAGATGGAAGACCAAATGATAAGAATTAAATAGAATCTAAAGGTTGCCCAGGACAGGTAGAAAAGTTACATTGATAATAACAGAACCCACAGAGAATTCAAAGTGGGTGACCATGTTTTCCTGAAAGTGAAAACTAATAGGAGTTCCCTGAAGTTGGGAAGTTGCACCAAGTTAGCAGTGAGATTTTGTGGGCCATTTGAAATCCTGGAAAGGATTGGGCCAGTTGCATACATGCTTGCATTACCTACATCTATGACTACACATAATGTGTTTCATGTTTCACTACTTAAGAAATATATACCTGATGCTAATCATGTTATCAATTGGAATGTGATTCAGGTGGAACCAGAAGGTGTCCTGCAAGTGCATCATGTCCGCTTATTGGATAGGAAAAGCAAACAACTATGGAATCGAGGTATAGAGCTTGTAAAGGTCCAATGGACCTGGTACGGTCCTGAGGACGCGACATGGGAGCATGAAGAGGCTATGCAGGCAGAGTACCCGCATTTTTTTGAAAATTTTGAAAAGCTTACAGAGATAGTGTAAGGTTTCACTGAGGACAGTGCAGAAATAAGGGGAGGGGGATTGTAGTGTCCCCAAGATCGAGCCCTTTGTATGTCCGATGTATGAAATGAATTGTAAATATGTGTTATAGGTTGGTGATCCAAGTTTGTATAAGCTGATGGGCTTATGTGATTGTTAGGCCAGAGAGCCTAAGGGTTGGAGGCCAAGGGCCTGATTTTGTATATGTATGTATGCAACACATTAATAAGATATACACTGGAGAATTAGTGATCGGGAATTGAGATTCCATAGAGTGGGAAAGGAATTAGGGGATGGAAGGTGGGAAAAGGGGCTAAGTGTTGAGCCTAGGGGCTAATCCTAGGGGCTTAAGCCTTAGGAATAATATTTTATTATTATTCCAAAGAACATGTGGATTTTATGTTTTATTTTTTGATCCTAAGTTCCTGGCATGGGGAAAACGTGCAAAGGGGATGCATGTTGATGGAACACATGTAGTTCCAAGGGTGACAAGTGTTAACCCTGGTGCATGCAAATAAAATGGTTGAGATGAACCATGAGAGGGGTTCCTCCTCCATTCGAGCCCCGACTGCCTGAGGTGAACTGGTCTGACCTCTGTAGAGAAACCCTCATGCATCTACTGAACCAAAAGGCATGTATCTATGTTCATTCTAGGATAACTAGTACATCCTATTTCTGAAAGGTTTGAACCTATGTTGACCCCTGTGGGAATTGCTTGTCACGCAATACCGAAAACCATCATCGTGAGACCTTGCCATCATTGTTGATCCTGTTTGGAAAGCCTGTGTCTGTATTACTGGTTGGCTGTGGTGGCCACGTAGATTTGGACTGTGCAATACTTGCTGGCCAGTGCAATTTGTGATTGAGACTGTGTATGACCTCTCTCTAGGTGAGGGAGGTGAATGTTATTGGAAAAGGTAGGCTATCAGGCCTCTGAGCAACTCTCTCTAGGTTAGAGAGAGTTTGTTGGGAAGTGGTTTCTTCCAGAGAGTGTCCAACACCAGCTTCGAGCTATGAGACTTCCTGATCTGACCTATTGCTGAGATCTAGAGAGGGAGGTGTAGCACCATTGGACTATGCTTGCGAAGGTGTATACTCTTGGGAGGAATAGGTATGTGGGGAATGAGAGTCTGGAAGTAGTGGGCTTAAGATGGCATCTTGGGAAGAATCCTTCTAGTCTTTCTGTGTTTTTTTCCCTGTAACCTTAGCCTAGCCTAGGATTCCTTGCCTTGGGGTGGAGCTTAGTCCCAGCTCGAGGGTGACCCACTGCTGAGCTGACGAGCAGTGTGGTCTAAGGATGGGAGATTCATGGAAGAACTGGACATGGTTGGTGGAATCACCAAGGTTTTCAAGGATAAGGATCAGATGATGCTTTATTCATGATTCTACATCTTTGTGTAATTATAACTATCATGTGTTCTACTGTGCAAATCAATTTAATGTTAATGCTATTGATTATTTATTATAGCAGTAAATAATATGTTTACTCTGAGTTGAAATGTATTTCTTTTCTTAAATTCATGTGGATTATATAATGCCTATACGAGTTATGTAAAAGGTGTGTTACAGATTGGTATCTGACAACGATAAAAGCCTTGGTAGCAAAAAGAAAAAGTAGCGATACAGTTTCAATTGTTTCTCATCCTGAGAGAGTTCCTACAAGGAGTGTAGTGAAATGTCCGCAAGGTGTGCGTTGACAAGGGTTCTGAGTTTTATCTCAAAAATCTCAGGAGGGATACCACTATTCTCATTCCAGCTAAAGTGCAGGTGAACCACAGAAACCGTGCAAGGTGTGCGCAGGCTAGTCGAGGCCTTAGAACTTATCAACTAAGGTTGAAAGGTTGAAGGACTGTTGTTGTAAAAAGTGCACAGAGTCGAAAGATCAAATACCTAGGAGTATTTGAAAGATTGCCGCAAGGAGTGCGTGCAGGAGTCCTTTTAGAGACTCAAGTTTACAAGTTAAATATCAGGAGGATCAACACCTTTGAAGTGTTCAAAGGGAGACGAGGAAGCAAAATCATCATGGAAAAGGTTAATTTTCTGGGGAAGAACATTGGTTCGTTTCACAGAGATTCTTGAGGAAGAAATCGAATGGTCGAAATTCTACGTGGAGAACATGCGAAGTTGCAAGGACCGAAGGATACAAAGGAGTTTTAGGGTGGATAAGGGTTGGACGAACCACTACGTTGGTGTCAACGATCAACGAAGACCATCGATCGTGGTCAGTTTGGGCCATCGGATAATTTTGTGAATTCAGGGTTCATGAGTTTGGAGGTGGAAGAACAAACTCTTGGAGTCGCAAAGTCCTGAGTTGTGAGAAGTGGAGGAAGAGATCCAGACCATTGGATCCAAGCCATGGGAGAACTGTCAGATCTGAATCTTCATGGGGTATCGCATATCGTGAGTTTAGAGGATAGACCAAATCGTTTGGTTGTGTGAATTCTTGAATAGCGAGAAGTAGGGCAACCGTTGGATTTGAGCAAGTAGGATGGCATTGGATCAGAACCTCTTCGCTATATTGAGTATCAGGGTTTTGGAGGTTGGGAGCAATCAGTTTCGACTGCAAGAGTTGCAAAGAGCCAAGGGCCGAGGTCTCAGGTGAGCACGTGGCATGTCCATCAAGCAGGGACTGTGTGGTTGATAGGTGGACACTCGTTGCCTGGGAAGGAGTCAACACCCTGTTGACTTCTCGTGCTTCGGGTTCTTGTAAGAAAGGGGCACAAAGGCTCAACAACTCAAGTCACAAAGTTGTGAGTTTCGGGAAGCATTGAAGGAGTCAAACCTTCTCTGACTTTCACTTCTCAGAGTTTCATAAAAGAAGGGCCCATAGGTTCAACCTTCCAACTTGTGAGTTGTGAGTGAGACTAGTGCTTAGCCCTAGCTGGTGGTTACGTGTGGAGGGCGCTAACAAGGAGGAGCCATATCCCATCATGTCTTGGGTATTGGCGTTGGGTGAAGAAAAATTCGAGGGTCTTCAACCCGCGAACATGCGAGTTGTGAAAGGAGCTTGTGCAGGGAAAAGGTCATGGTCATGTGGAAGTGTAAGGCTCGCTCTTGGTGTTATTTGCTCAAGTCAAGTTTTCACAAGGACCTGTGTATCAAATTTGTTAAAGGTTTCAGTAGGGAGCCAAAGAAGCCACTTCGGCTTAAGGAGAATTTAGAATGAGGGTTGGGGTTTGGCACTAATTTGAGTATCAGAGCACAAAACAAGTCTTTGTTTTTTGTATCAAGGAAAAGAAAAAAATAATTTCTTAGCCATGCTGCCGAGAAGAAGAGATAGACCAATGCCTGATCTAGCAATGGAAAGAGAAATGTGCGAATTACATGGTAGGCTTGATTTCATGGAGATAGCACAGAGGTGCACAGTTGACGCTGGGGATATCAGTGAAGATGAAAGTGAAAATGAAGCTGGACATGAAGGAGAAGAAGTCGCAGTCGAAGATGCTACAGACGAACGACTATTCAGGGCTGTTGCAAGGATAGGTGCTAGAGAAAAGATGAACATTCCAGTGTATGAGGGAAACCTGGATGTTGAAGGACTTATAGACTGGATTAGAGCTCTAGATAAATACTTCGACTATGAGGATGTCGAGGAAGACAAGAAAGTCAAACATACCATTACTAGACTTAAAGGGCATGCAACACTATGGTGGGATGAACTGGAAGCTGACAGACACTACAAAGGCAAGAAGAAAATCAAAAGTTGGGATAGAATGGTTGCAAAGATGAAAGCCAAATTTATACCCAAGGATTATCAGATCACTCTGTTTCAGAAGATGCAAAATTTGAGACAGAAGATGATGTCAGCGAAGGAATACACTGAATATTTCTATAGGATAAACGTCAGAGAAAGTCATCGAGAAAGCGATGATGAAAACGTTGCCAGGCACATGAATGGTCTGTGATATGACATCCAAGATGAGATTATCATGATGACCATCTGAAACATGGAAGATTCTTATTAGATGGCTCTGAAAGCTGAAGAGAAGATGAGACAAAAGCAAGGTCAGAGAGGCCGAGGTAGAAGTCAAGCCGGGGGAAAAATAATTGCCCAAGATTGAACTCAGAGACCTAAAGAAGAGGGAAGGAAACCTCAATCTCAACATGAGAGAGGAGGAAGCTCACAGAGAGGGAAGTATGCTGATAGAAATACTTTTCCTTCAGCCAAAGGAAGGGGAAGAGGCAGAGGCAGTGAAGTAAAATGTTTTCTCTCTAGAAATATTAGACATAAATCCTATGAGTGTCCAGATAGGAAGAAATATGGTGGTGAAACTCACATTGCCGAAGCTCAAGAACATAATGTTGAGGCAGAAGATGCTGAGGGTGGAAGATCTTTGATGATGAGGAAAGTTCTCTTAATGCCATAGAAATAGGTAGAGAACCCAGCCCAAAGAAATAGTCTGTTTCAGACTACTTGCAAAACTAAAGATAGAGTATGCAAAGTCATAGTGGACAGCGGTAGCATAGACAATCTCGTATCTACAGAGATGGTAGAAAAGATTGAGCTGGAGACTATTGTACATCCAAGTCGATACAGAGTTTCGTGGCTACAAAAAAGACATCAGGTAAATGTCACTAAACAATGTTTGGTTGAATTTAAAATAGGGGATATAAGGATGAAATATTATGTGATGTCATTCCCATGGATGTTTGTCATCTATTGTTTGGTAGACCATGGCAATATGATAGGAATGTGATTCATGATGGGAGAAAGAACATGTACACCCTGGAGAAGAATGGGAAGACGCACATGTTGCTGCCAATTAAAAACCAAGAGGTGAAAACATAGATGAACAACACTGTACTTCTCATGAGTGGGAAGGAACTTCTTAAGGAGGTTAAGAAGAAGGGAGACACACAATTTATTGTGGTCAGGAAGCCTAAAATTGTTTTAACCAAAACAAGGATAGATGATTTAGCAGAAGAAATCCAGAAGTTGTTGGGAGAGTTTGTTGATATAGTAGTGGATGAACTACCTTGATCGTTGCCACCTATTAGGAGTATAAGCCATCACATGGATCTTATACCTGGAGCTATTTTACCAAAGAAATCTGCATACAGGTTGATGCCGCAGGAAAATGAGGAAGTCAAGAGGAAGGTCCAGGACTTAATGGACAAAGGATTGATTCGGGAAAGCTTGAGTCCATGCGTTGTTCCGACAGTGCTTAGGCCAAAGAAAGATGGAGGCTGGAGAATGTGTACAGACTCAAGGTAAATCAATAAGATTACCATCAAATACAGATTTCCATTACTAAAGATGGACGACTTGATGGATTACTTGAGTGGAGCAATATCTTTTTGAAAGATTGATTTGAAAAGCGGGTATCATCAAATTCGAATGAGAAAAGGTGATGAATGGAAGACAACATTCAAGACAAATGAAGGGTTGTACGAATGGTTTGTAATTCCATTTGTCTTAATGAATGCACTCGGTACTTTCATGAGACTGATGAATGAAGTCCTGAAGGATTTCATAGGGAAATTCATCATTGTATATCTTGATGATATATTAATTTTCAGCAAGACAGAAGAAGAACACTTGAAACATTTAACTGCAGTGATGAAGAGATTACAACAAGAGAAATTGATGATAAATGTGAAGAAATCATCATTTATGAGGACATAACTCATTTATTTGAGTTTTGTTATCTCTGCAAATTTGTTGGAGATGGATCCATAAAAGGTAAATGCAATTAATAATTGGCCATCACCGAAGAGTGTGCTTGAAGTTCGAAGCTTCCATGGTTTGGCTAGTTTCTATAGGAAATTCATCCGAAATTTTAGTGGAATTAGCGCACCAATGATGGATACGGTGAAGGAAAGACACAAATATTTTCACTGGATAGAAGAAGCGGAGAAGAGTTTCAATCTGCTGAAGAAGAAGATCGCAGAACAACTAATTATGGTTTTGCCATATTTTAGCAAGACATTCCAGGTCAAGTGTGATGCAGTGTATTTGCAATTGGAGCAGTCTTGAGCCAAGACGACAGGCCAATCACATACTTCAGTGAAAAACTGAATGAAGTGAAGATTAAGTACTCAACATATGATAAGGAATTCTATTCAGTCATACAAGCATAGAAGAAATGGAGACATTGTTTGGTTCCCAAAGAGTTTGTTTTGTACAGTGATAATCATGCTTTACAATTTGTGACTCAATAGGAGAAGTTGAACCAAAAACATGTTAAATGGGTTGAATTCATGCAAAATTTTACTTTTGTGATTAAGCATATTTCTGGAACTGTTAACAAAGTTGGTGATGCTTTGAGCAGGAAATGTTTGCTTATGCAGGAATTCAAAGTCAAGACTTTGGGTTTTGATAACCTCAAAGAAATGTATAAGGATGACCCAGATTTTAAGGAAGCGTATGAGGCATCTAAGAAACCAATTCTCAGGGACAAAAGCCAATGGACCGAGTATATGATCCAGGATGGATTATTATTCAGGGGCAATCAACTATGTATTCCAAAGTGCTCCATGAGGGAGAATTTGCTAAAGGAAAAACACAGTGGAGGATTGGCCGAACATTTTAGTCGTGACAAGACATTCTCAAAGTTGAATGGCTCATATTTTTGGCCAGGGATGAGGACCGAGCATGAAGGCGGAAGATAGCTAGAGGAGCGCAACAAACATTTTGCATATTTTGAAATGTTTTTGAAAAATTTATGAACAGATGTTAATGTAGTAGTTAAGGGAAACGTACTTGCATGTTGTAAATAGATCTTGAGCGATTTGCTCTCATCAATCAAAGAAAAAGGAATTTAAGCCCAGTTAATGAAAGTAGGTAGATTTGAATTCATAGATTAGACAGTCAGAGCGTGGGAGGGAGAACGGATATAGACATCCTCACCTTTGTATCATGGTAATTGTTGTTGTATCATTAGAATAGAAGAAGAGAGATTTCACAAGTTGTTGAGCTATAACAGATAGTTGTAGAGAAGAACCCATGTACATGAGTATTTGAGTTAATATATGAAGCTTTGACTCAAATTTTATGGTGTTATGATGCTTACTGTTTACATATGCTGAGTGGTATGCTTACAATTGTTTTATTCTCTCTGTTATGCATTTGTTATGATGCTATGTTGTGTTGAATGTATGATTTCATGCTAAATGTATGAATTATGAGAGAGAAAGAGAATGAGTTTCAATTGTTTCTCATCCTGAGAGTTTTCCTACAAGGAGTGCAGTGAAACGTCCACAAGGTGTGCATTGACAAGGGTTCTGATTTTTATCTTAGAAAGCTCAGGAGGGATACCATTGTTCTCATTCTAGCAGAAGTGTAGGTGAAGCACATAAATCGTGCAAGGTGTGCATAGGCTATTCAAGGCCTTAGAACTTATCAACTAAGGTTGAAAGGTTGAAGGACTACTGTTGCAGAAAGTGCATAGAGTCGAAAGATCAAATACCCAGGAGTATTTGAAAGATTGCCGCAAGGAGTGCATGCAGGAGTCCTTTTAGAGACTCGAGTTTACATGTTAAAGCTCAGGGGGATCAACACCTTTGAAGTGTTCAAAGGGAGACGAGGAAGTGAAATCATCGCGCAAAAGGTTAAGTTTCAGGGGAATAACATTGGCTCGTTTCATAGAGATTCTTGAGGAAGAAATCGAACGGTCGAAATTCTCTATGGAGAACACATGAAGTCGCAAGGACTGTAGGATCCAGAGTAGTTGCAGGGTGGAAAAGGGTTGGATGAACCATTATGTTGGTGTCAAGGATCAACTAATATCGTCGATCATGGTCAGTTTGGGCCGCCATATCATTTTGCGAATTCGGGGTTCATGAGTTTGGAGGTGGAAAACCAAACTCTTAGAGTCGCGAAGTCCTGAGTTGTGAGAAGTAGAGAAAGAGATCCAGACCATTGGATCCAAGCCACGGGAGAACCATCAGATCTGAATCTTCATGGGGTATTGCATATCGTGAGTTTGGAGGATAGACCAAATCCTTTGGTTGTGGGAATTCTCGAATAGCGAGAAGTAAGGAAACCATTGGATCTGAACAAGTAGGAACAACCATTGGATCATAACCTCTTCGCTATATCGCGTATCGGGGTTTCGGAGGTTGGGAGGAATCAGTTTCG
The DNA here is from genome assembly GCA_009831015.1 of Picea engelmannii. Taxonomy (NCBI): domain Eukaryota; kingdom Viridiplantae; phylum Streptophyta; class Pinopsida; order Pinales; family Pinaceae; genus Picea; species Picea engelmannii. The sequence goes on from ML778468.1 coordinate 1,000,021, forward strand.
ACTGCAGGAGTTGTGAAGAGCCAAGGGTCGAGGTCTCGAGCGAGCATGTGGTGCATCCATCAAGTGGGGACCACATGGTTGACAGGTGGACACTCATCAGCTGGGAAGCAGTCAACACCCTGTTGACTTCTTGTGCTTTGGGTTCTCATAAGAAAGGAGCAAAAAGGCTCAACAACTCAAGTTGCGAAGTTGCGAGTTCTAAGAAGCGCCGAAGGAGTCAAACCTTCTCTGACTTTTGTGTCTTGGAGTTTTGTGAAAGAAGGGCTCGGAGGTTCAACCTTCCAACTCACGAGTTGTGAGTGAGACTAGTGCTTAGCCCTAGCTAGTGGTTATGCATGGAGGGTGCTAACAAGGAGGAGCCATATCCCATCGTGTCTTGAGTATTGGTGTTGGGTGAAGAAAAATTTGAGGGTCTTCAACCCATGAACATGCGAGTTGAAAAAGGATCTTGTGCAGGGACCAGGTCATCGTCATATGGAAGTGTAAGGCTCACTCTTGGTGTTAGTTTCTCAAGGCGAGTTTTCACAAGGACCTGTGGATTGGATTTGTTAAAGGTTTCAACAGGGAGCCAAAGAAGCCACTTCGGCTTAAGGAGAATTTAGAATGATCTTGAGAGGATATCAGCCTAAGGGCTGGAGGTCTACGTCAGGGTACATCCCTTAAGGGGAACTTTTGATTGTTACAACAATTGATCCATCATTGGGATCATGCAAGACAGGGATTTAGGGTTCGTCCTGATCTGTGGTATCATCCCACACAGGAGGGTGTCTATTTCATCACTGGATTTTCTAGGAGGGGGTGCATTTTCCCTGTTTCCCTATGCTGCCACTCAATATTGCAGGAGACACCCAACTAGCATATGTGTAGAGATATATCATTCTAGGTATTCTTTCAACTTTAGAGGTCCAAGTTCATGGTAGTCAACTGCAGATAGGTGCATTTCATAGAAAGGATGCCAGGTTTCTGTGTCATATGATCTCATCACTATCATGGTATATCTGTCATGGGAAATGCATTAGTTTCTCTATGTTGTATTATGTAGATATTTTATTGCAGGAGCCCTGATTGATTAGGTGGGTGGATGTTTTTTTTAGAGAATTTTGTCATGCATTAGATCGCTATCACTCTATATTTTCTTGGATGAGATTCTTCCCATTTGTTCCTGATTTGTATACACTGTTTTTTGATAGAGTTCATTTCATTTTAGTAGGAATAACTTGCTTTCCTACTTATTATATATTTTATGCACATATGCACATGTGGGGGAAGTTGACTCCCAAGAGGGGCCAGTCTGAGTTTCCGATTACTTTGGTGGGAAAGGAGGTATCTGATTTATTGTTTATCGAGGACGATAATGTACTTGATATTGTATAGTACCCATATGTGGGAATATATTGGATAGGATGTCCAAACATCTAATTTACAACATAGGATCCACCAGATGAGGGAGGTAATATTATCATTATGTTTTGATCAATCTATTTTCGTATTTATATGTCTTAACTAATGCACATGTAATTTATTGTAACATTTATTTCAATTATCTTATTATTATTATCTATTTTTTGTAGATATTAGCACGTATGTTGGGTATGCACCTCCCCAACATGATGAATTGGTGATGGTGGAAGTAGTGGACCAACCTCAAGTAGTATATATACCCCACATGCTACGCATATCAGATATTAGAATTTGACTAGAGATGGCATATGAGCTATGTTATGTCATGACTAGTAATGGAGTGGTAGATGTACTCCCTAGAGACATATTATAGGTAGAGGATCTCTCTACTACATGGAGTCATTTTCCTCATGACATGAAAATGTTGATGCATCATAATTTTGGTGTCATTAAACTCATTGGTACATTGAGGAGTGGTGAACATGATCCCACTACATCTAGCTCATCAATAGAGCCATCCACATCCTCTATGCCACCATAAAGTTCTCCTTCTCCTCATCCTCTACATGAATTGGTTGTGAAATATATCGATACTCTTACTTCCCCTCCATATGTGTCTAAACCTACATCCATGTTTGATCACCCTCTTCCTCCTCCTATTTCCCATCCACATGTGACTGAACCTGTATCCATGTATGATTCTCCCCCTCCACTTCCTTCTCTTCTCGTGTCACCATCCACCGATCATTGTATTTCTCCTAGTCCACATATGTCATCATCAATCGACCCTCCTCCTCCTCCTCCTCCTCTTCCTCCACATGTGTCACAAGATTTTGATGCTTTGGATACTATAATCACATTGGTTATTTTTCATGCACATATTCATGATATTGATATAAAGACACTTGTTAGTTCACTTTTTCTGACATTTGTTTCTCAGATAGATATTCTTGATAGAGGCTCT